>OY288273.1:12934771-13534771 GCA_958450335.1 Hibiscus tridactylites | reverse complement strand
CAGACACGCAATATCCAATCTGCCGCCCCGTTATTCCCGCCTGCCGTTGCGGCATTAAATGGGCAGCTACTCGACCACTATATAAACCCCTTCCCCCTTTCATTTTTCCTCACTTCTGATTTTTTCTCTCTTGTATTCTCTTCTAGTTTATCTATTTGCTTTCATTTTTCAGCCCTTGCAACCAAAAATGTCTTCACGACAAACTCGCCAGAATGCTGCTGCCGCCTCTTCTTCAGCAGCAGCATCCCCGTTCGCCAACAAGGAACTATGGGAGGAACGGAGCTTCATCTATAATAGAGATGCCCCTCTTTTTGGACTCCGGCCGTTCATTATGAAGGCCATTACGGCACAACTTTGGGAAGACTTTGCCGAGCAGCCGGCAGAGCTTAACGACACTCTGGTCAGGGAATTCTATGAGGCGATCGAAAGTAAGACGGCGACATCTGTCGTCGTCCGAGGAGTGACAGTTCCTTTCACCGCCAGCAGCATCAACCATGTATTCGGCCTCTTCTTTGGCCCCACTGATGATGCCCATCAGCAGTTTTGGGACTCTCTCGACGCTGCCGGCCATGATGCTGTCATGAGGGAGTTGATAGAGGAGGGCACGACCTGGAGCACCAGCAAGAAGAACCCCAACTCCGTCAACCGGGCAGAACTGCTCCCCGAGGCAAAACTATGGAACGCTTTTATCAAAAAGCGTATCCTGCCCTCATCCCACCACACGACAGTCAACAGGCAGCGGCTGGCCCTCATCCACTCTATCATGCATGACAGGCCGATCAACGTGGGCAGGTACATGCGAGACAGCATTCTCGATTGTGCCTTCAGAACAGATTCACGACTATGCCTGCCCTTCACCATTACTGCCCTCTGTCGCTGCGCTGCCGTACCAGAGGACCCTTCAGACAAAATCAAGAAGGGCAGCGGTTGGACCGACAGCAACATCTCCAGCCTCATGGAGATTATCGTCGTATCGCCCCTCAACGCCTTCGATCCAAACGCCCCACCTGCTGAGTCTGATGATGAACCTGCCCCAGAAGCTGCGACCAACACCGCTCCGGCAGATCAGAACGCCAACATCTTAGCTGCCATCTTGAGGATCGAGGAGCGCCAGATGGGTTTAATGACATTCATCCGCGACTTCTCCAATGCAACGGTAAACTTCATTACCAATACTTTGAATTTTTCGGATGTCATTTTCCCCACCTTCCCCGCCCATTACTTTAATATCCCCTCCCCCACTCCCACACCACCTGTCTCTCCCCACGGTGAATCTGCCTCCTCCACACCCTCTCCGACAGCAGCCGGCAGCCCCCCGGCGGACACTTCTCCTCGAGGCACCAAGCGAGCTGCCACTGACGACAGCCCTCTTGTCCGGAGGAACTTGGACAGCGCCTTCACTCGGGTGAAAAGAATCAAACATGTGGCCAACAAGAGGTTGCTATCCAAAGCCATCACGAGTAACAGCTGGGACAGCAGCAGCAGTTCTGATATCAGACTAGTAGAGCCACCTGTCATTCAACCTGCTGACGACCCTGTCCACCAACCAGAGGAAGTACCTGCACCTCAACAGGCTGATGAACCTATTGACCAACCTGCCCAGGAACCTGCCCAGCCACCTCCCCAACGCAGACGCTACCATCAGATCCGCGTCAGCAGCAGCAGCGAGGACAGCGCATAAAATTTAAGTTTTTATTTCTTTTACTCCTCTTATTGCTGCCTGCCCTTATATATTTGTGATGTACTTTTATTTATCATGTTTTTCTTTCTTTGTTTTTATGTCATTTTGCATTGAGGGCAATGCAACCCTCGAGTTTGGGGGTGGCATCCCTCCATATTTAATGGAGTCTTTAGCACATATTTTGTTTAAGTATTGTGCCTTATTAGTTAAGTTTTCTCTTTAAAAAAAAATCAGAAAAATCAGAAAATTTGAACTGTTGGCTTAAAACTGTGAAGTTAACTTACCTGTCATGACGGCTCTGTCGTGGCAGCATCTGTAGGACAGGTTAAGGAAAAGTTTAGAGCCTTTCTATAGTTCTAAAAACTTAAACACTTTTGTGACTGTTATATTGCTTAGATTTCTTTTAGCCAAACTAGAATAGGAAGCTTAGAACTTGGATAGCCCCTAGAGGTGCCTAACACTGGCTCTAGGAAAGAAGTTTAGCAAAAGAAAATCAAAAACCTAGAGGTGCCCGAAACCGGCTCTAGGAAGCTAACTAGAGGTGCCCAAAACTGGCTCTAGAAAAACTTAGCTTGAAAATAGAAGAAAAAGAAGCATGAAAATGTGCCTTCTAAAAAAAAGAAAGTAAACTTTGGCATAAAATTCAAGTTAAGGAGTTGAATATTCTAGTGAAACTAAGAGAGTCTTAGCTTATAACTGTTCACAAGCATGCACACACTGCACGAGAGCTATAGGGAGATTCCGGACAGATCCTAACCCTTCCGACAGGTTGCTGCCGCCATAGAGAATGAGCGACAGGTGAGGGACAGTCCACTGTTTGAAGGCCAACACAAAAATTTTCAGTTTTCTTTTAAGTCTTCATTGCTTGAGGGCAAGCAAAAACTTGAGTTTGGGGGTGTGTTGAGTGTGTAAAAGTTCTATCATTTACACCTTTTTAAACCCATATTTCTGCTGCATTCAAGCATCATTGCATTGCATTTAGGTTAGTTTTCAATAAAACATCACAATTATATAAAAGGCACGGATTCTACTGAAAGATGGTTATTTTCGCAGGTATCTGTCATAGTAGATGTCGAAGGCAGGCGCAGGGCAGATAAGCAGGAGAGCTGAACTGGACAAGCAGCTAAAGAAGACGAACCTGTCATGGACCTGTCGTGACAGCATGATGACAGCAGATTCATGAAGAGGAAAAAGTGAAGTGGACCTCGATAGATAGAGAAAAATCTGCTCGTCTGTCGTGTGGAAACCGAATATTTTTCCAAGCCCCGGATCAAAAGATATGTCAAGCCAAAGCTCAAAGGAGAGGAAATCCCTAAAAGCAAGGATGCGGCTGGAAAGTAGGAGACTTTAGAGATTTTGTCTTTATTAGAATCTTACTTTTAATTAAAGTTGTAATCCTTGTTACCTTAGATAACTTGAGCCCAAAGCTTATATAAAGGGCATAGATTAAACCTAGGGCATAGCCGACTACCCCATAACCGAAACCTAAACCCTGCCGTTTACCTGTCACCGATATGTTCTAAATTTCCCCTAGGGCTACGGGTTGTTTTGTAAAGTAGTTGCAAGGGTTGCTTTGTTTTAGGATTTTTCAAGTTCAATAAAATAAACTTCAAGTTCTTTTATCTTGGTTTTAACATCTTACAAGAGCATCGGGAGAGCATTGTGAGGTTATCCATTTACTTAGCATCGGGAGAGTTAAGTATACGAAAGAGGTAAAAGCGCGTTCTCTAGTTTATAGTTGAACCATCTCGTGCTTAGGGATAAGGCGAGGTTAAGTGGCTAAGGAAGAATTCATACACATCGGTGTTCATCCTTCAATTCACGCCGGGAGGTATCATCAAAGACGTGATCATCGACAGACTTGTGCCTAGGGATAGGGCAAGGCAGATCAGGGATTCTTGCCAAACTTGAAGTACAGAGTTAGTGATCGCTTCCGCGACAGCTAACGGACAGACGCCGCGACAGGTGCTGTCGGCGACGGGTGCGACGACAGAACTGGAGATCCTAAGCAATTCAATACCTGCACTACCGAGCAACTCAATACCAGCCCATTCTCTCCATCTTGATATCTCAAATCCTTTTAAATACGTTTTTACTTTATTATTCTCGTGACAACTCTTAATTATTTCTTTTACTTCATGCAGTAAAACAAGGTGAAGTCATTAGCCCAATCCCTGTGGAGACGATATCCGATACTTCGTATCACTTTACTACTTGCGCCGTGTATACTTGCACTACAATTGCGATAGACTATTTTACACGCAACAGCGATGCATAAGCCACCACCTTACCCTCTTGCATCAACACACATCCCAAACCAACGTAGGACGCATCACTATACACCACAAACTCTTTCCCTGATTCAGGTTGAACCAAGATAGGAGCTTGCGTCAAAGCTGCCTTAAGCTTCTCAAAAGCCTGCTGTCTCGCTTCCGTCCACTCATACTTAACATCCTTCTGCAACAACTTTGTCAAAGGTGCAGCAATCTTTGAAAACCCATCCACGAACCTCCGATAATATCCTGCCAAACCCAGGAAACTACGGACTTCATGAACAGACTTAGGAGGCTTCCAATTCATCACTGGCTCAATCTTTTGAGGATCAACACGAATCCCCTCAGCAGAAACCACATGACCAAGAAACACCACTTCTCTAAGCCAAAACTCAAACTTGCTCAGCTTAGCATAAAGCTGATTCTCCAACAAAGCTTGCAACACAATTCTCAAAAGCCCTTCATGCTCCTCCTCAGTACGCGAGTACACGAGGATATCATCAATGAACACCACAACAAATTTATCCAAGTATTCATGAAATACTCGATTCATCATGTCAATGAAAGCTGCAGGAGCATTCGTCAAACCAAACGGCATCACAAGGAACTCATAATGCCCATACCTCGTTCTGAAAGCTGTCTTTGGCACATCCACATCATTCACCTTCAACTGGTAATACCCTGACCTTAAGTCAATTTTAGAGAACACAGCCGCTCCCCGAAATTGATCAAAAAGATCATCAATTCTCGGCAATGGATACCGATTCTTGATAGTCAACTTGTTAAGCTGACGATAATCAATGCACATTCTCATAGTGCCATCCTTCTTCTTCACAAACAAGACCGGTGCACCCTACGGTGATACACTTGGACGAATGAAACCACGATCAAGCAACTCCTGCAGTTGCGTCTTCAGTTCTTTCAACTCTTTAGGTGCCATTCGATAAGGAGTAATGGACACTGGGGTTGTGTTTTCATACAGCTCAATCCCAAACTCCACTTCGCGATTAGGAGGCAATCCAGGCAACTCCTCCGGAAACACACCAGGAAACTCTCGCACAGTCCTGATATCTTGCACACGCAACTCCTTAGAGCTAGGATTCATCACAAAAACGAGGTAAGCTTCACAACCTTGCCTCAGCATCCGGCTCGCTTCCAAGGTAGACACCACATTGGCAAGAAACTTCACATTCTCACCAACCACCACTACCTCATAATCATCCGCAAGTTTCAACGAAACTCGCTTATTCTCAAAATCCACTACAGGTCGATGCTCAACAAGCCAATCCATACCAAGGATTACATCAAAACCATAGAAAGGCAATTCCATAAGATCAACATAAAAAACATGATCTTGCACAACCAAAGGACATCTTCTATAAAGCTTTTGAGTCACAACAGTCTCACCAAAAGAACTAGTGACACGCATACCAACATCCAAAGACTCAACAGGCAAACCAAGCAATTCAGCATGCTCACGCAAAATGTATGAGTGTGTAGATCCAGAATCAATCAAGGAAAGTAATGACAAGGATTGCAAAGTGAATGTACTTGCGATCACATCCGTGTCATTCCTCCCCTCCCTATGAGCATACACTCTGGCTTGGCCACCACCCTCAGGCTGAACAGCTACAACATGAGCCACGTTCCTTCCACCCTCTTCTCTACGCTGGAAATTACCACAGCCGCACCCACGACCTCTCTGTGGTGCAATAACTCCAGGAGCACGTCCCTGACCACCACCGGCCAACAGAGGACACTCCCTCCTCATGTGATCCACCGAACCACAGTTCCAGCATGAGTTACCAGTCGCCACAACAGGAGCCTGCACCTCCCTCGCTGCTCGAGGACAATCACGCCTCAAATGGCCACGCGATCCACATGTCCAACATGTGTTCGGATCAGCTCTCGCCCTGTCTCCCTGAACAGGCGCACCTTGCCCTCCACCACCTCGCCTAGCTGAAGACTGATACTTCCGATCACATCCTCTCTTGTTCCCTCCACCACCGGAACTATACTCAGCAGCTCGCTTACCAGCACTAGAACCAGCACTTCTAGAAGATAAACTCAAATTCATCTCAATGTCTTTTGCTCTACCAACCAGCACATCAAAATCAGTATACTCGGTAGCCAGCATATATATGTCTTCACCTCCGTCACCAAACCATAACGAAAACGTTCACACCTCTCCCGTTCATCTGGAACAAGCTCAGGTGCGTACTGACTGAGTCGAACAAACTGAACCTCGTACTCAGCTACAGACATGCTCCCTTGAGTAAGAGACATGAATTCTCTTTTCTTTTCATCTAGATACCTCACACTCAGATACCTTCTCTTGAACGCGTTCAGAAAGAACGTCCAAGTCACATCAGCATCCTCCATTCCGGAGATAGTGGTAGTCCACCAGGTATACGCATCGTCCTGCAGCAAAGATACCACACAGCCCAGCTTCTGCACTTCATTGCAGTTCATTTGACCCAAGATTCTCTTGGTACTTTCCATCCAAGACTCAGAACCTTCAGCAGACAAACCCCTGAACTCAGTCCCTCCCAGACTGCGCAAACGTTCCAGAGGTAGTCTCACATTAGCATCTCCCTGATGCCCAGCTCCTTGAGCTCCAGCCACCGCCGCCCGAAAAGCTCCAGCAATAGCTTGAATCAGCATTGTCATGTCAGGAACAGCTTGCCCCTGACCAGCTTCAGGTCCAGCAACCCCAGCATCAGCTGCAACACCAGCTCCCTCACCCCCAGCACCACCACCACCAGGCGGAGGAGGTAAATCCACCACATTCTCAGCGTTCTCTTCATTCTCATTTTGAGCCATAGCTCGCGTATTAATCCTCGTCTCTCTACGAGGTGCCATTCACTAAAAAATGCAATTACAATGCAACAAACAAAGTCAGGCTCAGCAAGGTAAGCAATCCAAGTACTCAAGCTCATTTCCAATTAAAAACAAATCATTTCATTAGCTTTGATTTGGCAATGGGTCCCTCTAACATGCTTCACCACAGCATACATCACAATTGTAACATACTTACAATTCACACAACATACTTTCATTCAACTAGCATACAAAGCATTCATACACTCATCACCCACATATCCATTCCCAATTACTCGAGAACTCAGCTCTGATACCACCAAATGTAACCCCCTTAGCCCAGCCTAGACGATCCACCCGAACTACGAAGATTACACGGGGAAAACCAAAGTCAACCCAAAAGTCAACCTTGATTAACGACCTTTTTTTAATCTTGTCTAAATGCATATTAACATGTTCATAAGATCAGCATACCCAAAAAATCACAGCGAACGGGAAACATTTAAGGACTCAATTGCACAACTTATTAATTTAGGGACCAAAATGCAAATTCTGGAAATTACGAGGACTTAACCAAATTTTAAGTTACCAATATGAAATTAAACATGCTTCATGCTTCCCTGCCAAATTTCAACTCAAACGGGCATCTCAAACACAATCAATTGCATAAACAAAGTTCAGGACCAAAACGCAAGGATTTCAAAACATATAACCATCAGTTTCAGTGCCCAACGGTCGAGTGTTCCGAAACGGGGAAGATCCGTTCTGAAACGCGGGACCGTTCCGAAACCAGTTGCAGAACAAGGCTTGGCAGTGGCAAATCCGTTCCGAAACGGCTCTACCTGTTTCGAAATGCCAAGGCCATTTCAGGCCCTCTGTTCCGAAACGGTAGCACCTGTTCCGAAACGTGCTGCCCAGATTTGCAGATTTTTGCTGGTTAAGTAAGCAATTGACCCATCAAACATGACCCGATGACATCCAAATCATACCAGCAAGTCATTAACCATCCAAGGAACATATTAGCATCAACCAATCTCAAACATAGCATCATTCAAGGAAAAACCCAATTCTAAAGGCATGCATCCTATTCCAAGAATCATGCAATCCTCAAATCACCAAATCAAGTACCAAGAGGCCATTTACATGTTCCAACATCATCAAGAGCATAAACCAAACTTAGGGAGTCCAAAACATCTCCCAAAACAACAATATAGGTTCCCATTGCCAAATGCCAAAAGCTAATCAAATTGTGAAAATAGTCACCATACATGAGCTTAAGCTTCCACTTAGATTCTTAATCACCTTGCTGCCCTTTAAGCACTTCAATGCTCTGCATTATTGATTTAAGAAAGAGAGAGCGTAAGCACATAGCTTAGTGAGGAATGCTCATTTAAAACATCACAATAATGCATTAGTAAAAACACCTTTTCAAGGTCTTTAGTTCAAAACAACATTTAATCATACACATATGCATATAAACCAAGCATTTCATGCTTCAAATCGTTATCATGTCATATTGGCTTACAAGTGATAATCATAACCATTTCACAACTCAAAAACACAATCGACAATCGGATACGCGGATTACAAGCGTTGTCCCATACGCTTCATACACACTACCAATATCAAGGTGGAGAAATGGTACAATCACAACCCCTCAACACCCGTGATGGAGACTATGGTACAATCACAACCCCTCCACATCACTCATTGGTAGTTGTATAACATCACTAACGAGATCACGGGACTTACAACACAAGATCCACACATGGACTTTTAACCACCATTGTAATCTTAACAATACACAAGGTCCACACATGGACTTTTAACCACCATTGTGACCTTATCACAAGAACCACCCATGGACTTTTAACCACCATGGTGTTCTTAACCATCTCGTTAGTGTACTTGGATGGAGTCTACAGTACAATCACAACCCCTCGACATCCAAGGCGACTTTATTCACGGTGCACCCAATCCTATAGCCGGCTAACTATATCCGATTCAAGTACTTTTAAACCAAGACATCACTTGCCAATATACATCATTTAACAACAATAATCCACTGTTTTAAAGCATTTAACAAAGCCATTAATCATCATGCATCACTATGCATTAAAACCACATTTATCAATGTACAAAACAAGGATCCCTTACCTTGAGCATCCTTCAACACATGGCTTATAAAACCAGCAATAAACATGCTAAAATATGCTTTCAAAAACAGAATTTAAACATGCAACAAATCACTTTGCATTCAACCAACTCATGGCTCATCAACAAGAGAGTTTTTCCGAAAACTTACTCTTGAGCTTAGCTAAGTTGTTTAGACTTAAACTAAGCTCCCAAAACCTTCAAAACATTGGTTTCAAAGCTGAAAACCAAATTCCACTCACCGATTCCGTTTCGCAACTTGCCGAAACACCGATCAAGCTTCCGGATCAACACCACAAGGATCCGAAGATGTCTCCCCTGTTTTAAACACATCAACGCAGAGGATTAACGCATCTTCATGCATTAATATCTTCCACCAAGACACCTAAACTCGCTGCTCTCACCAAAACTCACATTTAGGCCACCAAACACAACCGAAATCACATCCAAACACCTCTACAACACTACCCAGCCAAGATCCATCAACTCCAAACATTCTTAGACATCAATTAACATCCAAAAAGAGTCTAAACACGTCCTTATACCTCCAGCTATAACAGAACATCAAGATCACCCCAAAAACCACCATTAACACAAGCAAAACTTAGGAAAATCAACCTATTCAGGATTGCATTGATTAAACCTCAATTTCACATCAATTATATATCCAAAATACATCAAGAAAACATCTCAAAACAGAGCCCAATCATTTAGTACGAATTTAATCAAAATTAAATCCAAAACTTGCATTTTAAGCCAATTTCAAGACCATATCATCAAAACCTTTAATAAAACACAAATCAAGGATTGAGAACTTGGGAATTTCAGTAAAGAACTGAGTATTTAGAGGAGAAGGACGTTCATACCTCTAAATGTGAGTTTCTCCTTGTTTAGAACCAAGATTCTTGAAAATTCAATAAGCAAATGCTAAGGATTTGATGTAGAAATGATTAGAGATCAATTGAAGATTGAAATCTCATCTTTAGATGTTAAAATCAGAGGAAAATTGGCTGGGGAAAAGTGTTTGGGCTGAGAGAATAGTTGAGAGAAAAAGAAATGGAAAATTTTGAGAAAAGTTAGTTATGAAGTCAAAATATCTACTTCCCCCCTTTTTCCTTTAATTAAAATCATTAATTAAAACTTTAATATTAAGAAAAATCTGGAGAAAACTCTTCTTGGGCAAATTAGCTCCTTAAAGATTCAAAGTTTCAATCCTTTTAAAACAGTCACCAACTTTTCAAAAATTACATTTTAGTCACTAACTCAAAATGTCACACTTCCAAACCTCATTTTGTAAAATTGATTTCATCACTCTCTTATATATAATAAAATAGGATTTTAAGATATTTTTCCATATTTTTAATGCATCCCGAACTAGGCTTTCCTAAAATCACCTTTATATATTCGAACCGCAGTCCGACCGATCCGGTCCAAACCCAAAACTCCTAAGCCCAAAATTGGGGTGTTACACTTAATGTATCTGATATTGTGAAAGATCTTGACATAGAAATATCTGAATGTCTGGCTGGAAACCTGATGAGCAAATAGAATTTTCCTGAGCGACTGTTTATGCCGCGTTTGTATAAATTACCAAAACGCCCAAGTATGATAAAATAACCATAATGCCCTTATAGGCTTGAATGACTAAATTACTCATGATATATCTAAACCCTCAAAGATCTTGATGTATCAACTCCTGAATATCTGGTTTTAACCGTTAGTACGAACCCCCCTTTTTAATAGGGACCTCGTTTATGAAATTCGTTCAAATTGTCAAAAGTTTAATGTGTTCCCTTCCGTAAATGCCAAGTATCTCCAAGAAATAAACTGTTCCACCTAGTGTGTTCCATGTGTGCTACATTTAGTTGAATGTGTTGTATGATTATTACATGTTAGTAAACAATCTAATAACTTAATTATGAACGATGATATGCTTGAAGAAATGATGAACTGGACATATGATAACATTTTTTGCCTACCTGTTGTAAGTCCGCTCGATCTGTATACTCGGTATATGATTGTGCTATGTGGTCATTTGATCTGTGATAATATTGTTTGTCTGCCTGATGTAAGTAATAGTATAATTTGTTAGCTTGACCTAGGATGGCACACTCTGTTTGCATGATGAATGATGATATCGTCTGCTCAATGGTATGCCCATTTATGCGTCTAAAGAGCATGAACTTCTGTTTCTGATGCCTCGAATGGAATATGTCTGTCATATGTATTCTGTTACACATGTCTGAAATCTAAATATCGATTGTTATCTAGGGTATATTGTTGGGTTATGTTATGAAGTCTATGTTGGTACTGCCCTGTTCAAGCTGGTAAATCCTTATGGACTCAAGGTCTCCCCTTGGGTAGGTTCCGATGCTTTAGCACGGGTAAATCCTTATGGACCTAAGGCAGCCCCTTAGGTGGCACCTATGCCCATTGGGCCTAGGGTAAGTCCTTATGGATGCAGTTCTGGGGGACTGTATATTTGGAGTAAGGTTGGAGGGTAATTACTAGTAAACCCTTGTATATACTTGAACATTTGCATTGAACTGTTATGTGTTCTTATGATATGATTAGTATGTAATTATGTATGTTTGATCTGCACTTATTGAAACAAACTAGACACTAAACTCTTTGTTTCCATCTTCGTAATCTATCAGCTTGTATAATTCCCGTTTGTTACTCGATGATTGAATAAAGAACAAGTACCGTTATTCTCACGTATAACGTTACCCTGAAATAGCGGAAAGGAAATGAAAATTGTTACTACTTGGAACATCATGAAAATGTTATACCTATCATAAATCTACATGAGCTTATAGCATCTTTTGGTAGTTCTTTATTACTGAGCTTTTCCAAGCTCACGTTGTTTTTACCATCGCATGTTAATAGAATATATCATGGTATAATGTTTGACAACAGTGTTCGGAGTTCTCTCGGCGTTGCTTTTTGGAGTACGATGATGTATAGTTAGTGGGCCTGTATGACATGTATTGTTTTATGATAGATCCTGTAAAGCACTTTTTGAAATTTCTGTTATGTGTTTAAATGAACCTGAAATGGTATTTTAAACATAAGTTGATTTTACAGTTTAATAAGTGTTTTGAGAAAAAATGTTTTTTATGTGTATTTTTATTGTGGGTCGCTCTTGTGACCCTAATGTGACTTCCTAGGATTCGTGTAACGCATATGTGGGTTTAGGGGGTTACATTATTATATTAAACCTTATAAATCTTATTTTTCTCAATTTAACCCTTAAACTCAACTAGGTTTTTGAATTAAATTCCCAAATCATTATGGTTTTAAGAATTAGGGATTTTAAAAGTAGGGTTTTAAATTAGGGATTTTGTGAATCTAGGGTTTACAATTTGGGCACAATTTTTGGGGTGTTACAACTCTCCCACCCTTAAATGAAACTTCGTCCTCGAAATTTCCAAACCTAATGGCAAATTCCCAAAAGCATGAATATTTAGGTAGAAACTTGAATGACTATTCAGATTGGGTTACGAATGACAAAACAGAGTTTTCAAATAGGCTTTGATCTCAAATTCCTAGGAATGAGTACGGTCATGATCATTTGTTCGATTAACTGAAGTTCATGTCGTAAATTAGAGTTCGAGCTATGATCATCTCTAAGGTTACTCAAAAGAAGGTATCAAAAGGCTTTATGTGGCCCAGAGGTATCCTTATCGATATCATAAGGTGAAAAAGGTTACGAGAAATTCTAGTTTTGAAGTAGTAGTCATTAACTAACGGGTACTCATTCTTTCTAATTCTGAATCCAAATGGAACTCTCTCAAATATAAAGTTCCTACAAGGTGGCATACTTGACTATCTGCAAAAGATAATAACCTAGAGTCAGATTTGGTATTGGAGTCTCAGATTTATAACAATTTAAAACAATCAAGTCAAAATCACATAATACCGTAGTAGTTTTTTTTCTTCAGAAAATACTCATTTATCCAAAAATATTTTAGATGCATGCATAAGTTGAAAATATTTTAAAAACAACTTTTGTGAGCCTCACAGTCCGAGGGTTGAACTTAGCTCTGATACCACTAAATGTAACCCCTTAAACCCAACCTAGAAGAAAAGACCAAATTTAGGAAGTTACGATTAAAAACTTAACCCTCAAGAAAATTAATTTTAAAAATTATACTTTAATTTTTAAAAAATATATAACTATAATTTAATAAATATCTCATAATATATAAAACATAAACGTCATAATTAATATTTGAATGTTTAAATAAAATCTCTGAAATGAAATCATAGTAAAAGAATGCTTAAATAATCTGAAAAACATAAATAGTCTTTCCGGTATTAAGTTACATAATATCTCAAAACAATAAATAATAATCTGAATAACTAAAAATAGTTTCGTACTAAATAATAAAATAACCGAATAAAATTGTGAGATTCTCCAAGTACCACGTCGCCTAAAATCAAAAGATATCTATAAGATAAAACTATGGGGGAGTAAGGTAATGAGCTTAGTGTGTCTCTAAAGTGCAAGAAAACGATCATAATCATAAAACATGGTATTATTTTCTTAAAATCTTTTAAACCATAACACATAAATTACAAGCGCAATGCAATGCTCCCAACTACAACCGCCAAGAGAAGAGTAAAGTTCCCCATAACTCCTCACTACATCCATCAGTCGATGTCTAGTAAAGACCACTGCTTCCTCCGTACAATCCCAACTCATACTCATACATATATGATGTTTAAAATTCAAGTTTCATACAACTCAATTCCATAAATTCGATATTCCATAAACATAATTCATAAATCATAGTCTATAAATTCATAAATCATAGTTTATAAATCTGATGTTTTATAAATCAAATGTTCCATAAATCATAATTAAAACACATTCTGAAATCATATGCACATGAAGTCAACCATACAAGTCATAATACTTATAAATAATCACATAAGGGGTAAAATACCAACACATAGAAAAATAACATATAATTTATTTATAGCACCAGAAGAAACACGCCTTAGCCAAAGTAAAACTCAACTACTGAATGATGCGCTTCCCACGATCAGTTGTATCGGTACCTATGAAAATAATCTTGATTCGAATCGTTGATCGGTGCCAGGTAGGGATGGGCACGGGTCGGGTTTTTGGCCCACCCAGACCCGACCCGAAAATAAACACCCTAAACCCGTACCCGACCCGACATTATTCTTTAAAAAACCCAACCCGACTCGAAAATAAATATATTAAATCCGACCCCGGCCCGACTCGACCTATATAAAATAAATTAATTTTAGAGACCTAATTGTAAAAAAATAATTTTAAAGGACTTAATTGTAAAAAATTATAATTTAAAGGACTAAATTATAAATAAAAATTCAATTTTAAGGACTTAATTATAAAATATATATATATATATATAAAGAAGGGTATTATTATAAATATCCCTAAAAATTTAGGGGAAAATTACACTATTAGTCTCGGGTCGGATCGGGTCAGATATTTTCCACCTTAAACTCGAACCCGACCCGAACTTGATTTTTCATTAAAAATTTGACCCGATCAGATCGAGTCGGATCGAAACCCGTTAGGTCCGAGAAAAATGCCCATCTCTAGTGCCAGGACAATGGCCGAAGGCTTGACGAAAACAATGGAGTTGAGATATGGTTCTCGAGAAAAATAATTTGGGGGAAAGGTATGGCTGTTATTTCATAACACTGCCGAAGAGGATTTATATACTCCATTTATTGGGTAATTTACAAGGGAAACCATTGAATTTAATGAAAATTTGCAAATTAGCACCTAAACTTTTCATTATTTACAAATTGACCCTCAATTTCTATATTAAACTTTATAAATCTATTTTTTTTAATTTAACCCTTAAACTCAATTAGGGTTTTTGAATTAAATTCCCTAATCATTAAGGTTTTAAGAATTATGGATTTTAAAAGTACGGTTTTAAATTAGGGATTTTGCGAATCTAGGGTTTACAATTTGTGCGCAATTTTTTGAGTGTTAAATATAGAAAGTCGTTTAAATTAGAATCAATATGTATTATAACATTATAAATAATTACAATTAAATTTCTACATAAACTCAAAAACTCGACTCGAATTGACTCAACTTGAATTTCATAAACTCGATTTAAAAAAATTCAAATAAAATTGTAATCATAAAATAGGACTTCTAAAATCGAATAATACAAAATTTTTTGACTCGACTCGATCAAACGTCCAGCCTTATATGTAATTGAGGATGCAAGTAACGCCCTTCCCTCTTAACAAATATATAAAGGAAAATATATTATGGACGATTAAAAATCTGTAGGCTACATGACCTATCTGTATAAGTCACATGACCTACGAGGTACAATACCATATTTGTTCATGTTCACGGGAAGATAAAAAAATAAATTTATCTGTATAAGTTTACCCTTTCTCGAAAATTTAAAAATATGACATCAAGTATATAATTTATTATAGATATAACACATATTTTATGGCATAATGCCAAAAAATGCCTCTAATGTTAGATTGAATTGTCATTTTGGCTCATTTTTTTTTAAATAATTTAACTTTTAACGTTTTATTTTGGGTCAAAATGTCTCCTATGCGGATGAAAACTATTAGTCAATCAACAATAAACGGCTTGAAATTATGTGACAAACCTACATGACAGTGCACGCCGTGATAGCAGTGTCACATAGGCAAATATGTTGACTTTACAGAATAACTCATCAGTAAAAAAATTATTTTAAAAGCATAAAATATAAACTATTTTTTCTTATGACATGTCATTCCGCCAAGTCATTTCAAGTTGTTTATTGTTAGTTGACTAATAGTTTTCATTCACAAATGAGCTATTTTGACCCAAAATAAAACGCTGAGAACTAAATTATTTTAAAAAAATAAGGACCAAAATGACAATTCAGTTAGACGTTAGGGGCATTTTTTGATATTATTCCCATATTTTATCTATATATTTATTAATAATTTTATTAAGTGTTATTTATTGTCAAGGCCCATTAGTTTGGGCTTCTCCAAACATAAATCTAGAGGTAAAAGGAAGTTTCATCAACGAAGGGAATTCATTGTATATTATTATTTTTCTAACTAAATTGAGAGGTATTATATTTTTATGTCGAGATTTGAAGTTCAAATTCATATAAAATAAGATAATATAAGTATTTTTAGCCATTAAGTCAGTTAGTGGATCTTGTACATTATTAACAAATTACATAGATAAAACAAACCATGAAAAGGGGAAATTGTATTAAAATGATTGACCACCGTGCATAAAACTTACATGCCCATTTGAGGATTTCATGAGGAATTGGTTTCTTGTACAAAATTTCGACAAACTTGAGAAACCCATTTAGAGAAACATATTTTTGCTTGCAAACATTGAATTTGGGGGTTTGAGCTGGATTTGGGGGCAATTGATATTCGAATCGATTCGGGACCTTTTCAATTAGCTTCAAAATTTTCGGATGGAACACGAGTTCTTGCCATGTCTTCTTTCTTCTTTTGAATGGGTTTCAAAGATGGACACTTTATTTTTTGGGATTTTTTTTGTCATGGCTTAGTAGACTTGATAAACTTGATACGAACTTATTACTCGAATCGAGATTTGATATGAACCCGAATACGATGGTCCAAATTTGATCTGAAAACTGAAACAAACTAAATTAAATCAAAATCGATCCGAATTTTAGCTTGACCGTTATGGATTCGTACCCAAATTGGTTCAAATTGAAAGCAATCCCGACCGAAAACAACCTAGAACGAAAGGAACTCGGACCAAAAGCAACCCTAATTTAATTTACCCAAATCCGATCTAAACCGAACATCAACATGATTTTGACCTAATTTTTAGAAAAAATGATAAATACTTAAATTGACCAATATGATGTTGACCTGACTCGAAAGTCGACTGATGTGATGTTGACCCGACCCGAAAGTCGACCGATCTGATAATGAACCAACTTGAAAGTTGACTAATCTGATAATAATATGACATGAAAATTGACCGATCTAATATTAACTCGACGTGATACTCAGCTCGACCCTACTTACCATAGACCCGAATCTAACTTAAACTGAATATTGATGATAGATGTGTGGTGAGATGGATGAATGGAGGGGTCATCTGTTTTTCACATGTGTGGGCTCAAAGAGTATTTGGAACGCAGTTTTGCAGTTCTGTAACATTTCCAGAACTGTTTCGAATGGGGAGATGGAGTAGTTGGAATGGGCCATTAAGTATCTCAAGGGTAAGTCCTTGTTGGTTGTGATTCTAAGGCTTACTTGGAGTACTTTGTTTGGAAGGAGCGTAATTACAGGATTTTCAGGTAGGCAGGTGATCATTCTGATGGGATTTTGCAGTCCATTAAGGTTCTTATACAAAATAGGTTAGCTGAAAAATCGATTGTTAGACAGGATTTGTAAATTTGCAGCTTTGTTACAATTGGGTATTGTTGTGTAGGGGGTATGTTGTTTACAACTTGGTAGTTTGTACATGTTATTTGGAGTAGGATTTCATGCTCTTTAGGTAATAAAATTCAAAAGGAACAGTGTACCAGAGTTTAACATCAATAAAATGGTTAGGGTACTCTTTTCCCCTTCCAATGGTTGTTTGGACTTTGGATCTTCTTTCGAACCTAAGAATAAAGAGATTTTTAACGAGATCTATGTTCTTGTCAAAATTAAATAAAATTTAAATTATTAAAAAAAAAACTTAAACTCGGTCCGAACGACTTGATTGTCACCATTACACCTTAGGTATCGAAATGGACTAAGCTTCGTTTAACATTGCTTTATAAACCAGATTTTGGGGCCAAAAGTTGGTTTGGAGGCAGAAGCAATACTAAACAACTAGCTTTTGGAGAAAAAACTGCCTTTGAAAAGTGCTTTTCAACCCAAACGTAAAAGCTAATTTTTTTAGCTTTTGTTGTTGTAAAAGTACTTTTGAGAGCCAAATTACAATTTTAACCTTCATTTGTTATTGTGTTTATTTATAATTTATATATTTATAATTTTTTTACGAAGATATAATTAATCATTATTTTTTAGTTTAAAAATAATATATTTATTCATGTCAAGTTTTTATATAAAATATTTAAAATTTATTATATTTTCATGGAACACGTACAATTATTAAAAATGTATTTATTAATAAAAATATTTTTATATTTTTATAATAATTTAAGCTGATATATTATAACATTAAAGAATTTGAATATATATATATATAACTTACAATATCATGTCCAAAATGATTATTTATCTTTTTAAAAGCACTTTTTAACAGCAATATTAAACACTTAAATTTTAAACTCATAAATTCAGAAGCATTTTTAAAAATTGCTTTTTAATCTAGCTTTTCCACTGCACTTTTCAAAAAAATGCTAAACTGGCCCTAAGTTACCTAGATGAGAGATCAAAAAATTAAAGGGTAAATTATACTGGTAGTCACTGTACTTTTAGGGCGCTTTCAATATGGTCACCGAATTTTTAAAACTTTCATTACAATCACTCAACTTTTAATTCGCTTTCATTACGGTCACTAATGTTAAAAAAGTTGATGTGGCTGTTAAATTTAAGGTTAAACTACACCGGTAGTCACTAAACTTTTAGAGCACTTTCAATATAGTCACCAAACTTTTAAAACTTTCATTACAATCACTCAACTTTTAACTCGCTTTCATTACCGTTAAAAAAAAAGCTGACGTGGTGCGGTAAGCTTAATAATAAACATTTTCTCACCATATTTTCTCGCCCCTCTTACTTTCTTCCATTTTTCTTCCATCCAAACATGTGTATCTTTTTTTTCATCATCCTCTCCCTCATATCTTTCTCCTATGTAATCTTATAGCCTATGTGGGGTGAAATTGTCTTACTACCTGCCAGTGACGGATCCAGAAATTTTTATGAGGATGGGAACACATATATTAAGTATTAACAACGTAAATTTTTTTGTACGTAAATTGGTACAAATAAAATTTTAGGGTGGCCACACTCAGTAAAATAGATAATCAATAAAGGAAATTCATATTTGCAGGACGGGCACAATAAAATTTTAGGATGGGCACACTTAGTAAAATAGATAACCAGTAAAGAAAATTTAGATTTTCAGGGTGGGCACAATAAAATTTCAGGGTGGCCACACTCGGTTAAATAAATAACCAGTAAAGGAAATCCAAATTTTCAGGTTGGGCACGTTCCCACCCTCGACATACCCTACGTCTGCCACTGCTACCTGCACCATTAAGAAATCTCTCAAGGTTATAGCTATACTAGAGTTTTTTTGGACTGTAACAATCACTTAACATGGTTTTAGTGCTGCTATAAAAATTCATCTCACCTTTAGAGTATCCAAGTTGCTTAGATTTTTTTTTATTTTTCAGAGTATACATGTTCGAGAAATATTCTAACAAGACATGAAAATTTGGTCATCTAAGATCCTCCCAATGCATTAAAAAAGTGACATGTCAATATTATATATACTCATATCTAATTTTCACTCCCCAGTTTTAAGTACCTTAACCACAAGGATAGTAGCAGAACAAATAATCTTTATTTTTGTATCATTTTCCCCAAAACTCTAGGATAGCTATAGCCTTGAGAGATTTTTTAGTGGTGCAGGCAATAGGACAATTTCACCCCACAGAGGCTATAAGATTACATAGGAGAAGTGAAGGATGGAGAGGAGGAACAAAAGAAAGACGTGTTTGGATGAAAGGAAAATGGAAGAAAATAAGAGGGGAGAGAAATAGGGTGGGAAAGCGTTTATTTTTAAACTTAACATGCCACATCAGCTTTTTTTAAATGGTAATGAAAGCGAATTAAAAGTTGAGTGATCGTAATGAAAGTTTTAAAAGTTCGGTGACCAAATTGAAAGCGCCCTAAAAGTTCAATGACTACCAGTGTAGTTTACTCTTAAATTTAATAGCCACATTAGCTTTTTTAACGGTAGTTGACAGCAGTGACCGTAATAAAAGCGAATTAAAAGTTGAGTGATTGTAATAAAAGTTTTAAAAGTTCAGTGACCATATTAAAAGTACCCTAAACGTTTAGTGACTACCAGTTTAGTTTACCCAAAAATAAATTAATCATTTTAAAAGACTGAATCTTTATTTGAGCAGGTTTTGAAAGGCTGAATCTTTATTTGACCATTTTAAACGGCTAGACCTTTACATGAACAATCTCTCTTAGTTTGACCCTTGTTTGAAAATTTTACCACTAAGGAAATTCATTACTATTACTATGCACGAGAATATATTACCTCAAAGTAAAATTAATATACTTGAGTCATTTGATTACATAAGTATTAGTATATAGAAAATTTTAATTATCCAAATAATTTATTAAAATAATGGTCTATGCGGAATTTAATTTAGATTAGTCGGTCAATGAATTAGATATCAGTGGTTTATAAAAAAAAGTTAGTAAAAATTTAAACTTAAAAAATAGAAAGATGGGTAAAAATTCTAAAAATGAATCTTTTAAAGTCTATCACGTCTACGATCATGAAGAGTATTGGTAAGGAACATTATATTTTATTCTAATTAATATTATTCTCAAGTTCAATCTCCAATAATCTTTTTTTTCACCTTGTAAAAAATAGTCTCTTCAAAATTTACAAAATATTTTCACATACTTTTTTTAAATTAAATTACAGTGTGACTAAAAATATTTTAAAAAATATATAATATTGTCTGCAATACAACAACCTAATTTAAGGTTAAAAAACGGCACAACCGAAATGTTACAAAAATATATAATATTTTCAGTTGATACGAGTAACAATTTAGGTTGCAACCGAAATGATAAAAAACACAGAATCTAAAATGTTACTCACACAACCGAAATATTATACTTTTTTTATAACATTTTCAGTTACAACTTAAATTTTATTCCATGGTGCAACTCAAATATTATCTCACGTACAGCTGAAAATGTTATACCTTTTGATAACATTTCATAACCCTGTTGTTTCTTAGACTCCCCAATCTTTTAAATCGAATATTATTTTCAGTTACAACTTAAATTTTATTTCATGGTACAACTAAAATATTATCTCACGTACAACCGAAAATGTTATGCCTTTTAATAACATTTCATAACCCTGTTGTTTCTTAGACTCTCGAATCTTTTAAATTGAATATACCGGAGAATAAGGACTAGTTAATTAGTTATCCATGCAGTGTACGTAGGGCTACAGTGTTTACAGATAAAGAACAAATTCACCTGCCAAATGGCCCGACAATGACACTGGCCTACTGAATCCCGATTTCAATGTTGTAATATTTTCTTGTTGGAATGTTGTTTTCAACCGAAATATTATTTACAAATTCGATATTTTGGTTTCTTTATCAGCGCGTCCTGGACCTTTATTTTTGGCAGACCATGACCTGTCCTCTGTACTAAATGTTTAGCTTTAATATTGGAGAAATTATATGATAGATTCGGCTCGCCATAATATTTATATTCTCAATCAATAAAAATCATCAATTTTATTAAAAAAAAATTAATGTTATCATTGTACCAAGTGAATTTCCACTCATATTCATTGTAAATTAAATTAAAAAAATTTATCAAGTGAAGATTCACTTGATAAAAAGGACATAGAAAAAATTAATAAAATTAATAATTTTTATTGTTTAAACCATGAATGATGTGACTAACCGAGCCTATAATATAATTTCTTCTAATATTGATTAACAAGTTGGTTAAGCGTATATAATTAGATCTCTCCCGAAGCAATAATTATTATTTTTTATATAGAAAAGCAGAATAAACGATCAGACAATGATCTTTCAATATGTTTTGATGATGTTTATGGTACATTAAGCAATTAATTAGGTAGTTTGAATTTCAATTTATACGCACTTTAATGCGTGGCACCTATTTCCTATAGGGAAATAGTGTATTTTTGCTACGGTATTCCTCTAAATAAGGAAATTTTGAACTTGAATCTCATATCAAGGTATTTTGTTTACAAAGATTCCATTTCACACATAAATAATGAATGATAACAATAATACGATTTATTAAAAAGTAAGTGTTTAAAGTATATCAATTTTTATTTATGTTTTGAAGTTTTTTAATCAAAATAAATGTCTAACATTTTTAATCTGTAACTACTTCGATGTTTGGTTGTGACATTCATTTTAAATAAAATTTGGTGTCCAATAAATGTTTGACACGTCATATGATTTTTACTTATTTTTTATTTATGGGCATAGGAAGAAAATTCAAATTGACATTAAAGTCCTAATAATAAAGGAACAAAAATCCTCTAACCCTTTTTTAGTGCCCATTTCTATGCTTCTGCACTAAAAAATTAAATTCTAAGCCTTAATCCTAAATTTTAAACCTTAAAACCTTAAACCCTAAACATACACCCTACCCCATAATTCACTAAACCTTAACACTAATCCAATTTTTTTAGTATAACGACATAAATAGAGGCATCAGAAAGAGGTAAAGGATTTATATTCATAATAAAGTACATTAAAGTCTTATTTAATACATAGAGTTCTAATCATAATGGGCATCCACATAAATAAATGTTCATAACACTCCCCTTGAATGTCCATGAAAATAATGTGACTCGTTAAAACCTTACTAAGATAAAAAAAAAGAACTCAGAGAAAAAATATCTTAATGAAGGAAAAAGAGTATACGTATCTTTGATACGCATAACATGTTGCCTCATTAAAAAACTTAAAAGGAAAACACAGTAGGACAAAATCTTGGTTAAGGGGAAAAGGGTACAACATGTATTTACTCCCCTCATGAAAACTGTAACCCCCTCGTCCCGGTCTGGTCGGCTGACCGGTCCGAGTAGGCTACACGGGGAAAACCGATGTGAAACCCGTTAAGGTCCCACCTCGGTTAGCAACCCTAGAAAATTCCTTTTAATTAGATCTTGTCTAAAGGCATATTATTTCTTAAGTGATCACGACAGCAGAAAATATCAAGAAAGAAAAACAACCGGACCCAAAACAACATGTTAAACAATCCATTTTAAAGCCACAGAGCAGGTCGTATCAATACACCTGTCAAGGGTATCGATACACCTTGACCAAGTCAACTGCCTTCAGTCAACTCAAGAAGACCGTATCGATACAGCCCTTGGGCGTATCGATACACACTTCTCAGTCAACATCTCGCGGTCAACGAGACAAACACGTACCGATACGCTTAGAGCCCGTACCGATACGCCAAAGACTCGTGAAAATCTCAGATTTCCAGTGAGTTTTGGGCGTATCGATACACTCTCGAGTATCGATACCTCCAGCCAATTCTGTGTCCCAAGGTGTAGGACCGTATCGATACGGTCCTTAGGCGTATCGATACGCCCTGCACTGTAAGACACCAAATTGCAGCAAAGGACCCTTAATCAAGACTCTAGATGCATTTTAAGACTCCCTTATCCACATTCAAGCATTCATACAACATTTCACAACCAAGGACTAGCATGTAGAACAATTTAGATGATCAACGAGACAATAACAACAAGGCATTCACATAAATATAGATATTGCATAACAAGGCATACTCAAAAGTTTAAAGAGCCAAAAAGGCACATGTCTTCACACATAGGTTTACATGCTCACAAACACATATAATCATCCAAAAGCATTGCCTCTCAACACAAGCATTCGACAAAACACAACATGGTTTACAAATTCGGAGTATAGCATAAACAACATTCAACATATATGAGTCATACAACGCTCATACGATCACATAGCAGCCCCATTGCTAAACTACTACTTTATTTACTAAGCCAAACTTGAGCAACTACAAAAGCTTGGAATGCCCCTTTCCTTGCTCCTTGCTAACTCCACGCTACTGATCTGCATTGTCGAAAATGAGAGCGTAAGCTAGAAGCTTAGTGAGGATGCTCTAAAACCAAAAACAACTACAATGCAGGGTTCAAGCATATAATCCTTACATCACACACAAACATACATAAGCATCAATATAGTAGTCTAACTAGCAACACAAGAGACAATAATATGGCATCTTACTTCATATTAAGCTCAAACAAGATAAAGCATTTATCTCAACATCATAACCACAAGAGCAAGTACATTGGCCACTATTAGTTTACTCGGATACGCGGATTACACTCAACAACAACATTACCTCGGTGGGATTACACTCATCACCGGACCTCGCATGGATGGGATTCCACTCATCATCACATGCCCTACGGATGGGATTTCACTCATCATCACGTATAATATAAACAATTTCCGGTGGAATATTACATCACCGTACTCCTCCTTGGTGACTTAACGCCTCCAAGGCCATGCGCGAATTTGACTCAACCGTGTGCACACTAATCCTAATGATCGATCATTTATACCCGGTAAGTTAACTAGTGACAATTATACCTTTAAACCACATCATAACATCCATCATCACACACATCAATGTATATTCATACATAATCAAATCATGCTTCACAAGAATAGAATAGGCATAAACATTTAAAGCTTGTAAACACACAAGAAGTTAAACTACCAATTTAACTTCTACCTTGGAATGGTCTACCAAGCTCATTCCAAAACCTCCACTATACACACTTGAACAAATTTAAATAAATTTGAAGGTTTCACTCACCACCCTTCCTTAAGCAAACCAAGCAAAAGCCTCTCAAGCCTCCGAACTTTCCGGAATCGACCCCGAACCTTCTCCGATGTTTCCTCTTGCTTCTAACCAATCAAAAGACAAGTATTACTCAACCAAATCACTGTCAAACTCAGCCACAAACTCAACCCACAAACACAAGCCAAAACCTCATAATTTCAAACTCAAACCAACCACAAAACTCACATTTTCGTACTCCAATATTACCCAGCTGAAATCTACCATTTCCAACACCCAAATGACCTCTAAAGACTTCCAAAACACCTTCCTAACAACCATAACCATCAGTCCTTCAACCCAACACAAAAACACATCAAAAAATCAAGTTTTGACACTTTCAAAAATGCCCCCAAGACCCATTTCGGGATTTTTGTCAAAATCCTTCCATTTCGAAATATAAGGAGTATTAAGATGAGATTAACTCAAAACTTAACTAAACAACCCAAAAACAAGTTGAAAACCCAAGAAAGTTTCATACTTTCTTCAAACTTGAAAAACTAAAATGGTAATGGTTTTGAAATCTAAGACCATGAAAATGATTGGGATGAATAGGAGAGTTCAAAAACGAAATTACCTTCAAAGGAGCTCTTGAATTGATGGAGAAAAGGAATGGAATAGTGGATTTGGGGGTTTTGGGAGGTTTTCACGTTAGAGAGGAAATGAAGAAGAAGAAGGCCTTTTTTCTTTTTGTTTAAAAAGTTGTCTTCCTTATTTTCACTTAATTACAAAATTGTCATTACTTTAATTTTAATCTCATTTAAATTAAACCAAGGCCTAATTAATTTAAACCAGTTTTGACAACTTGAACCCAATACACACACCGAACTCTTAACCCCAAAACACGGGTGTTACAAAAACATCACATAAGATCTTTGAATCTTCATAATTCAATCTTGAATACAATCTTTGCACTAGTGTATAGCTCTTCCAAAGTATCACTTGAATAAATTTGTCGAATATTTATATTGCTATTCTTCTGAAGATCATAAGAGAGAAAAGTTTGGGAAAATATGTTTCGTTCTCTCTCCTTTGATGTATCCACCTTTCAATAGATATATAAAATTTGCATTATCTTTATACAAGATAGCTTGCATCTTACCTTGCAAAACCAAATCGCATATCTTCTTGATATGTTGGCTCAATAGTGTTAGTCAAGCGCATTTTCAGCATAACAATTATGTTGGCTCAATAGTCTCATGCATAACAATTATTTTTACCTGATTTAAGAGGAATCAAAGTTGAAGATTTAAAAGTAGGAAAATTGTAACACCCCAAAATTTTTCCCCAAATTAAAAACCCTAATTTGTAAAAAAAATCCCTAATTTTGAAACCTAAATTCAATTTGGGAATTAATAAAGTTTAATTTAAATCAGTGGCTAAATCGTGAAACTCAGATTTTGGGAGACCTATTTGTAAAGAGGGTAAAAGTTGAGATCCTTGTTTCATAATTTACCCTTTTACCATAGGTATTTAAACCCTATTATAACAACCCTAGCATTTTTTCTTCAGCTTCCATTTCTTTGTTTTCAGTCGTTCCCTCTCTCTATCAACCTCTCGTTCCTCAACCACCCACACCTCATTTTGCTCCGATCAAGCTCCGTCAAGGTGCTTAACACTGACCGTTCGTCGATCTAAGCTCATCGCTCAACTCCCTATTTTGTCACGACCAAAGCCCAGCTGTCCTATCACCATCGTCGGTCGTTTCTTGCTCGAAGATATAACAAAACCTTTAAACGCCGTCGTTTGTCTTTGTGCGTTGGGTAAGCCATTGTGGCCTTGCTTCAGTTCTTCTTTGTGTTTCGGTATTGTTTTATGTTGTTTTGTGCATTTTGGATGAAAAATCAACCGTTGGGAGCACCGATTATGTCACCGGCGACCGACAACGTCATGGGGTAGTAAACCCTAACTTTCCAGATTGCAAAAAAGGGATATGGAGGTTCTCAGGCCAGTGAATGGGTTGAGTGGCTGAGTTAAGTCCAAATATGAGTTAAGCCTAAAAGAGAAAAGCATGAACCGGATCTGTAAACCAAACCAGCCCGCTAAGCTGAACCGAACCAACTTAGTGAATTGAACTGAGTCAGTTGAACCGGACCTATCAGATGTAGAGTGTCCATGGGTACTATATTTTGTGCACTTTCTTGCCCTTATTGTTGCTCTTCTTAAGCTCATTTAGGCATATTTAGGCGATTTGCATGCATTATAACAGTGTCTTCTCTTTTACCCTACTTGTATTTAATATTTTATGTTTGGTAGAGAAAAGTTATTGTTTTAGTTTAGTTTATATTTTCAGGTGCTATAGCTAGGAAAGGAGAGGAAAGGATAGGACAAGACAGAAGGAGCTGTACTGAAGCAGCTCAAGATGCCGCCAAGGATGCTGCCGAAGTAGCACTACCGCCAAGAGCCGCTCGGGCAGGAGTTACACCGACTTAGCCAAGATGGGTTGCGATTTCAAGAGGACAATTTCCTGAGCTCATTCTTGCAATTTCCTGAAGCCTGTAGCGACCGGTAGAGTTAATTCAAGATTGATAAGTGTGAGCACTTATCCTTACTTGCGGAAGAAGGCAAAGTCCAAAGAGTCTGTATTTAAAGCACAAAGGAATTTGTATTTAATGTAATTTACTTTTAGAACTACTACTTCAAGGAGGACTCAACCTAGGTCATGAGCCCTATATATACCCAATGTATGTAAGGGTATAGGGGCATATCTCGTAGAGGGATCAAGGGCTTGTCGTGAGAGATCAACGACAACTGCCGAAGAGAGTGAAGATGGGGGGATAGCTAGATAAGTTGGAGTGTTGGGGGTCGCGGCCCAACTCTTCTAGGGTTTAGGCGTGTGTATGTAAAGTAGTTTGAGGGAAACGATTGTATAGTTTTGAGTTGTTTTCAATAAAGTTCTGAGTTTGCTTAATCCATGCTTCTTGTTCGTTCAATTAGTCTGCACCAATCAATTGAAGAGAAAATCCATTTGTCGGGCACGAAAGTGCAAGGCTCACTGTAACCCCCTCGTCCCGGTCTAAGCGACAGACTGGTCTGAACAGGTTACATGGGGAAAATCGAAGCGAAACCCGTTAAGGCTCCACTTCGATTAGCAACCCTAGAAAATTTCTTTTAAACATTATCTTGTCTAAATGTATCATTATTCCTATGTGTGAAAACGACAGCGGAAAACCGAAAACGTATAGATATAAATGAGGCGCAAAGTAATATAAATTTACCAAGTGTCGAGTTAGTCCGATTTCATGCTTACGAAACCAAAACCATACAAAAGTGATTCACACGAGGCTCTCAAAGAAGCTTACGACAAACAGGACCAAAGCCCAACATTTGAGAATCCTTAAAGATGCCAAAAGCCCAAATTACAAGCCTATGTTTCGAAACGGCTTGCCCGTTTCGATATACGGACCTCAGTTTAAAAGCCAAACCAGGCCGTACCGGTACGATCCACCTCATTTCGGTACGGGGGTCCATTTTGTCGAAGCGTTCCGGAAATCATTCCGAAACAGGCCCTTACAGTGGCAAACCGTTTCGATACGCGTATTGGAACAGGAGCTCACAGTGTCAAACCGTATCGGAACGCGTTCCGATACGGGTATCTATGGAGTTATCACCATTCCGAAACAACCACAAGCGTTTCGAAACGCATGCACTCTGTGTGACCCTGAAACAGTTTTCTGCATCTCTAAAGTTCCCAAACAAGCCTCAAAACCTCAAGAAACAACAACATGGCAAACTATCGTATATACATTCTAGATGCAAAAAGTTCTAATCACAACATTTAACATGCATTCAAGCAACAATTTAGAGCTCAAGCTCTAAGCTCACATGAACACTTAGATTACAAAAACACTAACAAGTCAATATGCTAAGCAATCCACACAAGACCACACCAAGTCCCAATTTAACATAGTATCACCATTTAGAACATAAACCATACTTTAAACTTAATGAGAACTCCAAGAGTAATCCCATTATCTAAGTGTTATTACAAAACATAAACCATACTTTGAACTTAATGAGAACTCCAAGAGTTTCCTCCCTTGCCCACTTGCCTCTCGAAGCCTCTAACGATTTGCATTGTTGAAGAAAAGAGAGCGTAAGCTAGAAGCTTAGTGAGCGGAGCTCTAAAACACACCAACAATGCAGTTTTTAAAACGTAGACTTAAGTTCAAGAAAAATCAAATAAGGAAAGACGTAATGTATCACAAACATCACATTACAAGGTATGCACATGCATGACCCAAAACCCGGTGGGACTACACATCACCGTTCGACTAATAGTTTTCCGATGGGACTACACATTACCGTACTCTCCTATTAGTCACTACCGATGGGACTACACATCACCGTAGTAACAACAACCATCACGTGAGGCTCGACACCAACAACGACTACACAACAACATTAAACGGAGAGTAAAAACAATCTAAAAACATCATCACATCACACATATCATGAGAACCGAAAATCAACCAACAAATGAGATTAGGTGAACTTACTCTTGGGTCTAGGTTAGTCTCTAAGACTCCACCCAAACCCCAAACCTTCGTTGAACATAAATAAGATTCCAAAACAGTATCCACTCACCGATGAACCCAAACGTAAGATGAAACACCGATCTCAAGCCTTCGTAGCACCCGGTATCGCACCCGAAGCACCCAAACCTGATTCCTCTGTTTAAAGCAATCCAAATCATACTATTAGGACACTAATACACTCGCAAACCAGTAGCAACCTAGAAACTCACTCTTGCAACCAAAACACATCAATTCGAATCTAAGATTTCATCCAAACTTCACCATTTTCGTTCTAAACAAACCCCACACTGAAATCATCCATTCCAACCACTAAAACACATCCAAAAACATCTAGAAACATCCCCCATCATCAAGGGAACCACCAGCCACGTTTTCAACCTAAAACCCAACCTTTTAGACCTAAAAATCTCATTTTTATACCCATTTCAGGTTTCCCACCAAAACCCATCATTTTAACATTTTTAAGACACCCAAAAGTGATCAAAAACACCCTTAAACGCTACATTAGAAACCCACATGAAGAACCCATAGAAATACCCATTTTCTCAACTCAACTCCAAACTCAATACATTTTAATAGCTTTTAAAAGAGGGTTTTCAAAGAACACAAGCTAGACAATGTAAAATCTGAAATAAGGAAGAGATTACCTTCAAAAATCTTGCTTGGATGAGTGATTTGAGCAATAGAATAGTGATTTAGGGTTTTAGAGAAGTTTTAGTGGAAAAGGGGGATTTTGGAGATGACATCTTTTTTAAATTTCCTTTTTTTATTCCCTTTTTCTCAAAATTCCCATTCTCAATTTCATTAATGGCATTTTAGTAAATATGGGCATCTTTTGTAAAATTCATCATTTTAAGTCTAATTTTAACTCGGACTAATCCTAGGTTATAATCGATAAACTCCCGGGGCGTTACACTCACGAAAGGGTTAAGCACAGTCACAACTCACAAAGGCGTGACGAACTTGGTTCCACACTAGTCCACAAGTTTCAGCGGCTAAAAGGGATTACCAACCGAGTTGTCTAATTTGGTTCCACACTAGTCCTCAAGTTAAGCAATCTCCAGCATCCTAACCTAGAAATAGGAGGGATCACTGTCGACTATCCTGTCGAACTCAGAATGTCTGCCAGACTTGTCGCCAAGACTCCTTTCCATTCCACCTGCCGAGACAGTACACACCCCTGTAGTGGCAGTGACCTGCTGCGATCCTGTGACAAGGTCGTAGTTTGCCGCCCGTCGTACCCACCGAGACAGCAATTTATGGCAGCGCAGAACATATTCAAGGCTATACAATGCAGTCCACAAGCTACTAAGCTGCACTTGTCTTACCCAGCTTATCACCCAATCTCTCCCTATCATTCCTCTCATTACTATCTTTATTTTTACTTGTGTTTTTATATTTCCACATCATGAGGTTTAATGTTTCATTTGCTAAATTTGTGTGCAGGAAACCATTCATAGGAGCTATTCTAATCCCTGTGGGAGACGATATCTTTTATACTATAACTTGACAAGAGTGTGCACTTGCGCTCATAAAAGAAGAACACCTAAACGCTCTACAAGTTTTTGGTGTCGTTGCCGGGGATTGGCAACATCAACTACGTTTGAATTTCTGCACTACTATTTAGTTTTTGCACATTAAATCTCTTTTTATTTATTTGCTTAAAAAAGCCTCTTTGTTTTCTTGGTGTATGTCCCGCCAGGGCAGCAAGGTTGGCAGCAACATCCACCTGAGGAGGGGAAGGACATGCCCAAACGAATAGCCAAACACAAAGACCCTCGGGATGTGATTATGCTTGGGAAAAGCGCAGCCCAACATAACCTAATTATTATTTTAATTTTAATTTATTTTTATGTATTAGGATTAGATTTAATTTTTAATTCTCGTATTTATTTTATTTTGGGTTAGGAAGGAAGGAAGGGCCAAGAAAGAGGAAAAAATAAAGGAGAGGCCCAACTAGCGACCAAGGCAGATGAGCATAACGGCTGGTGGCTTTATAACGGCTAGCTAGAACGGCTATATTTTCCCCAACGAGCGGAACGGATATCTGTGTAATGGCTAGAATCCCGTTATTCGCGCCGCAATAATTGTCGCCCGTTAGTAGCGTGCCTGCCAAGGCAGTGGAGAGAAACGACTATATAAAGCCAACTATTCTACCACCCGTTTTTCACTTTGCTCTCTCTTTTCTCTGAATTCTTTCTACAGTCTTTGCTTCCAAGATTTCTTTGCTTTATTTTTTCTTTCACATTCTTTTTACTTTCTTTAGGAAAACAATTGTTCCCCAAAACGATGGCCTCATAACAGAAACCCGCCGCCACCTCCAAAACCCAGTACAAGAGGTTCTTGAAACCTACTGTCGAGGAGACCTACAACCAGTTCTACAAAGACATGCAACTATAGGATGAGTTGGGCTTCCACTACACCCAGCCTGATGATAATTTCGGGTTGGAACCTTCCCTGTTCGAGACGATCCATAATATGGGCTGGGATCAGTTCGCACGACAGCCATAAGGGATTAACAGCAACCATATGCGAGAGTTCTATGCCCACCAGCCTAACCCAGAGAGCCTTTTCGTCTGCGTCCGGGGAGGAGGTGTTAAGTTGACTGCTAACATGATCAACAGCTTCTACAACATAGAAGTTAGCAGCGACCAACATAGAGAGTGGGAATCATATCTGACAGGGGCTGGCTACAACAAAATCAAGAAGGAGCTCTGTCGGCCAAACACCAAATGGCTGACAGGCAAAAATAATGGGTCAGTCAACCGCAGAGACTTGCTGCCAGAGGCAACCCTTTGGAGCTACTTTGTCCAACGCCGCTTGATGCCAACCTCGCACGGATTGACAATAAACAGGTCGCGGCTCACCCTCATCAGCAGTATTATGAAGGGGCGACATATCAACGTTGGCGAAGTAATACTAAAGGATATTTACGCCCATACAGAAAAGCCAACCGTCAAAGGTCCACTCTTCTTTCCTGCACTCATCATCGGCCTCTGTGCCAATTTTGGCGTGCCGCTACACCCAAAAGATAAAAATATTCCTGCCAAGGAAGGATGGACAAGAAGAGCACGCCAACAAATGATGCATAGTGCAGAGCCTAACACACCTTCCACCGCCCAGCCACTGTCCCAAGTTGCCGCAACCCCAGCCGCAGCAGGCAGTACTGATGTTGCCCTTACGTCTGCTGCAATTCCCCTACTGCACAGCCCAGTGGAAAGCTGCCAGCGGATCAAGCACAAGCAGGTGATCTTCACCAAATACGTAGCAGACGTGCGGGAGGCCTTCGTAGCGTACATGCTTGACAAATACTAGAACGCCGGACCACAGTTGCCCGCCTTTCCAACGGAGCTAGCAGCATCCAAACCAGTCTACATCACTCCAAGACTTGCTGCTGCTCATGCCGCCAACGACAGCGAGGGGCCGCACTACCGCCCCAAGAGAAGAACCTCCCCAACCCCCATCCAGCCATATGACCTCACCTCTTCCTCAGAATCAGAGAAGGAAGAGATGACAACTGCTACCTCTCCAGTCGCCAAACCGACCGCTGCTAAGTTTACCGGCTACTCAGACATGGAGATTTTTGACTCCCTTGATGATGAGCCGACAGAGGCAGCCAAAAAGAGAAAGCGGCCAGCAGTAGATCCCCAGGATGGAGAGGCTGAAAGACAAACCAAGAAAACCACCCCCAGCCGCATACAGCCGCCGCGTAGCTTGAAGAAGAGCCCAGCAGAAATACCATCTACTACGCGCTGCCTTGTCCTGCCTACCTCCTCAGATTCCTCCACTGACGCGGCAGCAACAGAGGGGAACCCCCCAGTTTATAGCACCATTTTTTTCTTTTTTTTTTACTTTTTATGTTTTTTTTTTATTTTTTTCCTGTTTTTAATTTTTCTTTTTATTTTTATATATGTTCTATTTTTTTAATTCTTGTTTTGTAGAGGTTTTGAGGACAATGCTAACCTTAAGTTTGGGGGGAATTAGTCCTCTTTGTTTTAGATTCATAGCATATAGATACATTTGTAAATTCTTCCCCTTAGCACTTAATGAAATAGAATCTTTAGTTCAAAACTTGTGCCTATGATAACTTAGCTGATTACTTATATTCGCACCATTCTAAAAACTTTTAACCTAACTATGGGAAGAAGCATGAAAAAATACTTAGAAATTTTTTTCTTTTATCCAATTATCCTTACACTTGTCTGTTAAATGCTGAATTTTTGTTTAAGTTCTAAGTTTAACATTGCTTGCCTTACTTAATAAAAGTTTCTTGATTGAACACAGGTTTGCCGCCACGGCAGCACATGGCAGCACAGCAAAAAGGATGAAAAACCAAGAGGTGCCTGAAACAGGCTCTAGGCAGAAAGAATAAAGACCCTAAAGGTGCCCGAAACAGGCTCTAGGAAGAATAAAAACCCAAAACAGGCTCTAGGAAGGATCATGAGTAAGGACACTCCACTGCTTTCAAAGTCCATGAATCTAAACTAAGTGACGGAGAAATTAGCAAGAGTGAATGAAAGTCTTCACGGGATGACTCTATTCAAAAGGGTTCAGAGTTTTGTAGAGTGCACCTACCTTAGCTTCAAACCCAGAGAATAGTTGTGATGAGCTGAAGCCCTTAAGCCATGATCAGAAAAAGAGAATAAAAGTGCCTAACTGTGCTGCCAAGGTAGCAACTCGTATCCTTTCCAGTAACTTAATTATTTTAGGCATACTTTGTTAACTTGGTGACTTCAACATGTTTAGCATGAACACAGACCTGCACACACTGCACTTGCATTAAGAAAAATTATTCTAAGTTATTTCATGTCATTCCCTGCCACTAACATTATATAAGTGCCACGGCCTTGAGGCGAGAAATCAAGTTAAGGGCTAACATTTTATTAGTTTTGTGCTAAAAGGCAGATTTACTAGTTAGGTTGCATTGCTTGAGGACAAGCAATAGTTCGAGTTTGGAGGTGTGTAAAGTGTCCATGAGTACTATATTTTGTACACATTCATGCCCTTATTATTGTTGTTCTTAAGCTCATTTAGGCATATTTAGGCGATTTGCATGCATTATAACAGTATCTTCTCTTTTACCCTGCTTGTATTGAATATTTTATGTTTGGTAGAGAAAAGTTATTGTTTTAGTTTAGTTTATATTTTTAGGTGCTATAGCTAGGAAAAGAGAGGAAAGGACAGGACAAGACAGAAAGCTGGAACCAAAAGGAGCTGTACTGAAGTAGCTCAAGATGCCGCCAAGGACGCTGCCGAAGCAGCACTGCCGCCAAGAGCCGCCCGGGCAGGAGTTACACTGACTTAGCCAAGATGGGTTGCGCTTTCAAGAAGACAATTTCCTAAGCCCAATGAGCCCAGTCTTGTAATTTCCTGAAGCAAGTAGCGCCCGGTAGAGTTAATTCAAGATCGATAAGTGGGAGCACTTATCCTTACTTGCGGAAGAAGGCAAAGTCCAAAGAGTTTGTATTTAAAGCATAAAGGAATCTGTATTTAATGTAATTTACTTTTAGAACTCCTACTTCAAGGAGGACTCAACCTAGGTCATGAGCCCTATATATACCCAATGTATGTAAGGGTATAAGGGCATATCTTGAGCATCCTAACCTAGAAATAGAAGGGATCACTGTCGACTATCCTGCCGAACTCAGAATGTCTGCCAGACTTGCCGCCAATACTTCTTTCCATTCCACCTGCCGAGACAGTACACACCCCTGCAGTGGCAGTGACCTGCTGCGATCGTGTGACGAGGTCGTAGTTTGCCACCCGCCGTACCCGTCGAGGCAGCAATTCATGGCAGCGCAAAACATATTCAAGGCTATACAATGCAGTCCACAAGCTACTAAGCTGCACTTGTCTTACCCAGCTTATCGCCGAATCTCTCCTTATCATTCCTCTCATTACTATCTTTATCTTTACTTGTGTTTTTATATTTCCACATCATGAGGTTTAATGTTGCATTTGCTAAATATGTGTGTAGGAAACCATTCATAGGAGCTATTCCAATCCATGTGGGAGACGATATCTTTTATACTATAACTTGACAAGAGTGTGCACTTGCGCTCATAAAAGTAGAACACCTAAACGCTCTACATCGAACCAAATCGTAAACCGGACTGAACTAGTATCTGAACCAAACCGCTAACACTGGGGTATGACATCAGCGTTGACCTTGATGACTTTACTGCTGCCTTTGATTGTCGCTATTGACTTTGACTTTAACCGTCGTCGTTGGCCGTTAACTTTCTAGTGTTGACTTTTTCAATCAAAGTCAACTTTACGTTTTCCGACGTTCTAATTTCAAATCTGCTGCATGTTTTCCCAAATTCGAACTCGAAAGACTGTTTTACTATTTACATTGATTTGTACTTAGTATTTTGTGAAATTGTGAACATTAGAATATGATTCGGATTTTATTTTGTTCAGGTGACATTGATTTGGATACGGAGATCCTTCCTCCTCCTTCACTTGGGCGACCTCTTGTTGCTCAATCTTCGAGATCTGCTCATGAGTTTAGTTTGATATTTTTGGGTATTAACATATTAGTGATATGGCATAGTAGTAGTGGAACTTATGTAGTGCTTACTCTCGTAGGTGTTGATTCTGTCCGACCTAGTGCTAGGGTTGAGCGTGGGAGACGTCACTCTTGACGTTGAGTTATTAACTACCTAAGGTATGTTCTCTTTTGTGCTACACGTCTCGATGCTTTGTGTATGTATGTTTGTATATTGGTATAACTTGAGATTAACATGACTGGTATGATTTATGATTATGACATGAATGATATAATTTGCGACTATGACATGACTGATATGATTTGTGATTTATGATTTATGACATGATCTGTCTGACTTGTGACTTATGATATGATTTGTATGATGACATATCATGCATCATATATCGGAATCATAATAATTAATATCGGACTATTTGTACATGCATCTTTGTTTATTAAACAAGAATGCATTCGGATTTAGAAATCAGAATAACATGTCATATCATATGGGTTGGAAAAATGTACGGGGAAGATCAGTGGTTTCACCCTTCAGGCTGAATTCCACTTCGGACATTGTGACGATGTAGAGAGTGGTTCTGGGGAACCTTACTCTTCGGACGGTGATGTAGATGGTTCCATGTCATTGTGTCTCATACATCATTTTTATACATACTTGTATATCGGAATGTATGTTTGAATTTGAGCATGTTGATCGAATTATCTTGTTATATGTTTTGTGTTATGCACTTTAGAGACACTGAGCTTTATAGCTGACTCCCCCTTAGTTCATATTTCAGATACTCAGACTTAGGCATACAGTACTTGGAAGACCTCGTTTTATCAGACTTATAACATATTATCAGTATGGACTATTTCAGATTTATGTACTTTATTTTATCTTTTAGATTTATATGTAATTTCTTACTCGAACACTTTTATTTTAGGATTTATTGTTTTTAGCATGCATATGACTATTTATGCATATTTCATTAACTTTCCAGAATACTATTATATGACTATGTTTTATATAATTGAAATATTATTGTGTTTAATTAGATTTTACTAATTAATACAAATATTAAATTTTCAAATCTGATGACGTTTCTTAAGGGAAAAGATTTCAAAGCGGCTTTTTAGATTCGACCCATTTCTTCTGGATTAGATTTAGGGGTTACAGAAATTCTACTATGAGTGACGCACACTGTTGCATATTAAATTTTTAATGAAAATTAAATAATTATTAAAAATTTCAAGTATTGAACATGTAATTAAAATTATTTCAAAATAAAATTTTAATTTTAATTTTATAAACCATTCATATTTTTTTAATAAATTTTAATTAAAAATATTAGAATTAAATCATCTACCATCCACAAACCCTAGTCTCAAACGCTAGCCTTTTTTTCTTTTTGCCATCCACCATCCACAAAACTGGAATCGGAATGGTTATTTATCAACCATGCAAACATATGTATTTCTGTCCGGTAGCCTCTCCTCGATTCTCATAGATTTCCATTTTGAGGCTCCGTTAATATAGCCATTGTTCACTTTGGAATTAGCTTTTCTCCGACTTTGGTTTATTGACTTATTTGTCAGCTACATTGAAAATCACAATTTTTATAGTCTACTCGTATTTTAAGTCCTTGAAAGTTTTGAAACTATTAAAAATAAGTCATAGTCCCTCTCAAAATTTTCTAGTTTAAGTAACTTTTAAGATCCTACAATTTTAACAAACAAGTGTTGCGTGCATTGGTAAGGCACATTGCACTCCTAAGGGGAGGTTGCGAGTTCAAACCTTGAAGAAGACATTATTGAGAGGAGCAGCCTCGCACCCTAAACATGAACCGTAAAACATACATGCATATTACCAAAAAAATCTACAGTTTTCCCTAAAATCCCCATAGTAAACCAACCATTACAAAGAAAATGTCTTTGAAAGTTACATGGATGTTGAGTATGGACAAATTAACTGTTGAGAACAACTTGAGCAGGGATTTCATAATCGGTTCAACAACGTGTGCATTAAATTGTCAACATATCCTGGACCTTTGTTTTTGGCAGACCATGACCTTTCTTCGGCATTATATGTTTTAGCTCTAATATTGATTAACAAGTTGGTTTAACGTGTATAATTAGATCTCTCCTGAGAGATCTTTCAATTGTTTTAATATTTTGATGTTTATGGCACACTAAGAAATTAATTAGGTAGTTTGAATTTCAATTTATGTGCACTTTAATGTGGGGCACTTATTTCCTAAAGGGAAAGAGTGTTTTTGCTACGGTATTCTCCAAATAAGTAAAGTTTAAACTTAAATCTCATTTCGGAATTTTTTTGAACAATTCATAGGGGAGTGGAAATTTGCTCGTGGTATTTAACCCACAACCTATGAGAGAGGGGAGGATGTCAATTGAGATTGTAACCCCCTCGACTCGGTCTAGCCGCCAGACCGCATCGAACAGGTTACATGAGGAAAACCGAAGTGAAACCCGTTAAGGCTCCACTCCGATTAGCAGCCCTAGAAAATTTCTTTTAAAGTTATCTTGTCTAAATGCATTAATTACATCTTATGTGCGGGGACACGCAGCAGAAAACACACATGGATACAAAACACACATGTCATACCAAAGATAAAGATATGAAAAGGAAATGCTATAGCGACAGAAAGAAAGGTGAACTCCCTCTTCGCCATGGACTGCCCGACTGTCTTAGGCCCACCACCTCTCTCGAGGCCGGTGAGGCCACTTCTTGGAGCTTCAATGATGGAGGACACCAAGCTGGAGAAGATGAAGATGAAAACTTCTCTCTCTTTGTGACTTTCTCTCTCTTCTGCCTCTCTTTCGCAACACTTGCATATATTTTCTCCAAGCTTCTCTCCCTCTATTTATAGTGGAGGCTCTCTAAGGTTTTGTGCCCTAAAGATTCCTTGATTATCCCAAGGAATATCCTCCGACAAAGTCTGCTGCGAGGGGACAAGGAGGACAGTCTGCAAGTGGGTACCGGCTGCTGCACTTGTCAGGTCGTCCTTTCTGCGCATTCACGTGCTTCTACAACTCACGTGCTTCTCACGTGCTAGCCAATATCCACTTCCATCGGGCTATAACAATTCCTGGTACCGGCTTCCTCTCATGACTCCTTTCCTGCACACCACAAACCCAAAAACCAACCCTCCGAGCAGTATCCCTCGATATGGACCAACAACCAGCAAGGATAAAGATGCACCCAAAAGAAGAAAGAAAAATGCAACCTAAATGCAATCTAAATGCTATGGTATGAACTCAAGAACAGACAAATGCTATAGCAAAAAGGTATGAAAACAAGGATATTTATGCAGTTATCAATCGTAATATAATTTTTGTAGTGGATACTATGGATGCTTTTAATGTGTTTGAAGAACTAGGTGCTTTGATATAATAATTGAAAAATGTTTTGGACTAATTTGAAAAGAATTTAAAACATGTCTTTAAGTCCAAACAACTTGAAAATATGTTTGAGGTATTTAAAGAGGTTTTTGGCAAAGTTTAGAATGTTTTAAAGTACTCAAAACTGACTTTTCAGCACTACCGTACCGATACGACATACCTCGTATCAATACCTTTTTTCTCCAGTTTTGATTCTGCCAAAACTCGTACCGATACAGGCTTGCTTGTATCGATACGGATAGGGGTCGTACCGATACACCTTTAAAGCGTACCGATCCCTGTTTTAACTAACCCTAACGGCTATTTCCCAACGGTCTTTTAAAATGCAGACCGTACTGATACGCTTCTTAGCGTATCGATACGCTTCGACTGGCAAGAGCCCAACGACTAGTTCTAAAGAAGGGCGTACTGATACGGGTCCCCGTGTACCGGTACGATAGGCACTAGAGCTACAATTGATGTGGGAAATAAAGACCCTAACAGCTCCAAAACATCCCCAACGGTCCTCAACGGCTACAAACTCATTTGGGAGTATAAAAGTGACCTCCAAGCATCAAATGAAGATTAATGCTTCAATTGTCAACAACACTATGATCAAGAAATTGTCTTAGAGCTTAAATTGTCCATTTCTTGTATAGACAACACTAGTGATCTAAATATTGTTAAATTTGCTCAAGTGTTTAGGTTTTGGGTGAGAGCTTTATAGTGCAAACAAATACCTATTAGAGGGATTTCAAGTTTGCTTAGAATTTCTCTTGTAAAGAGGGTTTACTCAAGCTTTGGGGGTTGTAAATGTTGCCTCCTTAGCCTTGAAAAGGAGACGAAATTCTTAGTGAATTTGGTTGAAATTCATAGTGGGGAGCTAAGGTAGTAGATGTAGGTGATTGTTAGAAGGCCAAACCACTATAAATCCTTGTGTCCAATTCCAATCTTTTAGCTTCCACTAAAACACCCAAAAATCCAACTTCTCTAAACTTGGCAAACACATCGGTTGAAAGAAATCGAGCATTATAAAACCCAACAATTGGTATCAGAGCGAGGCTCAATCGAAGAGGATTAACATCCTATTGAGGTGATCCGAGAAGCTCGATACAACATATCAACCAACCGATCAAATGGCGCAATCCATCGACAAGCCACCATTTTTCGACGGAACACACTATGCCCATTGGAAGACAAGAATGATGTATTTCATAAAGTCCAAGGACTACAAGCTTTGGAATATAGTAGAAGACGGTTCGTTCGTGCCACAATGAAGGAATGCGGATTAGAGCACGGATGATCGCAAGAAGATGAAGCTCAATTGCAAAGCCTTGCACATCATCTTTTGTGCATTGAGCCCCAACATCTACGAGAAGATGTCTTCTTGTGAAGATGCCAATGAGGTATGGGGCAAGCTTGAAGTCACATACGAAGGAACCAACGAAGTAAAGGAGACCAAGATCAGACTCCTCAACCACGAGTATGAAAACTTCAAGATGGATCTAGAAGAGGATATTGAGAAGATGTTCGATAGGTTCTCCACCATCACCAATGGACTCAAAAGTTATGGAGAAGACATCGCGGAAGAGAAGCTTGTCCGAAAGCTTATTGTAGAGCATCTGGGTGTTCTCTATTTATGAGTGCAAGTGCACACTCTTGTCAAGTTATAGTATAAAAGATATCGTCTCCCACAGGGAGACCAAGATCAGACTCCTTAACCACGAGTATGAAAACTTCAAGATGGATCCAGAAGAGGATATTGAGAAGATGTTCGATAGGTTCTCCACCATCACCAATGGACTCAAAGGTTATGGAGAAGCCATCCCGGAAGAGAAGCTTGTCCGAAAGCTTATTGTAGAGCATCTGGGTGTTCTCTATTTATGAGTGCAAGTGCACACTCTTGTCAAGTTATAGTATAAAAGATATCGTCTCCCACAGGGATTAGAGCAGCTTCTATGAATGGTTTTCTGCACAAAGATTTAGTAAATGCATGATTAAATCTCACAATGTGGAAATATAAAAACACAAACAAAATAAAAATAGTGACGAGAGGGAGGATATGGAGAGATTTGGTCGATAGATTGGGTAAGGCAAGTGCAACTCAGTAGCATGTACACTGCATTGTAAAGCCTAAGTATATTTTGCGCTGCCATAATTTGCTGCCTCGGCGGGTATGGCGGGCAGCAGGCTACGACCCTGTCACGCAGCCGTAGCGAGTCACTGCCCCTGCAACTTTCGTTGTCTCAGCAGGTGGAATGGAAATAAGTCATGGTGGCAAGTCTGGCACACATTCCAAGTTCGGCGGGATAGTCGACAGTGATCCTCCCTATTTCTAGGTAAGAATGCTTGAACACTCACGTGATGTAGGCAATACCTAGCAATCTCAGCGTAAACCTAACACAGGCAAGTCAATTCGGTTGGTGATCCCATTTAGCCACTGAAACTTGTGGACTTGTTAGGAACCAAGTTAGTCACGCCCCAACATGTTGTGACTGTGCTTAACCCTTTCGTGAGCCTTACACTTCCGTGCCCGACAAACTAACTGGTTAGAACTAATTGAAAGAATGAAGTGCATAGATTAAGCAAACTTTAGAATTTTATTGAAAACAACTCAAAGCTATTACAACCGTTTCTCACAACTACTTCACATACAAGCGCCTAAACCCTAGGAGAGTTGGGCCGCGACCCCCAACAACTCCGATCTACCTAGCTACATCTCTATTATGCCTCATTATACCTCGTCATGTCCCCTCATGCCCCTATACCCTCACATACATTAGGTATATATAGGGCTCATGGCCTAAGTTTGAGTCCTCCTTGAAGTAGAAGTTCTTAAAGTAAATTACATTAAATACATACTCTCTTTTTTTTTTACTTAAATGTGGACTCTTTGGACGTTGCCTTCTTCCGCAAGTAAAGATAAGTACTCTTACTTATTAATCTTGAATCAGCTCTACCGGCCGCTCTAGGCTTCAGAAAATTGCAAGACTGGGCTCATGGAATTTCCCTCTTTCAATCGCGACCCATCTTGGCTAAATCAGTGTAACTCCTGCATGGGCGGCACTTGGCGGCAATGCTGCTTCGGCAGCGTCCTTGGTGGCATCTGGAACTGCTTCAGTACAGCTCCTTTTGTTCCAGCTTTCCTGTCCTCTCCCCAACTACAACACCTGAAAATAAAAACTAACTAAAATAGTATCTTTTCTTAACCAAATATAAGATATTCAATAAGAACATGGTGAAGGAGAAAATATTGTTATTATACATACATTGCACCTAAATATGCCTAAATGAACTTAAGAATAGCAATAATATGGGCAGGAATGTATACAAAATATAGAACTTGTGGACACTCTACAATTATCTACTCCCTTCCCGAGTCATGGGACTCGAAAAGGACCGCCGTCATTGAAGCTAAAAATTTGAAGACCGTGAAGATTGATGAACTCATGGGGTCACTTCTCACTCACCAAATAATAAAGAAAAACAAAGAAGATGAGAAGAAGAAGGAAGAGATTAGAGCTATGGGGGAGAAGAAGCTCAAAGGGCTTGGCATCAACACAAATGCCATTGCTCTCAAATCCTCCACGTGCCATCATGTAGATATAAATGAGGAGGAAAGCGAAGATGAAGAGATGGCCTATCTCTTCAACAAATTTACACGATTCATGAAGAGCAAAATAGAAAAATCCAAGCATTAATCGAAGAAGAAGATGAAGGAATCCCACAAGTCCAACAAGAAGGGATCATCTTCAAAGCAAGCATATGTGGCCACATGGAGTGATGAAGACTCCACCAATGATGAGGTAGCCCGCCTATGCTTGATGGCCCTCAATGAGGGAGAGGTAACTTCTAACTCATCTATTTCAAATTCTTATAATTTTGATGAGTTACAAGAAGCCTGTGATGAGTTGGTTTTCGAATTCAATGCTTCATTTTCAAAAAATAAAAAGTTGATTTCAAAGTTGAAAAACGAAAATGATCTGCTTTTGAAGACCAATTTTGAGTTTGAAGCAAAATTGAAGGATTTTGAGCAACAAGTTTCTAGTTTACAAAACTTGCTTCAAACAATGGAAAAAGATCATCAAAAAGAAGTTGATGATCTTAAGAAAGAAAAGATTTTGATTTCCAAGGAACTAGAAAAGAAAAATGATTTTGGAAAATCAAAATTTTACCAAAGACAATCTAGTGCCCCTAGATTTTTAAATGGAAAATATTTTAGAAGTGTTTGGGTTCCAAAAGAGCTAATCAATTCACATAAAAAGGATGAAATTGAAAAATGGATTCCTAAGGGGACTAAATTTTGTGCAACTAACGTTTATGGATCCAAAGCAATTTGGATACCAAAATTTGTATGATTGTCTTGATTAGGTGTGATGGAGATGTTCAACAAGTCCAATCAATGAGGGGGAGCTCCATGCACACAAGGAAGAACACTTGAAGAAGGAAGGCTTCACATCCTCCCTTGGAGTTCAAGTGTTGGTAAAATCTAGTTGTTTTTATTTGTTTAATTCAATTTATTTTCTTTTAATTCAACTATATTATCATGTGTTGGATTAACATCTTTTGATGATGCTCTGAGTACGGGGGAGCCATTTTAAAACCAAACATTTTAATAGTTTCAAAATTTAAACCTCCATTGTTATTTTGAGCCTAAAAGTATTTTTAAATTCTTTTTTATATAACAAAAAGTGGGAGAGATTGGTTTGAAAAATTATGTTTTTCAAATGAATAAGGGGGAAATAATGGGGAGCTTTATTTACTTTTCAATTTTTAATCTTTTATTCAAATTTTTAAACTTAAAGAGGGAGAATCCCAAATAATTTTTCAAGTCGGTTTTATTATATCAAAAGGGGGAGATTGAAGAACTAGGTGTTTTGGTATAATAATTGAAAAATATTTTGGACTAATTTGAAAAGAATTTCAAACATGTCCTTAAGTCCAAACAACTTGAAAATATGTTTGAGGTATTTAAAAAGGTTTTTGGCAAAGTTTGGAATGTTTTAAAGTACTCAAAACTGACTTTTCAGCTCTACCGATACGATATACCTCGTATCGATACCTTTTTTCTCCAGCTTTGATTCTGCCAAAACTTGTACCGATACGGGCTTGCCTGTATCGATATGGATAGGGTTCGTACCGATACACCTTTAAAGCGTACCGATCCTTGTTTTAACTAACCCCAACGGCTATTTCCCAACGGTCTTTTAAAATACAGGCCGTACCGATACGCTTCTTAGCGTATCAATACGCTTAGGCTGGTAAGAGCCCAACGGCTAGTTCTGAAGAAGGGCGTACCGATACGGGTCCCCGTGTACCGATACGATAGGCACCAGACCCTAACGGCTCCAAAACATCCCCAACGGTCCTCAACGGCTACAAACTCATTTGGGAGTATAAAAGGGACCTCCAAGCATCAAGAGAAGACTAATGCTTCAATTGTCAACAACACTATGATCAAGAAATTGTCTTAGAGCTTAAATTGTCAATTTCTTGTATAGACAACACTAGTGAGCTAAATATTGTTAAATTTGCTCAAGTGTTTAGGTTTTGGGTGAGAGCTTTATAGTGCAAACAAATACCTATTAGAGAGATTTCAAGTTTGCTTAGAATTTCTCTTGTAAAGTGCGTTTACTCAAACTTTGGGTAGAAAGCTTTGAGTGTTGTAAAGGTTGCCTCCTTAGCCTTGAAAAGGGGAAGAAATTCTTAGTGAATTTGGTTGAAATCCTAAGTGGGGAGCTAAGGTAGTGGACGTAGGTGCTTGTTAGAAGGTTGAACCACTATAAATCATTGTGTCCAATTCCAATATTTTAGCTTCCACTAAAACACCCAAAAATCTGACTACTACGAACTTGGCAAACACATCGGTTGAAGGAAATCGACCATCATAAAACCCAACAGTGTTGAAATTGGATGTGGTTCCTCATGATTCGTCCTCGTTTGTGATGCATTTGAATGAGATAAAACGGCGGACATGGACTGTTCGCCGCAATCATATGCGTCGGAATGGTAATAAAGTCGTTGATGCTCTTGCTAAGCTTGCCAAGAATGATTGTCTACAGGTTACTCGATTTGAGGCTCCACCTATTGAGATTCTGGATCTTCTACATGATGATTTTAGTTTGAGCCTTGGTTCGTGATTGTCTGGGTTTATCCATTTGTTGTTTTTGGCGTTGCGGCTACTCGCTTGTCTTTTTGTAATTATTGCCATGGGTACTTTTTTCCTCCATTTAGGTTAGGGAGGTTTTTTAACGAGGCTCGTGGTAATAATACTTCCCTTTTTCACCGAAAAAAAAAAAGAAATTTTAATTTGATTCTTTTAGTCCTTTAGTTAAATAAAAAAAGTGTGCTTTTGACAATTTTAAAAATTAATTATTTAATTTAAGAGTAATTCTTTTAGGATTTATATTCAATACACACGCAGTGGAAACAAAAGGTTTTCACAGAATTATTGATTTTAAGGTTTATGTTTATGATTTAGGGTTTAGGTTTATGGGTTTAAAATTTAGGGGTTGCGGTTAGAATTATGGTTTAGCTTAGAATTTAGGGAAATATGGTTAGGTATTTAGGTTTTAACATATAAACCCTAAATTCTAACTCTAAAACCTTAAATTCTAAACACAAACTATCAATTCTTAACTACTAAACCTAAACTCTTAATCTCTAAGCGTTGAACCCTAAAACTAAGGCACTTGTAGAATTTTTTTGTTTCCACCGCCGCATGTGTATCAAATAATTTCATATTCTTTTATACATATGTTTTGTAAAAAAACTTATATAAGTATGTATATTTATTCTTTAAAAATTAAAATCTAAATTTGTAATTCTAAGCCCTAAATTCTAACCCTAGACCCTACAAACTAAACCCTTAAACTTTAATCTCTAAACTAAATCCCTAAACTCTAAAATAAAAAAATCGTATAATCTAAAGAACAAAATGTGTATTGAGTAATTATTTTAAAGTACTTTTTAGTTTTGATCCTTGTAAAATTTTATAACTTTATATCTACCCTTATTATTCTAAACCTATAATTTCATCCTTGATTAACAAATAACTCAAGAGTATTTTTCTCGTAATATATATGTTCGTCTTACAGTCCATGTTTGGAGTGTGAGATTGTCTCTAACTCGAAAGTATTTTAACAATATTACCTCTACAAAATACATATAATAACAAATTAACAATAATGCAAGTGTTGGACTTATGAATTTTGGAAATTTTCGATTTTCCAACCTACAGTACATTTTACTGTACTCACTTCAGATATTTTGTAATTTATTTATAAGTACACGTATAGAAAACTCCTTTTGCCTATAGAAAAGTCAACACAAGTTTTATCAAACAAATTCTAAATTTATCTATTAAAAAAATCTAAATTTATATTATATACTATATAACAACAAAAGACGCTCATAACACTCACTCGCCACTCATTCGATGTTGAGAACATAGGACAGTGATATGACCCAAAAAGTATCACTTATCATTTTTTTTTTTGTAAAACTTACAGTTTAATTTCTTTCCATTATAAATATATTTAATAAATAAAATATCAACTTAAATTATATAAAAAACTATTAATATTATACATTATCTTTTCATACCTTTACATTATTTTTAAATAAAATAATTAAATGACTTTTTGTGAATAAACACAATATTAGTATATTTGTAATAAAAAAAATTATGAGTAATTTTTATACCTATGTTGAGTAGAAAAATTACACAAGCCTACTTATTTATTCTTTAAAAATAAAATTTTAATCTTAACTTTAAATTCTGAATCTTAAATTTTAAACACTGCAAACTAAACACTTAAATCCTAAATTAAATATTTATTCTCTAAAAACATAAAGGAATGTACGTATTGGCATGGACGGAAGCATGTTAACTATGCGAGGGGCAATTGCCCTCTCAATTTTTGTGGTTTAATTATTTTTTAAGACATTGATAGTTCTGAAACTATTGTAAATAAATCTTTACCTCTCTCAAAATTTTGTAATTAAATATTTGTCTCTCTCAAAATTTATGGTTTAATTAACTTTTAAGATGTTGTTAGTTTTAAAATTAATGAAACTGAGTCTCGACTCTCAATTTTTTAATTTAATAACTGTTTAAGTCCTTTAATTTCAAATTTAGAAAAAAATTAGCCCTCTTAATTTTATAGTTTAATTGTTTTTAAGACCCTACTCATTTCAAAATTAAACAACGTGTCCCCTCATGGGTGAATCTTGGCTCTGTTCCCGCGTATTGGACAATTTTCTAAATTTTATTATTTCACTTATTTGTCGAATTATATTTTTTATAAATATATTTTTTACATAAAATAATTTTGTACTAATTACTAAAACTAAAATGAAAAGGATCATCAAATATGGTTATTATTTAATACATTAGTATGGGTGGGGTCTCTTGGGGGCCAAGGGGGCCTAGGCCTATGTTATAAATCTTTAATCTTTTAATTTGGCTCATGTGAAAAAAAAATTAAATTAAAAATATAAAGGTTTGTTATATATTTAATCAAATATGGATTGAACTAAAGAAAGATGTGTATGTGCCCTCAATTGTTTTGATCTAATAATAATTTAGGTTTTTATAAATTTAAATATAAGACAAATTAGGCTTTTCCCCTTAAATTATTAATTTAAATACTTAATAAATCATTATATTTTTTAAATTAATTTTTTTTCCTTTGAATATTCGATTCTTACTCGTCCATGTTCATTACTATTGAAATTTCTTTCTGCATAAATGATTTTTAATTTACTGTTATGAATTTTTATAAACATTTATTGATTAATAAGGCTTAACAATTAAATAGGTGCCCAAACTATACCATTTTTTCTAGGTGTTCGACCTATACTAATGTATTAAATAATAACCATATTTGATGATCCTTTTCATCTAATGGATTGAACTGTTATGAATTTTTATAAACATTTATTGATTAATAAGGCTTAACAGTAAAATATGTGCCTAATGTTTCATTCCATGACCCACTTAAGGTTCTTCTGTCAATGACCGTTAAAAAAATTTCATCATCCAATTAGAATATGACATGTGGCTCGTGGCTTGTTTTTTATATTTTTAATTTTTGAATTTCTTTAAAAATCTAATTTTTTCTAAAAACCCTAAAATTTTAATTTCTTTCAACCAACTGTCAAATCACATTTCCATCACCATCTGGCATCCCCACAAGTCGATGGTTCACCGTTCACCGCCCAAAGTGTCGTGTACCTCACCGTTCTACATCTGCTATTCTATACCGTCAGTGAGAACTCAATCGACCTCTTTCTTCATTGTTGGGTGTTCGTCGACGGTGCAATTTGTAGTTCATTCGCCGACTTTTGACGACAAAATGATGGCATTTTCAGTATATGGGGTCTGATGAAGACAATGGTGGTCGGTGGTGGTTGAATCGGTGGTCGGAGTGGAGGAACTTGAGGATTTAGGGTTAGGGTTGGAGTTTTTAGAGAAATTAAAGATTGTTGTGTTAATTAATATTTTTTATTTTTTATTTTTCTCATTTACATATTTTAATTTCAAAAAATGATCAACCATGCCACATGTTCAAATTTCATTGGATAACAAAAAAATAACAACTATCACGGAAAAACCTTAAATGAGTCACGGAATGAAACCTTATGCACATATTTGGCCCAAAACATAGTTCAGATATCTATCTAAAAATAACAGTATAGTTTGGGCACTTATTTGATTGTTAAACCATTAATTAATAGGCAATGGATCTATTAATATCATTCACAATCAAATAGTAATCTTATTCACAACCAACAATCAGTTGATTTAGCGGGATGAAACGTTATGTCCTTTAAGTAAGGTCAGTAGTTTAAATTATAGCATTGTGAATGGAGAAAACTAGATTGAGAGAATTGCCTCATATTAAACCTCTTCAAAACCTGATGTAAATTAATCGATTAATAAATCATATACTGAAAGTTAAATAAAAAATATATAGTAAAAATTTTGATGTGTTCATATTGTGTAGGGCGAGAGAGAGAGATGGAAATCGTATACCCTCAAACTATGCCTCTTTTGATACTTTAACTAAAAGAAATATGTTTAGGGTTTAATATTAAAGTTTATGGTTAAGATTTAAGAAATTAAGGATAAAATATAATTTTTAAGGTGTTTAAGATGTGAAATTTAATGTTAGAATTAATGTAATTTTTTATATTTTTAATATGTAGCATAAAAAGTGACATAATTAAGTACATAGGATTTTTGTTAGAGAGAGAGAGAGGGGGGGGGGGGGGGTAATTGGTCCGAGGGGCATCAAGTCATCAACGTGGGAGACGCACACCCTTGATGATCCCTATGGGCGGCAGCGATGCCACGACTATACTCTATGACTCTCGTTCCATCCCAAACGTGGCGCCGTGTGTCACCACAAATACATTCCCTCCAATCACGTGCGCCACCACAACCCTCCTCCCCTTGTCTCTCTCTATATATTTTCACAACTTTCACCTTTTTACAACCCGATAATCCAAAATAACAACACTTGCATACAGAAAAAATCCAAGTTCCAATATTGTCGTTACTTCAGCTGTTACCCTCCGACAAGTCAACCTGCTCGTGTGGTTCCTTTCCGCTCGCTCCTCATTTTAAGCCAGCGATCGACAAAATTGATCCACATTCTTTGGCCCCTGGTTATTAGTTATTACACTGCCCGGACATGGGGAGAGCGCCATGCTGTGAAAAGGTAGGGCTGAAGAAAGGGAGGTGGACGGCGGAAGAGGATGAGCTGCTGTCCAAGTATATCCAAGCAAACGGCGAAGGCTCTTGGAGATCATTACCCAAGAATGCAGGTAGCTCGTCTTTTCTCTTTATTTCTGGGTTTTTCATGTATTTCATTACCTGATATTGTGAACGGATTTGGCATTTTGAAGGGTTGCTGAGGTGCGGGAAGAGTTGCAGACTACGGTGGATTAACTACTTGAGAGCCGACTTGAAAAGGGGAAACTTTACTGCCCAGGAGGAAGAACTCATCATTAATTTGCATGCTACTCTGGGAAATAGGTTAGTCTGCGCCATTGTTTTCTTCTTTTTCTACAATTCTATTTCTATGGTTAGACATATGATTGTCATTTTCAATTATATTACATTTAAATTCTCTTTTAGAATGGGTTATATGGTAATTTCATTTCCTTTTTGAACTGAAATAGTAGGGTTTTTCTTCTAGTTTATGTGGAGGAAAAAGGGTTGTCCTAGCTCTCATTAATTAATAGTTTTTTTTTTTTTTTTGAAGTGTCATTAATTAATAGTTAACTTGTCGACTTTTTGTGAACTTTTGGTTCGTTCAGCTCTTTTACACTGTATCCGCCGTCTCTTTCAGTCTATAAATAACAGCACAGCTTTAGCCTTTAAGCTCTACGTGATTAATGTATATTTTTACGGTTGGAATAGGTAGTCTTAACTACACACAAAAGTTCTGTGAAAGTTCCGTATTATTTCATTGGCAATTTTCTCTGAATATTCCCTCATTTTAAAAACTTCCAACAAAATAACCCCTCCAAATATTATTTCAGAAAACACCCCATTTCAGACATGTAGTACAAAAATACTTCTTGTATGACGCTGTTTTAAAAAACTCTGCTGACTTGACGCGAAATTTTCTTGTATATTTATATGTATAAAATAAAAATATAATTTTATATTCAAAATTTTCTTGTAAATTTTTATATTAAATAAATATAATATTAATGGAAGTCGCGTTCAGTCAGCAAATTTTTTTAAAAGTGTGTCCGATATAAGCACTTTTATTTCACGTGTTTGAAAATGAGAGTATTTTTTAAAATAATTTTTAGAGGGGGTATTTTTTTAACATTAAAAAGGAAATAATTGGGTCATTTTGACTGAATCATTTTAGATTTAGTTAATATTATTATTCTAATTTACTAGAGAACCACTTTCAAAATAAATAATAATTTATTAGAGAATATTTTTTTGAAGATACTAGAGAATATTTAAATGGGCTTAAACGTGCATAATTTTCAAGTCGATTTATGGATTATGGATCATAAAGAGTATGAGAATATTGTATGAATTTAAGTCGTATTAAATACAATAATTTATATTTTAAATATTATAATTAGTGTCGAAAATATGTCACATCACTTAAAAATCATTGCATCATACTTTAAAATAATATCCTACAATTTAATAAAGCATGTATTATAACTTTATAATTTCTTAAAGTTATTACCCTTCGTCCCACTTAAATAGTTCTTTATTAATTTTTTAAAGTCGAAAATTTTAATTTTTAATTATATTTATTTTAAATATTTAAGAAAATTAAGTTTTATAAAATGTATATTTTAAAATTAGTTGATTGAAAGTTTATAGAATATATTTTTTTAAATATTTTTTTAAATATTTTTTAATAATAATTTTTATATAATAAATGATAAAGTTGAAAAAAATCAACAAAAAAAAAACTTAATAAAAAATAATTTAAGGGAGACGGAAAAAGTAAAAGAATATTATTTTATTGGTTTTATTAACATACAAGAACATACACTTTAGCCTTAACTCCAGTAACAAAGACGTCTAGCCATGGTTAAGCATTTTAGCTGCACAAATTAATTAAGGGATTTATAACTTGTCAGTCAGTCCATTTCCAATTGATTAATTTGCTGCAAATTGTCTTTTATATCGACGTACACCTTCTGTCATGTGAACATTAAAGCTCTTTCTCTTTCCCCCCGCGTGTTTGCCCCGCAGGTGGTCTTTAATCGCCAGTCACTTGCCGGGAAGAACAGACAACGAGATAAAAAACTACTGGAACTCTCATCTGAGTAGAAAAATCCATAGCTTCCGACGGCCGTTCACCCAAGGCATGCCCGTCGTCATGGACGTTAACAAGGCCGTCATCGCCAAGCGTAAAGGAGGAAGAAACAGTAAGGGCTCAACCAAGAATATCAAAAACGATGCCGGAAGTTGTTCAAACAAAGCTATAGAAAACCCTTGTGCCAACGAAACGGTGTCGTTTGATTCCACTCCAGTTCCAGTATCAGAAAAAGAAACCTTGTCCGGTACTGTCATGGAAGATAAGGAGAGAGAGAAATCAAGGGAGTGCCCTAGTGGTGGTATATTAGCGCCACTTGAGAGTATTGAAAGCAACGGGATGTCGTGGTTTGATGATATAATGGACAGTGAATTGTTGGTAGAGCCACATGGGGATTTGGCTTTTAGAGAAATGGCAGCTAATAATAATATTAATAATAATGAGGAAAGAGATAGTAATAGTGGAGACTTGAACTCATGTTGCTCGATCACATCCTGCTTTTTCGACGACTGGGAGTGGGAACATGTCGTTCATGGGAACCAGGGTTGGGAAAAGGAGTTCATGTGTTCTTGGCTATGGGAATCCAAAGGAGAAACACAGATTTTGGACGATGATAATAATGCTTTTCAGACTCATGATTGGCTTTTCTCTTAAATCTTAATGCTCTCTCCTTTTGTTTTTCTTTATGCCTTCTGTTCCATTTATTTATCCACTCCGATGTCAATATTTATCTACCTAGATAGTGTTAGTGTGAACAAGTTTGTTGTTGTTTCTTCTTCTTCTTCTTTTTTTTTTTTAATTTAAGGTTTTGTTTTGTTTTGTTTCCTGGGTTCTCATGCTAGGTCTTGTTTCTTTCATAGGACCATAATAGTTATTTCTTTCTTGTATGAAAGTAGAGAGACTTGCTAGCCAATTTTATGGAACGGAGTGGGACCTGTCTGCTCGTATTGGGAGGTAATTGTCCTAGTTCGGTTTCTTCCTGTGTCAGTCGCCACTCTTGTCACGACATGAAATCCTGATCAATTAAACTACTAGTGTGTAAAATATATGTGTTCGAACAAATATATATTTGTTGTGCTTGCATGTTTCTATTACTTCAGCATTCTCGTTGCTTCGAGTGAAAGCTCAATTTTTATATTTTTTTGAAAAAAGAAATTAAGCATACACATAAAGTTGGAAGCGTGGATGGAATCGAATGTGATATTAGGGGGTTAAAATATTTTCTGAAACTGACAGAATTTAGAAAATATTTACACTATATGAACAGTGGTTTAGTTTAAATATTGATAGGACTAAATAAACATTTACAAGAAAAAAATGAACATGAATGACGTGGTGAGTTGAGTCTATCTAATAATTTCTCGCTTGATTGATTTATATTGATAAAAAAAATCTTGTCTCATGTCCATTCTAAATTATATAACTTATTAGATATTGACACAAATTCAAATTGATAATTAAGGTGGACTTTATTATAATTTTAGTGATGAAAAAATAATTGGTAATTAGGTTTATTCAATACCTAAGTATTTATAGTAGACCCAAAGACTTATGGGCTAAAGTTTCCTAGCGGCCGAAAATTATGAGAAAAAATTATTATAGAGAGATGTAATGAATTTTAGGATCTCTTTTAATGTTAGAAAGAGTGTTCCAGATACATCTAATTCTTATATATATATATATATATATATATATGAGATATTATGTATTTTTATTCTTTTCTATACGTTAATAATAAATTGCTCGTCTCTTGTTTTTTTGTATATATCTTATATGGTTATTGCTTTGATTATTTTATGTATATTAAATTCCTAACCTAACTTGTATTTGAAACGTTTTATAACAAGTAAATAACAACAAAAAAAAAACAATATTAAAAGTCTGAAATGGGGAGAAATAACGAAAGTGATGATGACAAATCGTATTAAATTCAATTTTTAGCAAGAGTCCGTAGAGGTAGCTCTCCTACCACGGCCGGTAATGTTTCAATCAATGATCATCTGGGCAACATGTGTTCACTACTTTCCCTACGTAGCAGACGCAAGAGCAGCACATTACTTGACCACCAAACCAACTATCCCTGATTCCACGACTTCGAACCAGAGGCAGAGATGCATCTTAATTGCGCATCAATGTGTGTTTTGCATCAAGGAAAATATACGGAAATAATTCAAGAGTCGGTTATGAATAGAGAAAGATTAGTAAATAGCACCCCACAATGCCAAAGAAATTAGTATCTTGTCAATTATATGTTATCTTTGTATTAGGACTTACGAGTTCAAGATAAATTTAAATTATGATTTGTCAAATATAAATGCAAATTTATTTTTAAAAGAAAACAAACCTAGTTTTTGACTTTGGTCTTGTTTGGCAATTAGCGGATAACTGATAGCGGATTATATTAGCGGATAACTGATAGCTGATTGCATTAGCTGATACTAGCGGATTACATTAGCTGATTGTGTAAAGTGTTTGGTAAAATTAACTGATAGCTCATAATTGTTTGATTGATTAAACAAACAAAATGAAATATAAGGACATGATTATAATCGATGCTTGTTTAAATAGTTTATTAGTTATCAATATTTTGTATCTATTACTGTTCGAAAAAAATATTATTTTATATCTATTAATATTAATTAGATTATGAAAAAAATTAATATAACAATTCTAAGCATATTTGAAGATATATATATTAACTTATTATTTATATAGTTATTTTTAATACAATGTAATTAATTATTAAATATAAATATAGATATAAATGTGTGAGAGAAAAAAAAAGAAAAAATATTACTTTGCAAATGTCACAATATAAATACGTGAGGGTACAAAATTAAAATAAAAAAAATAAATTTAGGTTATTTGGAGATTTTTTGATAAATGTTAAGGGTAAAAGGGTATTTACAAATATTATGTCAAACCACTAATTTCAAAAAGCTCCTATTAGCAGTTTTTCAAAATTAGAGGTTTTACTCCAATCCACTACTTACCAAACATTCAAATTAACGGATTTGACCGGTCAAACCTCTAATATTAGCTCAAGCCTTTAATTTTATCTAAAATCGCTCTTTACTAAACAAGGTCTTTATAATAATTTTATCATCTAGTTCGTTAAACTTTGAAAATATGTTATTCTATTTTAAAAAGTAAATGAAGATCATCGAGTTCGTTAAACTTTTTTTAATATATATTTTAAAAATAGTTTAATTATAAATTAATTTTCTCACCTTTATATTTTGCCCTCCACTCTAAATTTAACCTCGTCTCTAAGTTCAAATACTCTTAAATATTTTTTTAATTCAAGTACAAATTAAAGTAATAAAAATGCTTGATCGTTAGAATAAGTGCAAATATTTTTTTATCTTGAAATTATAAAATCACTTAATTTATTTTAATTGTTTGCATCTGAGGAGCTGACCATTACGTATACCTAACTCATTTACTATAGAGGCACAGACCACAGTCTTGAGTGGACAAAATTGATTAAACGTTCCCTTGACAAAGGAGGTTTTATTAAACTTGAGATTATTCGGACATCAGCTTCTTTTAACACCTCAAATTCAATGGGGTATACTGATACAGCAACAAGCTCCAGCCATGGCTCTGCTGTTTCCATGGGGTCAGGTGGGGAGCCATTTGCAGTTTCTCTAGAAACATTATTAATTAGTATACCCCAAAACAAAAATGTTGGTAGTTTTCAAAAATAAAAAATGAATGGAACCGTAGATTTAATATACAATTCGGTTTGGTTACTATTTTTTTAAAATATAAAAATAGTTTATTTGATTTTCGATATTTTCGAGTTAAACTGAATGATTAGCACCATAATTGTTCATTTCTTTCCTTTCAATGTTCTTAGAAGCTGTTTTACAACTATGCCGATTTGATCAATGCTAAGAATCAATATTAAGGATTCACTTCGAATAGAATCCAATGAGTGGTCCCGGTAGAAAAAAAGGATAATAACATATTTATTACCTCACCTATTCTCGCGTTCTTATTTTAGTACCTCACCTATATTTTTGACAAAATGGTACCTAACGTTACGTTTTGGTACTCGTCCGTTCAAAACAAACGGAGATGATTAAGTGACTTATTTTTAATTCGGATAATTGCAGTTTTAATCCCTAAAACTTATACATTTCTATCAATTTGGTCTAAACTCTATCAATTTAATAATAAAGTAATTCTTATGCATATATGGTTTCAAGATCCGTAACAACTACTATACACGCTGTATTAAGTACATAAATAAACAAAATTGTCAAAGAGTGACTGGATCCTAAGAGCAGGTTTATTCAAGTTAAACTAGCCAAGCCGTAACACACTTGAACAGGGACACCTCAAGTGCATTGGTAAGTTGAAGGCTGAATCACTCAACATGACCAAAATATACTACAAAAGTCCATATAAAAACAATTCTTTGTCATTGTCAGAAAAATCATTTCAAAGAGCGCCCTAATTTTAATGAAATAACAAGAAAAAAATTTACCCGTTCTAAGGTGATAAAGTTTTATGACATCCATCTAGGTTTAAAATTGCAATACCTGAATAGCATTTTTTGAGAAATAACGACCATCACCAGAAACAACAAGTGTCGCACCTGTAATCCATGATAAAGGAATAAGAGGTAAGCCATTGTAATCCACTGAATGTATGCGATCAAGAAAATGCAGTAATGTTGCAAATGGAATCAAACAAAGAAAATATGAATCATCAATATTAATTCTCTCTTTTGATGATTCAAAATCATCTTTCAAGATAAGGAATGGATTTCCTCCAAAACAAAATAATGAATTACCAAAAGAGCTGGTGATGATTGGAGTGAGAAGAATAAATAAAATGGGGTTAGGGTTTTGGGAAGAAGAAATAAAATGAGAGATTTACAGTTTTAACTCCAATATTTAAGACGGTTATTAAATTAATAGAGTTTAGACTAAATTCATAGAAATGTATAAGTTTTGGAGACTAAAACTGTGATTATCCCAATTAAAAAAGTTACATCATCATCACCGTTTGTTTTTAACGACCAGGGTACAAAAACAGAACAAAAACGTGACGTTAAGTATCATTTTGTCAAAAATAATAGGTGAGGGTACTAAAATAGGAACGCGTGAATAAGTGAGGTACTAAATATGTAGTTATAAAAAATGATATTTATTTTAGAAGATCAAAGTTTGAATAATTTTGTCTGCAAGGTGTGCGTCAAGGTTAAGGGCATGAACTGGTTAAATGTCCTAAATTGTTTACTTTTCTATTAAAAAATTGTACCTATAATGTTTTTTTAGGCTTAAAGGTCAAATTCGCTCTCGACGGAAAATCAAAAAAACCAATTAAGTCTTCATGAAAATTTTGCACCTAATTTAGCATTCATAATTCAAATTACACCCAATTTGACCATTCTGTTAGTTTGACCGCATTGACTGTCAATGCCCTCTAACGGTCAAATTATAGACGGACACGTCAAAATCGATTTAAAAAAAAATTTAAAAATCTACAAAATTATAAAAAATATAAAAATTCATAAAAAGTGTAAAAATTAAAAATATAAAATTAATTTATTTTTTTCTTATTTTATTTTATTTTTTATAAAAAATATAATATAATATATTTTTTAAAAAAACCCCTAAAGTTTCATTTCTTTTAAAAAAGCCTCTTAAATCTCTAAATCAAGCATTAGCACCAATTCAACCACCGACCACTCCCCGTCGTAGGAAAACCCCCTTTCTCCCTCACTATTTATTCTCACCAGCACCTCGTCTACCATAGTACCAACAACTTCCACCGTCAATTAAATTGATTTGAGGACTTGGGAATGTAGGGTTAGGGATTTGAAAATTTTGGGGTTTTTGAAATTTTTTGAAATTTTGAGACTTTATAATTAAAAATATATTCTTAGAAAAATTATACAAAATTTAATTATTATTTCATTATAAAATATTTATATATTTTTAATAATTATTACAATTATTTATATTTTTTGATTTTAAGTAATTTTTTTTATGATTTTCTACATAATTTTAATTTTTTTACACATTTAAATATTTTTTTATATTTTCTTTAATTTTTAAATAATTTTTTATAATTTTAAATATTATTTCAATTTTTTAATATTTTTTATTTTAAATATATATTTTTTATTTTAAATATTTTTTAAATTTTAAATGATTATTTATGATTTTGATGGCGTGACACGTCCAAAGTGTGTCACGTGTCACCATCGTAATAACTACTTTTGAGTTAACGGTCAACTTAACAGAAATGTTAAATTGATTGTAATTTAAATTTTGAAGACTTGATTTATCGTAATTTAAATTTTGAGTGCTCAATTGGGTGCAAAATTTTTATAAAAATTTAATCAATTTTTTAATTTTTCATTGAGACTAATTTAATTTTTATATATTTTTTATAGAAAAGTGGGTCTCATTAAAAACACACTAAGACCAAAATCAAACCCGAGGGTTAAATTACCGGCCAAATCTATTAAAAAAATATACTAAAAGCATGGTTGGTTACATAAGAGAGGAAATAATTTCTGGACAAATCTAGTCAACCCTGAGGGTTAAATTACCGGCCGAATCTAATAACCCGCTTGAAATATGGTAGCAGAGCCCTCCGACAAAAACAAGACCCGAAAATCGAATTTGGGTATAATATTAGGCTCGTTTTCCTGTTTAGGCTGGGCCTTGAACATAATTGTTAGGTACCAACCTGCTTATTTTAATTTAGGGTAAACTACATTCAAGGTCATTAAACTATTGGGTTGATTCTATTTTAGCCACTGAATTATGTCAATTAGACCATTAAACTTTTAAAATAGTTTCAATCAAGCCATTAACCGTTAACTTTTGATGGATATGATGACGTAATAGTTAAGCAATATACACAATTACACATTTAATCCTCCTTATTCACCCAATCGGTGTTTAAAATAGTTATAAAAATACGAGGTGAGAGAAACTTAAATTGATAATAATATCATTTATAATGTTACAAAATAGAAAAAATTTAGAATGGGTGACACACACTGATATATACCACTAATACTATACACTATTATTTTTATTATTGTTTTTAAAATGCATATTAAAATTCTCACACTCAAAATGAAACTAACCATATTTCAAAACAAAATTGATTATAGGACAATCCTTATTTTCGAAGCAGATAATATCTTATTGTAAATGCAATTCGACTATTATTATATTAACAAATCGAGAATTATTGAATATCAAAGTGAATTTGATAGTTGGGTAATCTTCGATGGTGTTCATTCCAAAGGTGCGCTCCTAAATCCTCAAATTTTTGTGTTGCAAAGGTGAACACATCTACAGTTCTTTATGCATTATAGATTAGATTATATGTTTTTAGAAATTTTTTATATATTTTTTATTAAAAATATGTTTTCGCCCCTTAAAATTTTATAAGTTCGTCTCTCTTAAAATTTCACATGTTCGCCCATGAAAATTTGAAATTCGTCTATGTTTTAGAATTTTGTTTAGAAATTTTTTATGTATTTTCTATTGAAAAAATCTATTTTCGCCCCCTAAAATTTTACAAGTTCACCCCGCTAACACAAAACTCAGGGTCAAGTCTATGGATGTGTCCATGGTGAAATTGGGCATTAGTTTTGTTGTTTGTTTCGAAGCAGTTAATATGTTGTTGTAAAATAGGGATGGGTACGAGTCGGGTCGGGTTTTTGGCCTACCCAAACCCGACCTGAAAATAATTATTCTAAAAATGAACTTGACCCGACCTTATTTAAAAAAAAACTCGACTCGACCTGATCTGACCTATAGAAAAAAATCAATTTAGAGACCTAATTGTAAGAAAATAATTTTAAGTGACTTAATTGTTAAAAATAATAATTTTAAGGACTAAATTATAAATAAAAATTAAATTTTAAGGACTTAATTATAAAAAATATAAAGATGAAGTATTATTAAAATATCCCTAAAAATTTAAGAAAAATACATTATTAGTCTCGAGTCAGGTCAAATATTTATTACCTTAAACCCAAACTGACTACACCCTTAAAAAATACCCGATTATCCTAATTTTTTAATTAAAAAAATATGACCCTGTTGGAACGGGTCGAAACTCGACCGGATCAGTCTAAATACTCATCCCTAGTTGTAAATGCAATTCAACAATTATTTTATTAAAATTTGTATATTAATAATCGTTGATTTGTTAATATAATAATTGTTGAATTGCATTTACAATAAGATATTTCGAATATAAAGATTGTTCCTATAATTAATTTTTTAAAATATTATTAATTTTACGTTGAATCACTTAAAAATTTAGCATTTACTTAAAAACATATTAAAAATTAGTATTCTAAACTCAACATAATAAAAGTATTAAATGTTAAATAATAAAATTCAAATATTTCAAATAACACTACATCATATATAGGGGTGGCAATGGGGCGGGTCAGAGACTATTTTGTATTCTCTATTCCGTCTCCAACACTTACGGGTACAGTTTTCGGTTAATCTTTGTACCAAAAAAATAAATAAATTTTAACACATTAAATAAATACTCAACATTAAATCTCCAAAATTATAAACATAAATGATAAATTAAGTTTTACCAACAACAAACAAATTTCAAAATTATAAAGCATGACTAAAATATTAACTATTGAAATATGACAATTTACACTACCTTTAAAAGAAAATATATAACAAATAATTTACAGTTTCAAATCATGATTTGTTTGTTCTAAAAAGAACTAGATTTGATAATCTTTCCAACCATATAAATTATCTCATCTAATTTTAGTCGTACGATTTATGGTAAATTTCTGAAGTCATTGTCATTGTTGTTTTTAGAAATCGACATTTCTTCTAATCTTTGCTTACTCAAAAAGTAATAATTCATAATATATAACTCGAAATCAAGAACCATTTGTTTTAAACGAATCTACAATTTCATATGATTAAAAATATAAGTCTCACTTCCTAATTTATTTTGTATAATTTTTGGTGATTTTTCAAAATCATTGCTAAAGCTATTTTGTAAGAATTCTGTTGTCCCCATTGCAATTCAATCTGGTTGCGGAGGCTTTAAGTTCGATATTCCACAAGGCTACTTCCATTGGTTTCTTTCATGGCTTCCGAATCGGTCCTTGCTCTTTGGAAATTTCTCACCTCCAATTTACTTATGATCTTATTCTGTTTTGTGGATATAGCGAAGCTCAGATAAGAAACATACTGCGATTATTGAGAGGATTTGAACTCGTCTCAGGTTTGAAACTGAACTTAAGCAAGTCAAATATGATTGGAATCAATGTTGACGATTCGCTGGTGACAAAATGGGCTGATTTATTTCACTACAAGAGGAAGAAATTCCCATGTCGTCAACTCGGTCTCCCTTTGGGTCAACACAAGAATTCAAAGCTGGTATGGGATCCAATTGTTGATAAATTTAAAACCAAATTTGCAAGGTGAAAATCCAAGTTGCTTTCCTTCGGTGGCCATATTACCCTTGCTAGATCAGTCCTAGCAAACTTACCAATATACTACATGTCCATGTTTCCTATGCCTGCTTTGGTTAGCTCCCAGTTGTCTGAACTTATTGCTAAATTTTTGTAGGGTTCGTTGGACCAGAGAACTATACACTGGATAAATTGGGAAACTTTATGTTTACCCAAAGAAGAAGGGGTCTCGGTTTACATGATTTCAAAATAAAAAAATGTTGCTTTTCGTTCCAAGTGGCTATGGCGTTATGGAACTGAGCCGAACAGTTTGTGGCACAAAACCATCGCGACCATTTATGAACCAAACTCCACTGCACTTCTACCAGTTAACTTGCGTCCTTGCAATAAATCATGGGTGTGGAAGAGCATTTCATCTCAGATAGCTAACCCCAACAACCCTTTCGCGCAGCTCGTGGCCTTCAGTGTGGGCGATGGTAAAAGAATACAATTTTGGTCTGATGTATATATGGATCGGGAACGCTGGTCTAAAATCAACTTTCCCTAGATTTTTTGCCCTAGCAAACAGAAAATCATGGGTTATTTGCGAGTTTGGCAATTTCGTTAATGGCAAATGGAGTTGGAACATCCAGATTCGAAGACCATTGTTAGGTTGGGAACGTGACACATGGGAAGTGTTTTGGAATCTCATCAACATATGTATGTGAGAATGGTGCCATATTGCCGGAGATGTGACCGACAGTGGAGAGTTGATGAAGGCGATGAACGGCCTTTAGTGTTTATAGAGAGGAGATTAAATAGAAAGTAATATGAAATTATATTAAAAATAAAACTCTTCGGTATATTCAACTCATTACAATGGTAGGCTTATATAACCCAATGTTTAACGGTCTATGAACGGCCCAACAACCTAATCAAAAACTCTTTAGTATATTTAACTTATTATTTCACATACTCGTCGATTCGGTTTCTCATAATTTTTAGTTATTCTCCATCTAATTGCTACCCTAATTATATACCGAGGTTTTAAAACTGCCTTTGTCAAAAAAATTAAAAAATTAAAAAACTGTCGCTAAAAACCAAAACCTTCGTGGGTATATGTCCACAATCATTGCTAGATGGAATGTCGGCATACATTTTTAGCAACGAAAAATGTGACCTCCGGAATAGGAGGTAGGAACCTATACCATCGGTTTTAGCATAACTAATAGGGGGACTGTGGATATAGGTACTATCTATAATAGTTAATATTTTTTTAATAATTTAAGGTGATTACAATATAATATACATATATATATATAATTTTAATCCTTTGACAATATACACCTTATAAATAAAGCGATTAAATTTAAATCTTTTAAGATGGACATCATCTGTTTTTTTATCGTGACCATTTGTTGAGTTCATCTACAATAGTTAATATTCTTCTTGTACATTGTCGAAACTTTTATTGCGTCTTAGAAAAACAACGAAAAAAATTTAAACATATATTTTCACTAAAAAAATTTAGGATAAACTACACCAATGACCACCGAATTAATTGAGATACCTATTTTAACCACCAAATTATCGAACTCGTTAATCAGACCACAAACTTATTCATTGACCTATTTTGACTACCGCTGTTAAAGAACTAACAGAGGGGTGACATGACAGTTAATGAAAATTTTACTAGAATTTTACTAGATGCTAATTTTATTTTATTTAAATAAAATCAATCAACCAATCAAATGATGACACGTGTCATAACTCAATTGGATAATTTTACTAGAATTTTAATTTATTTTAATTAATATTTAATATATTTTACCTCCAACCAAGTGGTGACACATGTCACCACCTAATTAAAGAAAAATTAACAAATTTGGAAGGATGGCAATAGGGTCCGAACCTAGGACAAAAGGGTTTTGAACCCACACCTTTACCACTACACCAAGCCTCTCTCAATAACATGTATTGCACCGTTTTATATAAATATGTTATAATGCAGTAAATATTAGGGAAAAAAGAAGTAAAAATGGTTGAAATGAGATTCGAACCTAGATCGCTTGGGATGTGTATAATCACACAAACTCGATTTAATTTAAATCTGAAAATTATTAAATATTCGATTTTAAAAAATATTCAATTTAAAAGAAAAGAAATTTGATTTAAAATATTCAAATATTTTTTCTTTTTCATATTTAAATTAAATTGAATATGTATTAAAATATAAAATATTTGATTTAAAAATATTTTGTTTAAAAGAAAAGAAATTTGATTTAAAAAATAATCGAATATTTTAAATCAAAATTTTAAAGTATTTTAAATTAAATCAAATATTTAAAGTATTTTAAATTCAATTTAAAATATTCAAATATTTTTTTAAATCAAATTTCTTTTCTTTTAAATAAAAACATTTTTTAAATCAAATATTTAATATTTTAATAAATATTCGATTTAATTTAAATATAAAAAAAAGAAAAAAATATTCAAATATTTTAAATCGAATTTCTTTTCTTTTAAATTGAATATTTTTAAAATCAAATATTTAATAATTTTTAGATTTAAATTACATCAAATGTTATTGAGAAAGGCTTGATGTAGTGGTAAAGGTGTGGGTTTAAAACCCATTTGTCCCAGGTTTGATTCACCCCACTGCCATCCTTCCAAAATTGTTAATTTCCCTTTAACCAGGTGGTGACACGTGTTACAAAAAAAATATTAAATATTAATTAAAATAAATTAAAATTTGAATAAATTTATCCAATTAAGTGATGACATGTGTCATCATTTGATTGATTTTATTTAAATAAAATAAAATTAAGATCAAATTGATTTAATAAGTAAATAATATGGACTAAATGTATAATTTTACAAATTTCTGTTAATTGTCACGTCACCCCTTCGTTAGTTTTTTAACGGCGGTAGTCAAAATAGGTAAATTGAATAGGTTTGATGGTCTAATTGACAATTTCGATAATTCGCTGGTCAAAATATGTATTCTTAATTAATTTGGTGGTCACTGATGTAGTTTATCCAAAAGTTTATTCACTTAATAACATAATTTTAGCACTTATTCTAAGAAACAATGATCAACTCAACTTATACTGGAATTGGGGTTTGTAAAAATTCAATTTTCCACTTTCCAGGAAAGCAGATGTTAGAATACGAGCCGGGGGAGACGTAAGTCCTCCACGTGTCAAAACCTTGTTGGAGTAAACAACATCAAGTTTACGCTCATTGGTCCGTTTTCACAAGAACACGTTGGCAAAGTCAAAGTCGTTGATTATCTTCTTCAGTTCTGCTTGAAGGCTTTAAACTCCAAATCCCAGTTTCCAAGCACCCGAACTAAAAAGTTCAGTGAGTCAACATTTTCTGAAGTTCCGGAGAGACCCAGTTTGTCTATGGCGCTTCCAAGAAGGAAACTGCTTTTTCTGTTATGCGCTCTGTCATACGCCATCGTCCTCGTTGCAGGGTACGCGCCTATCTTCTCTATCGGCTCTGAAGCTTTCTTCTTCTTTTTATAGATGCTGAAAACCTGTGGTGATGTGGTGCAGGAAGAGTTATTATGAGATATTGCAAGTGCCGAAAGGAGCTTCGGATGAGCAGATAAAAAAGGCGTATAGGAAGCTGGCATTGAAGTATCACCCCGATAAGAACCCCGGTAATGAAGAGGCCGATAAGAAATTTGCTGATATTAACAATGGTAAGAAGAACCCTCCTCTTTTGTTTTATCTTTTTTGTGTAGTGATGGAATTAATCCTTTTTGATGAATGAGTTTAGCTTATGAGGTGTTGTCGGATAGCGAAAAGAGGGGAATATATGATCGGCACGGAGAGGAGGGCCTGAAGCAGCATGCTGCTAGCGGTGGCCGAGGTGGAATGGGGGTCAATATCCAGGACATTTTCAGCTCGTGAGTTTTTATTAATCTTGCTTGCATTGTTTTTAATTGTTTTGCTAATGCTATGATATGTTATGTTCCGGTATCCTAACTTTGATGGAAGTAACAAGTTTTACTTTAAATGCTAAGGATGATTTTGTTTGAAAACAGCAATAAATTGTTATTGACTCATTTTTCGGATAGTCGCCCAAATGTTTACAGTTTATTCACTCCGCATCGACATTGTTTAAATGTGGCTTTATTTATATTATGTTGAATCTGACAAGATGAGCATTTTCTCAGGTTTTTTGGTGGAGGCCATGCCGAAGAGGAAGAGAAAATTGTGAAGGGTGATGATGTAATTGTGGAATTGGATGCGACGCTGGAAGATTTGTATATGGGAGGAACTCTTAAGGTGAGTTATCAATTATCATGTCTTCTGCTGAGGTTTGTTTAACCCAAATCTCTAATCGGACTGGCTTTTGGTGTGTGGAATCCAAGATTTTTGTGCATTATGGATTGTGCCCTTATTTAATGTCTTAAATATGTCGGTTCGTCTATGTATGGCAATGTAAACACCTGCATATTATCTAATCTTTACACTTGGGAATTAAGATACAAGCTGTAAGCAAAACAATGTATACTAGTGCCCGTGAGTAGTCTAAATATTGGATCCATGTAATAATAACTAAAATTCTACACATCGGTAGTTCACCCAACTTGTGTCGAAGTTAATTGCCTATCAGCTATAAAACAACATAGGATATCGTATGATGCTTGGTAACCAATATTATGTTCGATCCAGGCTTAAGTAGGAGCTAGATCATTAGGTGTCAACTAGTTCTTCCTATCAGCCTTGGTAAATCAGCTCTTCGCAGTGCTAAAGACGGTTACGGTGCCACTGGAAACAAATGATTTATACTTGGCAATTTTATATTTTGATGAATTGTTCTATAGTTTCCTCGGAAGCTGTTTAACCAAGAAATTATAGTTCGATTTTCATGAAATTATGATTAACCGGCAGAGGGTGGTTCTCTTGTCCTTAACTTGAGCCTTTATAGGGAAAGTAGATGGATTTAATAGCTAGGTGCTTGCCTCTCTGTTTTCCCTGTCGCCTCTCTGATATTTCTCGTTATTTTTCATTTATAACAAAAGTAACATTGATCTGGAAGTCACCAGGTTTGGAGGGAGAAAAATATCTTGAAGCCAGCTCCTGGGAAACGACGCTGTAATTGCAGAAATGAAGTCTATCATAGACAAATCGGTCCGGGGATGTTCCAACAGATGACCGAAGAGGTACAGTGATTTTTGAGCTTTTTTTATTAACAGGTACTGTGGTATTCTTGTTTCCTGGGGCTTTCGATGCTGTCAGCATTGTAATATGTCACTATGATCAAGCTTTTATAAATATTCTCCAATTTTCTTCTCAGGTTTGCGAGGAATGCCAAAATGTCAAATATGAACGAGAGGGGTATATTGTCACTGTTGATATTGAGAAAGGAATGCAAGATGGACATGTAAGTTTGTAGAATTAGACTCCTCTCTTTTTCTCTTTTGTGATTTTACCTAGGTGCATTCTTGATCTCTTAAAACGTCAGCGATATGCTATCAGAAATAATAATTCCGTACCAGGGTGTCCCCGAGTTTTTGGCATGATTTATTCTTCAGCATGCACTAAAGTAAATCGATTCAGCGATTCTTTGTTGTAATACGTAAATGGAACACTTTGTTTTTATACAGATATGAGAATTTGACAATTTTTTTATAACTTCTTATCGAACAACCTCTGCAGGGTGTTGTAATCTTCATCGTCTTGTAATAGTATTTTTACTCTATACTAGGAGTAGAAAATCAAGCTAGTCCTTATTTTTGTCGGATTTGGAATAATATTCCCTGTGCATTTTACAGGAGGTTGTTTTTTATGACGACGGTGAGCCTAAAATAGACGGAGATCCCGGAGATCTGAAGGTTAGTCTTCAAAACAGTGCATTCAAAAATTTCCGGTCCTTCTGAATAGCCCAGTTTTTGTGAATTCTATCGTGTCCACCCTACATCTTGCTCACATAAAACTATTACACTTGCTACAGTTTCGCATTCGCACCGCACCCCATGACCGATTTAGGAGGGAAGGCAATGACTTGCACACCACTGTCACCATAACACTAGTAAGTCTTGTTTTTGTTATTATCTGCATCGATAACTGAATTGGTCTCAACCTTTCTTCTTTACCTTATGAACTAATTATCGTTTCCTCAACCTGCCCCAGGTTCAAGCTCTCGTTGGTTTTGAGAAGACCATTAAACACCTTGATGATCATTTAGTGGACATCGGATCTAAGGTAAGCAGCAATGCATCATAACCAGCAGCTAAAATGATTCGGAATTAGAAATACACTTTAAACTACGAGGTAATGAATCGAACTGCGCGTACTCAGGGAATTACTAAGCCCAAAGAGGTGAGGAAGTTCAAAGGAGAAGGAATGCCATTGCATTTCAGCAACAAGAAAGGAAACCTCTATGTTACTTTTGAGGTCTTGTTCCCCTCGATGCTGACGGAGTCGCAGAAGGCTGAAATCAAGGCAGTTCTCGGCTAGGAATCGATGATACGATACGATCCTAAGATGTCCCCATTGTAACATGACGAGATTACATAGAAACTAGGAATATCTGGAGTGTACTTTCTATGCCATCCATTAACAAATTAGCTTGAAGTGTCTGAAAATGTCTTTGCTCTGTAAGACATTCAAGTGTCCAGCAATTTGGAGAGGCATGTTTAGCATAAATATTCCATTTTGAGGATCGAATTACATTGCTAAAAATTTATTTGATTTTTATAAAATCGGCTCATAACTGGTAAACATTCATAGGGTCTGACATGGTGATTAATGGACCTATTTGTCTTTCCTCCTCTACTCGTTCAGGAGAGGGAGCTTGCCTCCAGATAGAACTCTCACATGACTGTAGACTGTAGTTGGAGACATTTGTGTCAACTCTATGTTGTGACCGTTCTCTTATTTATCTGTTTGTCTGTGGTCTGCGTGCCTGTTCCTGTTGTCCCTTTTCTTTGCGGTATTATTTTTCTTCCATGCTTGTTTCTTGCTCTGGTTACCCTACGAGGGTGGCTTGGGGCTTGTTTTGTTAGCAAGTTTTGCCTCCATGTTTGATTCGGTTTTGAATGAATTCTCCTTTTATTTAAAAAAATGGAACTTGTTGATAGCAGATCAGGTATGAAGGTAACTCTTCCGCATTAATTACTTCATCATTCCAAACATCATATAAAATATACCTTCTCTTATAAGTTTTTTTTATTAAGAATTAAGGTATCTGCTTTATGGCCCGTAAAATTGATTTAGCATCGGCAATTAGTAGCAATTGACTTTAGCTTTAATTTAAAGGCTGTGATTATAGGCATAATTTTAAAAAATACCCTTAACTTTTCACTAAAGTCGTTGTGGCTCTTTTTTTATCTACTTTCACTCATAACGTTTTATTTTAACATAAAATAGCCCATAATATATCGAAACAGTTATTAATGGTCTACGTAGGATGCTGAAGTGGCATGCTGATATGGCACTTTGCCATGTCAGTAATTCTATTTAAAAAATATTTTTTATTTTTTTATAAAAATAATTAATAATATTTTTTTATTTTTTTATAAAAATAATAAATAATTATTTATTTAATTTATTATTTTTAAAAAATTAAAAATATTTTTTAAATAGAATTACTGACATGGCAAAGTGTCAGATTCTAAACATCTTTAGTTCTAGTGACATACGCTACAATGAGAATTCAAAATTAATTCAATGTCGAGGCAATGACCGACACGCATATTGGGTACGCAAAGGATCTGTGTCATTTATATGTAGATTTCAGTGGAGAACCAATAGTTAAAAATGAAAATCGAATCCCAAGTCAGGTTGTTGATTTTAGCTCTTTATTGGGGAATTTTAATCATGGTGTTCCAGCTTATACCTCTTCGCATAATTCAACCGATGTTGCTCGTGATGTACTTTCATGTTCAACACCCAGACACATGTTCGCCAACTTCTGTGACCTAAACATCGAACAACTATTAACCCAACATTCGTCGTTCAACCATTACGTTGATGGGCATCCACCAAAAATGGGTGTATCAAGTTTTTCAATAGGCTGACACTTTTGCACAACATCCTTTGATCTAAATGAGCCAATTCATGCTCCTTGTAATGTTTTTCTCGGGGCTACATCTACGACTTCTGCACCTGCTCATACATTCACAGATGCTGATGAAGGATACTAATCCCAAAAGAACTGATTCAAGATCTCGGACCTGATGGTTCTGAGATTGGGTTATTCGTGGAGTCTAAAGATACTCATGTCGGTATCGTCTCTGAAAGTGATATTGATGATGATGAGGTCCCCGCAAACTTAAATGAAAACTAATCGGAACATATTGCAAGCACTAGTGTCCACACACCTTACAAGCTTCCATCATACATGCACAACATTGACATGGCGGCAATGGACGAGCCAGATTTCCCTGACGTGCTTGACTTGGATTTCGGTGGTTCTTACTTTGGCATCAAAAAAGATGACTTGTGGCGCGGGATGCAGTTCAGCACGAGCGACGAAGTGAAAACAATTATTAAAAACTACAACATACAAAATGATGTGCATTTTAAGGAGATGAGATCGACATCACAGAAATACGGATATGAAAGTATTCAGAAAGCGGAACAATGATGCAATTGGAAGGTGCAAGTCCAAAAGAAGAAGAAAAAAGAAAGACAACATCTGGGAGATTACAATCTACAACGACCCGCATACTTGTTGTGTCGTTGGTTACAGGCAAAATCATCCAAACCTAGACTCAAAAATCATCGTCGGGAGTGTCCAACCAATTGTCCAGACAATCCCTAAAGTCATTGTTCCTGCGGTTATGGCGCATGTTACGTCATTCTACGAATGCACTCCCTCAAACAAAAAGACTTTGAAGGCAATAATGAATTCACATGGGGAATGAGACGCTTCTTACAATGAGCTCCCAGGTTGGATAAATATCATGGAGAAATACAACCGTAGAAGGATCGAAGATCTGGAAACTGAACTATACTACAAGAACGATCGTGTAGTTCCTGATGTTCGCCAATTCCACCGATTGTTCTGGACATTTTCCCAGTGTATTAATGCGTACAAGAACTGCAAGCCTGTCGTGTAGATCGATGACACATTCTTGTATGAAAGATACATACAAGCTTTGCTGCTAGCCGCTGTTTAAGACGACAATCGCAAAACAATACCCATTGCGTTCGCAATTGTGTTGATATAAGATATTTAATTATGCATATTTTTTCTCAAGAAATTACCCCATTACATTATAAGAAAGGATCAAGTATGATTGATCTCAGATCAAGGCGGTGGGATAATGTCAGCGATCCAATCTTTAGGCAGTCGGTTTCAATCACTACACATTGAACTTCGTTTTTGCATACACCATATTACAACAAACTACCAAGCCACACATAAGAAGGACGATGAAGGCAGGCTTGTTATATGCGTGGGTACGTATTAAAAGTATTGTATTTATCACTACCCTTGTCATAAATATAATTGTTTCCTTATAACTCATTTGTACACTTTGTCGTGTCTTAGGGTACGATCTAGTAGAACGCAAATTTGAACAAATACTAGAAGAATTGCGGGGGAGGAATCTTCAGGGCTGCAACTACATTACAAAAAATAGACCAATGTATACGAAGGCGGTTACATGACAACCAACTTGGTTGAGGCCACCAATTCTTCCTTGAAGGGGATTCGAAATTTGCCAGTGACAGCCATCGTGAAAACTGCATACTTTCGTTTGGCCAAGATAAAAAAAGCTTTCGTTTTGCAGCAACATGATCGCAGATTCTACCCGAAGATACAAAGAGAAATTCAAGACAAAGTTGTTAAATCCAATGGGTTGCATGTGCTGCCAATGTCACGTACCGACAACTATTTTCGTGTCTCGAATATTCCATGACCTATGCATGGTTTTGATCCAACGTCATACAAGGTGGGTCTTGAACATAGGTTATGCGATTATGGGTACTTTCAAACACTTAAGACTCCATGTGAGCATGTCATCGTTGCATGTTCCACTGCCAGACACGATTACAAGCAATTCGTGGATCTTGTATACTGGCTTCATTTAGGATCTAAGGTCCATGAAATAAAATTCCCACCAATCGATAGTGAAACAGAATGGAATGTTGAGCATACATGGCCCATAATTTTACCTAACCAAAGTTTGCAAAAGAAAAAAAGTAGGACGTCCAAAATCCAATTATATGGACGACATGCGTCAACGAAAGCTTACAGGACAACCTAGACTTTGTAGATATTGTAGACTATCGGATCACATAATACCAAAATGTCCATCTCTGATACAATCGTCTAATCACCGATAGGGTCATTTGCTTCCGAAATATGTTGTTTTATTTGTATAATAAGTACTCATGCGTTTCTTTAACAAAAATCTTAGTATAAAACTTCACTCTAACTTTTCACCTCTGCATAAATTACATAATGGTTTATAATATTGAAATTAATTATTTAAATTTTTTAAATTTAATTATTAAATTTTCGTAGGACAGAGGGATCGATTAAATTTAACTTCTACGTTTTGTTTAAAACACTATACAACATACTTCTTAAACTATTTGTGCATTTAAATACAATTACAAAATTTTACTTACAGTATTAGATACTTTACAAGTTTTACAAATTTATTTTTTGTAACCCCCTCGTCCTGGTCTGGCTGGATGACCGGTCCGAGTGGGCCACACGGGAAAAACCAAAGCGAAACCCGTTAAGGTTCCCCTCGGTTAGCAACCCTAAAAATTTTCTTTTTAAATTAATCTTGTCTGAAGGCATCTTGTTACTTGAGTGATCACGGCAGCGGAAAACAACAAAGAAGAAACACAATCGAAACCAACACAACAAGTTACAGGGTCCATTTTATCATTTTAAAGCAGTCTGTATCGATACTCTAAGAGAGGGTATCGATACGCCTTGACCAAGGTAAACCCTTCAAGTCAACATAGGAGGACCGTATCGATACAGCCCTTGAGCGTATCGATACGCCCTTCTCGGTCAACATCTCGTGGTCAACGAGATACACTCGTACCGATACGCTAAGACATCGTACCGATACGCTAATCACTCACCAAAATTCTCAGAATTCTAGTGAGCAAAGAGCGTATCGATACACACTGCCGAATCTGTGTCCCAAAGTGTAGGACCGCATCGATACGGCCCTTAGGCGTACCGATACGCCCTACACTGTAAGACACGAAATTGCAGCAAAACGACTCGAAAACCAACTCTAAATGCTTTTTGAGACTTTCCTAATCACACTCAATCATACGTACAACACTTATCAACCAAATCTAATCATACGAGGCACCCAACATGAACGAACAACATTCAACCAAGGAAATCATGGATTCATTCAAAAGAAGGCAACACGCACTTTAAGGTTCATGCCTTAGCAACTGAAATATATAAGCATTCATGACATGCAACGAAAACATGGTTTACAATTTAAACAAAGCATTCAAGAGCCGGACCAACATTAACATACATCAAGCTCAAATCAACAACACCTATCCCATTGCTTGACTATTACATTCTACAATTTAAAGATCATACTTGAACTAACCAAGAGCAACACTTGGAGACCTTTCCTTGCCCTTGCCACCCACAAGCTACTGATCTGCATTGTCGAACAAAAAGGAGCGTAAGCATAAAAGCTTAGTGAGGGTAAGCTCATAAAATAAACCTTCGACAATGCAGGGTCCAAGCACGAGCAACTACCATAATGAAATGCATGATCTTACCTCCGATCCACGAGAGCCAAATTAAACATGATGCATGAACATATAATCCACATTATGCCATGCTCAACAACTCATAAGCTCAACTTACAATTATACATAACGCAATGTATTAATCACATCATATATCGCTTCATATTAGGAATCACATTTCATATCATATATGCATATATGTATAATCTCATATTGGCACCTAGCTATGACTCGAATACGCGGATAACATGTTGGAACACATTTCCATCATAACCATTACCTTCGGTGGGATTACACTCATCACCGGTTCTCGCGGAGGGGATTCCACTTATCCTCACGCCCCGTCGATGGAATTCCACTCATCACCGACTAATATATAAAGATTTCCGGTGGAATATTACATCACTGTACTCCTCCTTGGCGCCTTAACGCCACCAAGGTCACACGCGACTTTGACTCTCGTGTGCACACTCATCCTAATGATCGATCATTGTACCTAAGCATACTAGTGCCAATATTAAATAAAATCCACAACCTTTCACAACATCAATTTCAATATAATTTTCGTGCTTAGCACGTACTCACCATGATCCTCAAAATCATGCCACCACCTTATAACCTCATTTCACAAGCCAACACTACATGTATATCATCCAAACAATTATCACATCATATTTCACACATACGTATATCCACATTATATTTGTCATCAACATGCATATAACAATGCATTAAGCCATGCCTCAACATACATGTATATCACATTATACATAATCATCATAACACAAATCATCATGGGGCATAACATCAATTAAAGAGTTCATCCAAGGTCTCTAACTAAAGTTTAGGATTAGGCTACCACCCTAATCCTAACTCTAGGTGGGTCTACCAAGCCCAACCTAGTCCACATGCTTGAACCAACCACTTAAAAATCAATTTGAAAACATTAACCACTCATCTTCACTTGCAAGCTCAATTATCAAGCAAGCAATCACCTTCAAGCTTCCGGATTCACTCCCGAGGCTTCACCAACACAAGCTCTTGCCTCTAAACAACCTCAACACAATCCAAATAACTTCAAATCAGCCCAAGCATCAAGGTAGCTAACCCGGAATACAATTTAAACATCAAACACGACATTTCAAGCCATGAACAACTCCTAAAATTACCAAACCAGAGCAGCCCATAAACCTCAACCAAAACTCATGATTTCAACATATTTAACATTTCCAAATGCTTCCAAAACAACCCCAACTATTACCCTAACATCAACCCTCAAATTCCAACACAAACCACACCCAAAACTCATCTAAAAACCCTTAAAACCCCACCAAAACCCAAATTCAAAAATTCTTATAAAACACTCTAAAAATTATATATGTTGGACCATTTGATACATAAACACCATATCTAACAATATCAAATCAAAATCTTAATTTAAAAACAATAAAGATATCATTTTTATTCAAATCTTCCAAAAATTCTAAAACTTGAACCAAAATGAAATCTTGTTGTACTTTTAAAGAGAGGAAGATGAAAGGAAGTCGGAAATGTAATTACCTTTCAAAAAGCTCCAAGAATGAAGAACAAATGAGATGTGAAAGTGAAATAGAGAGAAAAGAGGGTTTTCATGTTTGAAGAGAAAATGAAGAAGATGAAGACAACTTTTTTTTTTTTTGGTTTAAAGCTCATCTTTTCCAAACTTTGAGTTATTTACAAAAACGCCATTAATGAGATGGCAAACTCATGTATTTGCAAATTTTCATGGAAATTAGGTTTCAATTACATTTTGGTCCAACACAAATTGTTTGTTTGAAAATGTGAAGCCCAAAATAATAAATTATTATTTTAATTATAAAACCGAAACCCGAACTATTATTTAAATATTATTTTCTCTCGGCCCCCAAACTCGGGTGTTACATTTTTAATAAACACTTCAAAAACTTATATAATTTTTTAAACAAGTTTTAAATGTCACTAACCTAATTTATAACCCAAACTTTACAGAACATTAAAAAAGTTAAATTACTTTTTACCATACTCGCCGTGCATTCCATCTTTTGCCCTTTTACCCTAAAACCGTAACAGGCCATTAACCCACATGAAACTCGTTGTGCATGCGCGACGAGTTCGGTTTATGATTAGTTTAATCATCTGATTAAGTTTTTTTAAATAGTACTAATCCGAAAAATATAAACTTTTAAAAGGTGCTATTTTAGGGAATTTAAGATGTAGGGGTGCTACTTTGGAGATTCACCCCTCAAATGAACGAGCCTACAAATAGTAATCTGAATACTTTTGGAATGAATCTATAAAACATACATGTCAATTTTTGATCGACTAATTTTTTTTTGAAAAGGATTTTTGATCGACTAATTTAATGATCATTGGATGAGTCTACCACGTGCGACGAACACCGACGAACACCACTAATGATGAACACCGATGAACATCATTAAATTAATTAATAAAGATTTAAAATTTCAAGGACCCATCATACAATTAATAATTATTTTTAAAAATTCAATTAAATTTTTTTAATATATATTAAAATTTTATTTTTTAATAAGGGTAAAGTATATATTTAGTACCTCTCTTATCTTTGTATTTTTATTGAACCCTCATCATTTAAATATTATTTCAATTTAACCCTATTCTTTATAAAAAATAATTTAACCCTTAACCCTTAACCTAAAACCCTAAACTAATAAACCTTAAACTCTTAAACCTATACCCTAAATCATATACCATTAAAAATAATTTCACCATCATCGATAATCAGTCAACAATCAGTAACACCAAAAATACTATAATTAATTTTTTTAATCTTTGCCGAATCAAAATACAAATTTATCCAAAAAAAATCAAAATATATTGCAGACAGGTTGATACATGGGAATCAACCCAAAAATACCAAGCTTTGTTTGAGTTTATCCAACCAGTGATGCTTCATTAGCCAATTTTTGCCGCAGCCAAGCACAATTGAGCAACCTCTTTTTTGCATTCCTCATTATTGTGTATTTATCGTCAAGCAATCATCGATCGATCAGTCACTACTTTTAACAATGTATATCATCATCATCGGAATGCAGAATAGTAAAACCAGAAGCCTTGAAAAAAATTAAAACTTTGAATTCACCAACAAGAAAAGAAGAGAATTTCCAAAACACAAACGAAAAAGAAAAAAAAAACCATCTATCGAATTTGGAGAATTCTTACTTAAAAATGATGAAATTATTTTAAAGGTATATGGTTTAGGGTATATGTTTAAAAGTTTAAGGTTTAATAGTTTAGGGTTAAAGGTTAAATTATTTTTTTATAAAGAATATGGTCAAATTGAAATAATATTTAAATAATGAGGGTTCAATAGAAATACAAAAATAAGTGAGGTACTAAATATATAGTTTACCTTTATTAAAAAATAAAATTTTAATATATATAAAAAATAATTTAATTAAATTTTTAAAAATAATTATTAATTCTATGATGGGTCCTTGAAATTTTATATCTTTATTAATTAATTTAATGGTGTTCATCGGTGTTCATCATTAGTGGTGTTCGTCGGTGTTCGTCGCACGTTGTAGAATTTTCCATGATCATTAGACACTTTTATTATACATAAAAAGAAATACACCTTGACCCCTATCTTTTCCTCCCTTTCCATTATTTGCATTTGTCTGGGACCTGAAACTTACTGACATCCCTTTACCATGGGTGACTGTCATTGCCTGTTTTTACAACAGGATTCGATATTAAAACTACGTTTAAATAACGAGGATGATGCATTCAAAGTTGAAGATTTAAATTGCGATTGTGACTATATTTATTATCGTGATGATATATCAGATTTACATAGATAACAAATATTATTACTGTCTTTACGAACCAATAACAATTTTCAGACAGTGTTGTCTCTATTTGAATCCTGCTAAAAGCCACAACACAAAGAAGACTGATTCCATCGTGGGGATGGACTAAAGCAAAGCATGATGTGCATTCTAAGGAGATGAGATCGACATCACAGAAATATGGATATGAAAGTACTCAGAAAGCGGAACAATGATGCAATTGGAATGTGCTAGTCCAAAAGAAAAAAAAAAGACAACATCTGGGAGATTACAATCTACAACGACCCGCATACTTGTTGTGTCGTTGGTTATAGGCAAAATCATCCAAACCTAGATTCAAAAATCATCGTCAGGAGTGTCCAACCAATTTTCCAGATAAGCCCTAAAGTCATTGTTTCTGCGTTGATGGCGCATGTTACGTCATTCTACGAATGCACTCCCTCAAACAAAAAGACTTTGAAGGCAATAATGAATTCACATGGGGAATGAGATGCTTCTTACAATGAGCTCCCAGGTTGGATAAATATCATGAAGAAATACAACCGCAGAAGGATCGAAGATCTGGAAACTGAACTATACTACAAGAACGATCGTGTAGTTCTTGATGTTCGCCAATTCCACCGATTGTTCTGGACATTTCCCCAGTGTATTAATGCGTACAAGAAATGCAAGCATGTCGTGCAGATTGATGGCACATTCTTGTATGGAAGATACAGACAAGCTTTACTGCTAGCCGCTGTTCAAGACGACAATCGCAAAATAATACTCATTGCGTTCGCAACTGTGCTGATATAAGATATTGAATTATGCATATTTTTCCTCAAGAAATTACCCCATTACATTATACGAAAGGATAAGTATGATTGATCTCAGATCAAGGCGGTGGGATAATGTCAACGATCCAATCTTTAGGCAGTCGGTTTCAATCTCTACACATTGAACATCGTTTTTGCATACACCATATTACAACAAACTACCATGCCACGCATAAGAAGGATGATGAAAGCAGGCTTGTTATATGCGTGGGTACGTATTAAAATTATTGTATTTATCACTACCCTTGTCATAAATATAATTGTTTCCTTATAACTAATTTGTACACTTTGACGTGTCTTAGGGTACGATCTAGTAGAACGCAAATTTGAACATATGCTAAAAGAATTGCGGGAGAGGAATCTTCAGGGCTACAACTACGTTACAAAAAAATAGACCAATGTATACGATGGCTGTTTTAGATGTGGTTACATGACAACCAACTTGGCTGAGCCACCAATTCTTCCTTGAAGGGGATTCGAAATTTTTCAGTAACAACCATCGTGAAAACTGCATACTTTCGTTTGGCCAAGATAAAAAAGCTTTCGTTTTGCAGCAACATGACCGCAGATTCTACCCGAAGATACAAAGAGAAATTCAAGACAAAGTTGTTAAATCTAACGGGTTGCATGTGCTGCCAATGTCACGTACCGACAACTATTTTCGTGTCTCGGATATTCCATGACCTATGCATGGTTTTGATCCAACGTCATACAAGGTGGATCTTGAACATAGGTTGTGCGATTATGGGTACTTTCAAGCACTTAAGACTCCATGCGAGCATGTCATCGTTGCATGTTCCACTGCCAGACACGATTACAAGCAATTCGTGGATCTTGTATACTGGCTTCATTTAGGATCTAAGGTCTATGAAATAAAATTCCCACCAATCGATAATGAAATAGAATGGAATGCTGAGCATACATGGCCTATAATTTTACATAACCAAAGTTTGCAAAAAAAAAAAAAAGCAGGACGTCTAAAATCTAATGCTATGGACGACATGCGTCAACGAGAGCCTACATGACAACCTAGACTTTGCAGATATTGTAGACTATCGGATCACAGAATACCAAAATGTCCATCTCTGATACAATCGTCTAATCACCGATAGGGTCATTTGCTTTCGAAATATGTTGTTTTATTTGTATAATAAGTACTCATGTGTTTCTTTAACATAAATCTTAGTATAAAACTTCACTCTAACTTTTCACCTCTGCATAAATTACATAATGGTTTATAATATTGAAATTAATTATTTAAATTATTTAAATTTAATTATTAAATTTTCGTAGGACAGAGGGATCGATTAAATTTAACTTCTACGTTTTGTTTAAAACACTATACAACATACTTCTTAAATTATTTGTGCATTTAAATACAATTACTAAATTTTACTTACAATATTAGATATTTTACAAGTTTTACAAATTTATTTTTAATAAACACTTCAAAAACTTATATAATTTTTTAAATAAATTTTAAATGTCACTAACCTAATTTATAACCCAAACTTTACAGAACTTTTAAAAAAATTAAATTATTTTTTTAGTATACTCGCCGTGCATTCCATCTTTTACCCGTTTACCTTAAAACTGTAACATGCCATTAACCCACATGAAATTCGTTGTGCATGTGCGACGAGTTCGGTTTATGATTAGTTTAACCAGCTGATTAAATTTTTTAAATAGATATTTAAAGAAACTTTTTTAGAACTCGCCGTGCATGTACGGCGAGTTCACTGTAATAGTACTAATCCGAGAAATATAAACTCTTAAAAGGTGCTATTTTAGGGAATTTATGATGTAGGGGTGCTACTTTGGAGATTCACCCCTCAAATGAACGAGCCTACAAATAGTAATCTGAATACTTTTGGAATGAATCTATAAAACATGTCAATTTTTTATCGACTATTTTTATTTATTTATTTTTTGAAAAGGATTTTTGATCGACTAATTTAATGACCATTAGACACTTTTGTTATACATAAAAAGCAATACACCCTTGACCCCTATCTTTTCCTCCCTTTCCATTATTTACATTTGTCTGGGACCTGAAACTTGCTGACATCCCTTTACCATGGGTGACTGTCATTGCCTGTTTTAACAAACAGGATTCAATATTAAAACTACGTTTAAATAACGAGGATGATGCATTCAAAGTCGAAGATTTAAATTGCGATTGTAACTATATTTATTATCGTGATGATATATTACATTTACATACATAACAAATATTATTACGGTCTTTACGAACCAATAACAATTTTCAGACAGTGTTGTCTCTATTTGAATCCTGCTAAAAGCCACAACCCAAAGAAGACTGATCCATCGCGGGGATAGACTAAAGCAAAGCACGAGGTGTAAGCAGCAAATAAAATAAAGAGGAAAACTATATATTTAGTACCTTAACTATGCTCGCATTACTGTTTTGGTATTTCAACTATTATTTTTAGTAAAATGATATCTAATGTTACACTTTTGTTCTGTTTTGGTACCCGACCGTTAAAAACTAACAGAGATGATGGCGTGGCTTGGTATAATCATAGTTTTAGTCCAAAACACTTATACATATGATCAATGTAGTCTAAAATCCATCAATTTAAAACATCATCTTAATTTTGTGGGTTTACAAATTATGTTCGACTGGAAGAAGAAAATGAAGAATTTACAAATTTAATCCAAAAATTAAAATAATGTTTAAATTGATAGAATTTTAGACTAAATTGATAGATTGTATAAGTTTTTGGACTAAAACTGTTATTAACCCAAGCCCCGTCACTATTTTTGTTAATTTTTAATGTCGGGTACCAAAACAGAACAAAAATGTAATCTTAGGTACTATTTTACCAAAAATAATAATTCAGGTACTAAAATAATAACGTGGTCATAGTTGAGTACTAAATATATAGTTTTGCCTAAATAAATTTAATGGAATGTCAGTCCTTGGATAAACAAAACCAGATAAGACAGACAAAAGAAGCCAAAACTCTGTTAGCTTCTCGCTCATTTTTTTTAAAATTTTGCCTGGGGTTCACAAGTAGAAAAGATCGGAAACAATGACATTCAGTAATGGAAATTTATTTCTGTACAAGTAATAGCAGTAGTAGTAAAATATAGCATAAGAGGAGAAAAGTGGATGACAAAATTTTCCGGCGAAATTTTACATACAAGGAAAATGAACCGGAGATTCTTCTGCCCTATTTTAATCAGCAGCTGAGTGCTTCATATTTCAGTTGAAGTGGACGATTAAAGCCGACTTGTGACAATAGATTCCCGACCGCAGCAAGATCCCTGCAAAATACACCTTGGAACACGTTTGTATTGGAACATTTTGAAGAATCCTGACTTGTTTCAGGTTCCGATTTAGAGTTTCCATAATGTGTTTGCTGCACCTGAATTGCTGCCTGTGCCGCTTGTAAAGCAGCCGCAGGAATTGCTGCCTGTGCCGCTTGTAAAGCAGCCGCAGGAATTGCTGCCTGTGCCGCTTGTAAAGCAGCCGCAGCTTTCTTCCTTTGCCTCTCGGCCGCTTCTTCATTCATGATCGTAGACATAACACTGGCATAACCCTTTTGAAGCAATCTGTAAAGGAGCAAAGCCGACATCTTGGATCGGTCTTTAACCGAGTCGAGATCACGGTGGTCGGCGAACTCGCAGCGGTCGATAAAGTTGGTAGCTTTATCCGGCTTGTGTCGTAAACAGAGTAGCAAATGAGCCCTCTCTAGTTCAGACCTTGAGCAGCCACGACTTAAACCAATCAATGCATGGTAATCAACGTTTCCGGCCTCCCCTGAAGCAACCCTTTGTTTCAATTGTTGAATTTTAGTCGTTAAGGCACATAGTTTCCCGGGAATCTCCCTGTATCTTACATTGTGACGTTTCCAGGCCGGACCTGGAAGCTTTCGATCCCGTAGGACGGAATTGTAAAGTAGTTTTAAGTGTTCAAGGTCGTGTAAACAGTCCGGTAAACAGCGGATGGTCTCCAGAAGGGAGGCTCTGGTGTCGAGCGCTTCGATGCAAGTCGGGTCGAGAGCGAGGGTTTTGTTACAATCAGAGATTGACTCGGCTATGCGACCCGAGGCCTTGTAAGCGTATGCTCGATGCATGTAACACTCCGAAAGGAAGCCTTGAGGGGCAGGGCGGCGACCCTCTACGATTTTGGAGAAATGACGGATGGCTTCGGAGTAAAGGCCTGCGTCCAAGGCGGCAATGGCGGCGGTTCTGCGGCGGATGAGGAGCTTAATATGGGAGAGAAGCTGGGAAATGTTTTCTGATTCGGACAGAGAGGTGGGGCTCCGTGGAGGCGTTGTGGCTGCGGCAGCAGGGTAGATGGTGTGGATGGAGAAGCTATCGTCGGACCAACAAATGCTTTCACGGCGGAACGCGGCGGAAGCGAGGCGTTTTCCCGTTTGGAGGAGAACCATGGCGTCCTCCATTAAGCCTATATGGCTACACGCTTGGCCGAGCACCAAGTACCTCCATTTCCCTTCTTTCTCACCGTTTTTAAACAACCCGGCCATGACTTTCTTCTTCAAATCCGAAACAGAGAAACATTTGAAAGATAAATCAGATTCAGACCCCGGTGAGTCAGAGGAGGAGTCAGTAGAAGGAAGAAGCTTGACTCTCTCCCTGGACAGCTGCTGAGACGAGTTATCAGAGGAAACCGAACCAGAATCCTCGGTTGACGACATTTTGAGACTGGGAATATATTCCTGAAGCAAATCAACAACGTCCCTAAACCGCCTCAGAAACAGCAAAGATCTGGCTTTGAGTTCAAGAGCAATCTCCAAACGAGGCGAAAGAGCCAAAGCCGAGTCAAGAAGATTGAGAGCTGAAGCAACATCGTCTTCTTCCTGCGTTGCAATCAGGCACTTTGCATCCTTAATGTACTTATCTACAAGCTGCATAGAAAGAAACCCCATTTTCAGAAATTAAAAAAACAAACTTTGTTGAAGACATGATCAAACTTCAAGGCTTTAAAAGCTTTACCTTTCTATTGGTAAGCCACCAGTGTTTCTTCTGATCATTACCAGTTAAACATGGAGAAACAGCCATTGTCTTTGCAACCATACTTGTTGAGGAAGAATCAAAATCAATCAATCATGAAGCTTCCTTCTCCTTTTGCTTTCTTGCTCTCAAAGCATCCACATTTTTATACACACACACACACACACACAGAGAGAGAGAGAGAGAGAGAGAGAGAGAGAGAGAGAGAGGGTGAGGGAAATGGAGGAAAGGGATGGTTTTATATCTGCATTGATACAAAGAGTAGTAAATAAGGGAAGGTTGGGGGAGAAAACAAACAACAAAGCCTTAAGCAAACAAGAAATTATTGGAAAATTTGGGCAGCTTTGACTTCAATGAAAGCTTCATAGCTGGCACCATTCCATCATAGATTCTCTCTCTTCATTCTCATATTTGGCCACGAATTCAAGATTTTATGTTTGTAAAATATTTTTACCAAAAAATTCATCCACAAATGTGAAGTGAGACACAAATAGTTCCGAATTAGTCAAGAGAAAATCCTTAGAAATCGAGAGAGCAATCAAAAAATAAAGATGCTCAAATATTGTTTGGATTCTAGTTTTAGAAATTCGGTGTTAAACTCTCGTAATATAGACAAAAGTCGATTAAAATCAAGTTTCTTGATTGAGTTTATTGATTTAATAGATATAATTTGATTTAACTTTGTATTTGATTCAGCTTACTAATATGAATAAGTTCTGTAGGAATCATATACAGAGATAAAAATGGCCCTTTCAATCTAATATTCAACACAAAATTCAATATAAATGACTGTTATTTCGAATAGCATTATTTTTAACATAAAATTTAGTACAAAATTATTTTTCATTAATATAAATTTGAATGTGAAACATTTATATATTCCGCCTACCAACTCACCAGCGTTACAAGCTCTAGGTTTTAAAACCTAGCTATTTCTCAAACCCAAATTCCTAATAATATTCTCTAAACTTAAATAAACATGCTCATTATTCAGAATCTAAACCTAATAAAAAATTCAAAAAAATAAACATAATAAAAAATTCAAACACAAATTATAATATTCCTGTAACCTAAATCCATTAGAATTTAATATGAATAGTTAAATCAATGGATATTCTTTATTTTTCAGTTATTATTTAACCAACAATCAGTTGGTTTAATGAAATAAGATACTAAATCCTTTAAACAAAATTAGGAGTTTAAATCTTGACATTGTGATGGAGCAATTAAGTTAAGAGGGTCTGTCTATGCAATACCCGATCTGAATTAGTCAACTAATAAATTGAATAGCGGTGATTAAATTTAAAGGAAAAAATAGTTATTAAAGTTGGTTTAATCATCGAATTTTAAAACATCAATGAATTTGATTTTTTTTTAAAAAAATTTATAATCAAACCAACCGATTACAACCTGAAGTTTCCGATTAATAAAAAAATCCAATGAAGTGGTTAATGCAGTGAATGCATGAATCTGAGCGGATAGAACCGGTGAAGCATCACGGGTGGAGCTACAAAATGGCCCCAAAAGTTGAGTTGAAAAGGTAAAGGGAAGCTCTTGTGTTCCCCAGTTATTAATTTGTGATCACATTGGAATTGCCTAAAACTCCTCGCCCTTTCTAATTTGTTTTCTTCACCACCCATGACCCAACCCCATGCACTCTCATCAGCGTTTCAACACGTCAACACCCCCATTTAAGGTGGGGGGCGGTGGTCACCACCAAAATTTCTCACACAGATGCCGACTACAACCGCCATTCCCTACCCCCACCTTTTTTAATGGCTCACATAAACGAGAAGCCCTTGCGTAAAGGGTGGTAAACGGGTCATTTAGTTCGGTTTCGGTTTAAGTTATTTTGGGTATAACAATATTCGATTTTAGTTCGGGTATGGTGATTTCGGTTCGAGTGTTGGGTCGATTGATTTCGGATCAGGTTAATATTGGGTTAATAGGAGATCGATCGGTTTAAGCCGAGTTTTCAGGCTGAATTAGGTTTTTACACTTTATATATGACTTAAAGCTTAATTTCATTAATTTTACTAATTTTAAAATTAAAAGATTTTAAAAAATAATTAAATTAAAAAAATGAGGGCTTAAAGCTTAATTTCATTAATTTTAACTAAGATCTTAAAAGATGATAAATTAAAATTTTTAAGAGGAACAAAGACTTATTTACAATAATGTTAAAACTATTGGTGGCCAAAAAATAATTAAAGGTAATCACCCCTCCCATATTCCAAGTCACTATGTCCGTGCTAGCACAGTGGGAATTGTCATTTTATTTTCATTTGTCGGTAAAAAAAGAGTTATGTTATAGCTTCCAATATCAGCATTGAAGTTTAAATTCATATATATTTTACCATTTATCAATACTTTAGGGACGACAATAAGGCAGATATTTATCGATAGTCGGTACGACATTAACTTAATGTATAATGTCAAGAAAACTATCTTAAATATTTGACTAGATAATTATTTTAATTTTTATATTTTTAAAACATTTTAATTTTTAATGTTTCATTTTGAATTAAAATCGTTTTTATGTAGAAGAAAATTGTTAATCAACTATCGATAGATGATTTGAAATGACGTGACAAACATATATGACATTGCATATTGACATTACAGTGTCATGTAAACAAATATCCTTACTTGACAAAATGATACATCAATCAAAATATAATTTTATAAAATTATATAAAATATAATTTTTTTTGCTAACGTACCATTCTGTTAAGTTATCTCAAGATGTTTATCGTTTAGTTGACTAACATTTTTCATCTACAGATGAGTTTTTTTTTGCCCAAAATAACGTTAAAGGTTAAAATGCTTCACAAAAAAATAAATATGAATCAAAGTAACTATATAGTTAAACCTTAGGTGTAATTTTCGATATTATACTTTAATTTAATACAACGAAACCATGAAAAATTGAAAATATGACCAACAACGCTCAATTTAACTTGATTTTTTCGATTATTCACATACTCTTATCAAAATAGAAAAATAAAAAAAATATTAATTTATTCAATTCAATAACATAAAATGAAATAAATTTTAATTTACTACCATAATTCTAGCACCTTGTACTTGCTTTTCTTATATATATGTTTATCAAACACTAACTTGTATTTCTTGGTTGTGAGTATTTTTTTCCACCACCTAAGTTTAGAGAGGTTTTTAATGAGGCTCGCAACTAGGTTTAGCGTATATAATTCAATCGATAAAAATTATATTTTGCCGAGCAAAAAAATACTAACTAAAAATGTAAAAATTATATAAAAATATATTTTCGTATCTATCTTGAAACGAATTCTTTCTAAACATGACCCCGACGCGACCTAACCACTTTAAAAAAATTGACCCTAAACCTAAATTTTATATATATATATATAAAGTTCAATCCTATAGGATCAAATTGGATTAGAACCAGTCATATATGCATTTTTTTAATCATTCCTAATTACCCTCAACACTTGTTGATGAGAGAATGAAATTTATGTACATGTTCTTAAAAAAATATATACACACATAATATAAGCCTGGTTCTGTAGGAGAATGATTAAAGTACACAAAAACATAATAAGATAAAAAAAAAACTAGGGCTAACTGCATAGTACGCTCTCAAACTATGTTTAGATACAGCATTGATATTTGAATTTTAGAATATTTCAATCAAGTGTTTCATGTATATATAAAAAGTTCAAAAGTTTCGCAAAGTAGATACACATATTCACAATTCGATACACGTATCGTTTTTTTTTAGTTTTTAACGTTTAAATTAACAATAATGTTTCGTTAATATAATATTAAAGTTTTGAGAGTTCAAATTAAAAAAAAAAAGTTTTGAAGTTTAAGAACGGATTATAATTTAGATCATAATTCGAGAATATCAAATACAATTAACCCAAAATATTACAAACAAGATATAAATATATAAACCACTAGTTTGTCTTTAACCCATCTTCCATGGTGAAAGGAGAGATTGTATTAAAGGAAAACAAGAGCTACTGGTCTTCTCCGCTAAGCCAGAAGACATGAAGAATCATGGTGTTGTTGTTGTTGGTTTTGTTTTAATTTCGTCCACGTTGATTAATGAATGCAGATGAAGATGGATATAGATGTGCCACATGGGTTTGTCTTAAAAGGGCCACTTCTCCATCCCCAACTTTAACTTTCCTTTGCCCCCACAAACAACGGCTCCTGTAATAACGGATCCAAAATTATTTTTTAAGGTTGACACGTTATAAAAATTTTAAATTTTTAAGATGAACACAAATCATAAAATATAAAGACTAATTAATAAAAAAATTACAACTAAATATAAAATTTTTAAAAAGTTCAAGGTAGACTAGACCCACTCAATTATACATGTGAATCCGCGCCACTGGCTCTTGCATTCCCTTTCCCTTCTTCGTCATCTCATCTTTCTTGCTTCATGAGTGATAGATCTTACAAACTAATTTTAGAGTATACTCTAAATTTTCAAAAGAAAATGAGATTTAGTGAGATTTTTAAAATAAATTTAGGAGGAGATTTGATTAAAACTATTAACGTATTTTAAAATTTAAAAGGAGTCTTAAAAAATTTAAGGTATCAAATTAAATTTTTTAAAAGATTCGAAGATAAAATATAAATTTACTAAAATAAATGTAGAATAAAAAAAGCGAAAATGACAGAAGTAAATTTTAAAAATAAAATCAATTAAATGGTATAGTCTCAGGCTTCGCTTTGCCTCAATTCCGACTGATCATCAAAGAAGATTTTACTTCGAATAAATGTCGGTTACAGTCTATAAGGCCTAACCCTTGTAACTTATTTTTCTCTTCGGTAAATCGATAATCCAAAATCAATTTTTAAATTTCAGTTTTCTGGCTTGACCAACCACGACTATCTCAGTTAGAATAAAACATTTTAAACTCTGGAAAAACCTGACTTGGACTATGTTGTCTTAATGAGAATCAAATTCGATCTCAATTTCTCTTAGCGGGCCGCCGCTAAGTGTGTTCACAGGAAGTCGAATGTGCTACAAGCCGATCATTCCTCCCAACTATAAATCGAAACAACATTCAAACCGACGAGCCCTTTTTGAATTTGAAAGTGTAAGAATTTTAAAATGAAAGGTTGATTGTCAATCCAAGTTTGCAAAAAATTGAGAAATATATTTGAAGATATTAAGTGCTTTTCAATTCTCACGATCAGAATTGAGTTGTTACTTTAGCCTTTGGCTTGTTGAAAAATTAGCCAAGCATGATTATGGTAGAAATCATACTCAGCATTTAAAAAAAATAAATGAAAACTTAAAAATAAGAACGTAAAGAGAAAGAGAATTTTATAAGACTTAGAAAGCAAGGACATGTTTCTAGCTTATCCTGAGGGGTATTTATAGTTTTCTAAAATTTTAAATATAACCTAGAAATGATAAAAAAATAATTCTTGAAAATATTCAAATAAAATACTAAAAACAAAAGATAATTTCTAATTTAAACTTAAAATGCAGTTGATCCTGCTCGTCCGTTCTAGCTGACTAGACCTTATGAAAGTTGCTGACTGGACCTTCTAGAAGCTGCTGATTGGATGCCACATTAGACGCTTTATACTCAGAGTCATGCCTACTAGTCAAACCTTGATTTTAGAAAATAAAAAACTACAGAACATTTGTTTTTTAAAAATTAAAATCTTACGCAGAAACAAATAAAAACAACTTGAATCAACAATATCAAAAATTTAACAAGAAATAATTAATAATAACAAAATAACAAAATAAAACACTCATCATTTTGATATTTGTTTTACTGTTTATGATAAAAGTTTGTAATTATCTTTCCAACCTTATGTTACATGTCTTAAAAGAAGATTAGGAATCATATTTACATGATATTCACGTGTCACGTGTTTAAAGAATATGCTAGCAAGACTCAATCAGAATTCTAAAGAGTTGAGAATTTAGATAACCGTGTCCGACGGTAAATTGGAAATGTGAAATCCTATGATTTTTTATGTATCTCTAACATTAAGAAAATTAAGTTTAAGCTTTGAAATTTAAAATTAAAATTTATATTTTAAAATTTAGGGTTTTAAATTAAAATATAAAATTTAATTTTTTGTTGTTAGAGCATAAATAGTAGTATAAAAAAGATGGAAAATTTTTGTTCGGAAAATATGCCTAATTAATATAGATACTAAAAGCATAATGAATACAATATTTTTTGGTTTAACCACTGCTATTCAGTGCAATTCATTGGCTAATCCAGAACGGATACTATAAAAGTTATGAGAATGACTTTTTCAACTCAATTTATTTTATTCACAACTCTAAAATTTAAAACTTTATCTTTAAATTTAATGTTATTTCCCACTGGATCAACTGATTGTTGAAATAATGAATACAATTTTTTAGTCAGATGAATCGGAACAATATTTTTCTCATCTTATTAATAAAGCTAACCCCGAATTACACACGTTAGTTAACCAAATTGAAATTGAGAGATTCTCTTCCCTATTTAATAGACTCCTAAAAATTAGTTATACATCTCTTATTTAGCGTCGCTGCAAAGAATAAAAAATCCTAGTTTTTTTTTCTCTTTAACAGCACTGCGATGTCTACAAGATTTTTTAATTTGTCTGCGTTAGTCGACAATAAGCAATCACCTAGTTATTAGTTGTCGGTCGTCAGTGTTTATTGTTATTTTATTTTTTTTATTTTTTAAATAAGAATCTTCGTCTTTATGACACGCGTTTTTTTGTCCTTGTAACACACGTTTTCTTTTGTCATTGTGACCAGTGCCGTCCCTGGGCATGGACAGAAGGGGCGCCCGCCCAGGGCCCAATTTTTTATAATATTCTATATTAAGATTTAATTTTTAATATTTATTATTAGAGGTGTACTCTCAAAATTTATTTATTTAATACTTATTATTATGACTCAATTTTTTTTTCTAACATTTGTTATTAGTGGCATACTCTTAAAATTTAATTTTTCTCAACGTTTGTTATAAGGGGTCCATTTTTTTAATAATTATTATTAAGAGTCTATTTCTCAATATTTATTATTAGTGACATACTCTTAATTTTTTTCAATACTTGTTATTAGACCTGATTTTTTTTAATACTTATAATTAAGGGCTCAATTCTTCCATATTTGTTATTAGGGGTATTCTCTTAAAATTTAACTTTTTAATATATGTTATTAGGGGTCTAATAGGGACATGATTTTTTTTCCCAATATTTGTTATTAGGAACATACTCTTAAAATTTATTTTTTTTTATAATATTTTTTATTAGAAACCTAATTTTTTTTTCTAATACTTGTTATTAGGTGCCTATTTTTAAAATTTATTTTTAAAATTTATTATTAGTGGCCTAATTTTTTGGTTTGCCCTTGGGCCACTAAAATCTCAGAAACGGCTCTGCTTGTGACATATTTTCTTTGTTTTGTGTTTTTGTTTCATCTGTCCTTGTGGCATGATTCAATATACCCTAACGGTCGATCATTGCTCGCGTAGAGTTTTTAACCGGCACTAGTTCATGATTATGATTTTGTCGGTGGTCACATAAAGTTAGATGGCCACTCGGTTGATGATTGTTTGTCGATGTAACCAGTTCTGGGTATCAGAACATTCTGCTTGATAGTTTGGATCGCACACCACTCCTTTTCATCAATTATGAGTCTCGATTGGATAGAGACAAGGAGATTCAGGAATCTTCTGAATTTTGATGGTATGTTTATCTCCAATGAAAATTTTTCACTTTTCTTTATTTTTGAGTTTTAAAAATTTTGGGTAAATTAGTCTTATTATTTTTCTTTTTAAATACGTTGTAATTGTGATATCTTCTATGGTTATAATAAAAATTCAGTGGTCATATTCAAAAAAAAAAATAAAAAATAAACTCCTTGTTTCAACAATCTTATGGTAGTGCAAATAATTGGCGTACATTTATCATCTCAACCAGCATAGCTCCTTTTTGTTATTCTAAGCATAGAATTTAATCCGTATACCCTCTTAATTTAAGTGGTATGATATGCAGTCTTTTTCAAGGTTATAAATACTTACATGCACCAATGATTTTGGACCACCAAAAAACCGATGCTTAATATTAAAGAAATCGTTGTATGCCTAAGTTTATTCTAACTCATAATCTTCAGAAGTCTTCTATATCAATTAAATTAATACTTAGATAGTTAAACCCTTAAATCCGAAGATTGGAACCGTGAATTAATTTTGTGGCTCATATTGGTAATAGGTTGTGGATGGAGATGAGAGAAACAAAGGTCCTACAACAAGTTTGCTTTTCCGTTGGTGCTGCTGTTTCATGTTCCAAAATGAGCATGGGACCATGACGACAAGTCAGGGTCTGGTAGTAAAAGGCCTTCGGTTCCTTTCATGAAACATGGCATGCCATGCATGCATGCAGCTCTTGTACAGCTAAGAGATTCCAGGTTGTAGACAGGGTCTGGAGCTGGCTAGGACCGGGGACCCTCTCGCCTTCACGTAGGGACATACGTAAATTTTTATGTAAGAGAGTGTGAACTATTAGAAAGTTGTATTAAAAATTTAGAAAGTGCAAAATTCAGATGCAAACTTAAATAATTGATAAAAAAAATATAAAGAAAATTTTTAAACTAAATGAGAGTTTAAAATTTCTAGGGAGTACAACTGCCCCTTCTAACACCTATCATTCTATCCATGCCTGGACGGAATTCTGGGTCTCCCCTTCTGCTGTTTATATGTATATAGAGGGTTAAGACCATCTTACACAATATAAAAGTTTTTAAATATTACACGTTTTTTGAATGTTGGATGAAAAAAATGGATGGTTGAGATAACTCTTTACCTTTTATTTTTCAAGTGTTAATCTTTACATATTTTACTGTTAATCTCAACCATCTATTTTACCTATCCAAAAAATGTGTAAAACTAAAAAAAAATCCAACAGATATTTAGATCCTATCCCAAATATCTAACGATCTAAAAAAACGTGTAAAACTTAAAAAAAATTACATTGTGTAAGTAGATTCTAATCCTATATATATATACATATGAATCATCATTACCCTAACTTATAACGACAACTTATGAGTTTTGGTTTAGGGTAGGTGTCTATGCTTGTTTTTATTTACCAAAATGGCCCACCAATAATTATTGATGGCCTACATAATTTTGCTATTTTATCTACTAATTAAACGCAATTGTGGATAGAATTTTAAAAACTGGAGAGAACTTATCATTTACCCTTGCACACATGTTGTGTTTGGTATTTTTTTGATGTATGTTTTATAATTTATATTTAAAACACTTATCGTCTCTCTTGATAAAATTGTCTCCAAAATACAAATTTGTGTGTAATATATCTATTGATCACTACACGCATCGCTTATGTCCAAGGTCGAACCATTCTTTACAAATGAAATTTAACAAGGGAAACTGTCCAAGGATATTAGAAGAATTTTTAACATACAATTTATTATAACATTTATATTATTCGTATTCTTCTCTATATATAAATTAAAAGATGTCGAATGTTTAAGCATATTTAATTTTACACTTCATGTCATAATATTAATTGAATTGAACTCAATTAAAAATGCGGACTGAACTAAAATATTAGAACCTAAATGTAATATATATATATATATATATATATATATATATATATATATATATATATATAACTCGTTGAACGAATACAGTTTCGATACAACTGTGATAATAATGGTGCCGTTCATGATCTCCTTCTACAGGTTTTTTTAGTTCATTTGGATCTGCCAAATATTATTCCTATAACTAATTCCATCTGTTTTCATTCCATTTTTTTAAATAATAATAACATATTCCAATTATTTAGCAGCTACGTGTTGATTCAACTGTCATAACAGCTGACAACTATTTGCATCAATTCTCCAACAAAATAAAATTAGGACGCATTAAGATAATTAACCACGTGACTTGGGTTCCTGTCTTTTAATGTTTACAACTTGAGATCAAGAGAAATATTAAAGTCCAAATATAAATTATCTGTTGATACCTATTTTAATTTAGTGAAATATTTCGTTTACACTTATAATTCTTTTGGGCTAATCAAAATGTATCACATGTGATAATTATTTATCTCAAGTTAAATTAAACTAAACTAAACTAATAATGAGATAAATCAATAAATTAAGGTTCGGTTTGATTTTTGAATATATTATATATTTTTATATATTGAAAAATATATTTAATAAGTAGAAATATTTTCCTTTTGTTTTTAATAATAGAAATGTAAAAACATTTTTGGTGCCTATTTTCTTATAATTGAAAATGATAATAAGTTCTAACAAAAGAGATCAAACTCGTTCTTCATGATCAAGTCTCGACAACCCTTTAAACTTACTTCAGTGACCCAAATATCAAGTTTCGACAACCTTTGAATTAATTTCCGAGTAATATCAAACAAACAATTCTCCAAACCAAATTTTATGATCAAGTCTCAATAACTCTTAAATAGTGACCAAACAAGCTAGCACAAATCCATCACCAATAATCAATGATATACCAAACTTCTTTTCTAGTATATTCTCTAATTAATATTGTTAATTAAAAGTGACTAATGAGAAGAACAAACTTAATAATTGGATCCAACTTAATTATGGGGCAAAAGGTGAAAACTACAAACAACGAATTTTTAGATGGTTTTGGTTGGTTGGATGGACTAATTAAGAAACACTAATCTATTTTAAGCAATTTATAAAAGCTAAAAGGATGGTTGGTATCATGACTCATGAGGAGCCCCACCAACTCACCAGACTAGTTAGTTAATCTTAGCTTATATGATCCTTATTTAGGGTTCATGCAAGGGTTGGGTGTAATGATAAGGCTAAATATTCTTCTAAAAAAAGAATTTAAGTTCTAATCGTAAAAACAATATTATTAGAAAGAAGAGTTGCAAATTCCAAATATAGATTATAAAATGAACATGTATTATAGTTAAAGGACTATCAACCATTCAGACAAGTTTAAAATTTTGTGGTGATACCTTAAAACGTAGGATTCAAATCTAGAAAATGCCATCTTCTATATCAATTTGATCTTCATAATCTTTCAAAATCAACAATAGTATGTATTTCTCTCGAATTTGTGAATTGTATTAATCTCACTCTTTAGTTGTCGTTAGCCAACGTAGCTGTTAAATTGTGTGCATGTGGTCGCTATTTACTTTCATGATTGTCGCTATGACTAATTGTCTTGTCATATCGATGATGACGAGTCAGTTTTGATGACGTTAAATTGATAAAATTGAAAGAAAAAAAAACACTATTAATTTTGAAAGACTACAAAAACAGAATATAATTTAAAAAACAATAACATTGTTTACTTGAATTTACTACAGAAATAAGAGTACTCCTTAAAATTCTAAGAGTATCGATAATCCTTGAAACTGACGCAAAATACGGTATTTGCCTATTTGGTTAAAATGACATAGACATGGGTGCAAATTCATGACGTGAGAACTGAGAACCCCCCAAAGATTCCCTTATCCACTGAAGAAAAAGACAGAAACACACGCAATTTTAAGGTTGAGATAAGCATCTTAGTGGCAATGCGTTGTTTTGGAGGGATTTAAGGCAATGAAATATGAATGGAGTTTGTCCTCCAATATCAATTCGAGGCGACTCTGCTTTTTGTAGTAATCGGTGGAGGGGTTTGGGGTTTCTGGGTCGTCCAAGCTCTGCAGAAATCAGAGAGGCAGCAGAGGGAGATGGAATTTCACGTGGGAGTGGGACGATGACCCAATCTCATGTCATGTGCAAACTGCTTCCCAAAATAGCACTTGGAAAAAAAATTTATTTCTCACACTGTGAACTCCTATGTACGAGAAATTATTACATGGTCCCGGACTACTACGTCATTTATGGTCCCTATCCACTAAAAATAAATCACATAATTTTCTTTTTCCATGTCATTATTTTATTTATAATCAACTTCTATGTAACCACCCACTTCCTATTTACATGGCTTAAAAAGATGAAAATTCATCATTGGAAAAAATGACATGGAAAAAAACAAATTATGTGGCTGATTTTTAGTGGGAGGGGCCATGGATGATGTAGTGGTCCGGGACCATACAATAATTTTTCCCTATGTACGCATGGCGAGTTGCATAATTTTAGTAATTTTTTTTAATCAAACTTTCATTCCTTTAAAGCTTAAAAGGTTTTATTACTTACATTAAAAAAATATCAAAAATAAAACTCGTTATTTCCCAGCATAGCACTTCCCTGAAACAGTCAAACTCGTTAGGCACGATAATTTTTAATAAAACTGGTCAGACAAAAAATAATGAGTTAGGTTTAGGGTTTTTTATATTAAGGAAATTTTTGGAAATTTGATTCTAATATATCAATTAAAAATATTATTCCATAAAGAAATATAAAAAGGTTTATTAAATTTAATTTTTAATTTTTTGAAATAATTTTAACTATAAATCTAATCCTTAAGATTTTTAATCTTTATTAAAATATTCAGCGGTGTTCAGCATGTGGTATTTAACGTGTGCGACGCTCGTTGTAGAATTTTACTTAGAAATTTAGTTTCATTGCTTATCCGGTTTAAAATTTAAAGTTCGATTAATAACACTCTTAATGAACTTTCATTAAATTTAAATGCGAGCGCTCTAATATTCAACAATCTAATTTAAAATTAAAGTTTAATTGATTAGTTTTATAACTACCGGTATTTAATCATTGATTGATTAACTCGAATCGAATATTGTAAAAATTTATTATGAAATTATCCTCTCAATTTAATTTTTTCCATTCGTAACCTTAGAACTTGAATTTGACCTTGTTTAAGAGGTCTACTCTCTCATCATTAGACCAAACCAAAGTCTAATTGATAACACATATTCAAATTTAATAGAAGTCAAATAATGACGTTAGTACTTAAGACTTTATTTCTTAAATCAGACAGGTAATGAACTAAATTCTTAAAATTAAAATCAAGGGACTAAATTTCAAAAGTCCAAAGAATATAGGAACTAGGCGCATAATTCACCAATATATCATATTACTACCTAGAAATTTCTTGCATTTCTTATAAACACCGGTATTTAACTCATTGGATGACTAATCTAGATCATGTATTGTAGAGGTTTATTATAGGGGCGACCCTCTCAACTCAATTGCTCCCTTCACAACGTCAAAATTTGAACTTCTAACTTTGTTTAAGGGTTCTAGTGGCTCATCTCACTAGACCAACTGATTGTTGGTAGAAATTTCTTGTTGTTTGATTACAATTAGGAATGGTCATGGGTCGGTTTTTGGCTGACTTGTACCTAACCTAAAAATTTAACACTTCCACCCAAACCCAACCCAACATTTTATGATGTTCCACCAGACTCGAACCACGCTCGAATTTTAGAGTAAAAACTTGAACCCGAACTAACCCGACATATTTAATTTTTTTCATTTTTATTCGATGAAATAGGGAGTTAATTGAAAATACATATGGAGAAATGACATCATAATTATTATTCTATTTTTATTAGACAAGAAAAGATATAATTGAAAAAATATATAAAAAGATGACCATCTAGCAATTATACTTAAATATTCAAAATAAAATCAAACTATTCTTTCGGTTTAGATATTTTTCATATTCATGGAGCGAAGGGAGCGAAGGGGAGTTTCCAGAAGAAGCTTGGGAGGCCAGACTCAAGGTGGATACAGAAGAGAATACAGAAGCAGATTGGGAACCCAAACTCAAACATTCCGTCGGGGTTTCACGGTGTTCGTCGACAACATCAGCAAAAGGATTCATCCCGCAGCATTGAAAGATGTTTTTAGTTTGTATGGGCCTGTAGTAGACGTTTATATAGCTACAACAGGAAACGAAGCAACAAAGTCTCAACCTTTGCGTTCGTCAGATTCTTGATGGAAAGGGATGCCAAGCGTGCAGTAGAGATTGGAAATGGAAGAAGGATTGATGGTCTGACCATCCGTGTTTTCGCTGAGAAAAATGGTTGTACTCAAGTCACAAGAGAGCAGTCGTCAGTCCCAACCGGCACAAAGATGTCCGATAGGCTTAGCCCTTGTAAATGGACTTTTAAGGACTCCAGAACTTTCAAAGAAGTTCTACTAGAAACCGGCAGGGTACCCCCAACAAAAAGGTCTCAAGCCACAGCAGAGAACAACATTGCGGATAGAGAGGTTACTGTTATCTTCACTGATAGCAAGGAGGACAGAAGCCAGAAAGCTTCACCAAAGACAAATACTATTTATGTTGAGAAATCCAGAGACACTTGGAGGAAGAGCTGTCTTGTCGGTATCATCAAAGGAATGTACAATCTTAAAGTCGTTCAAGAAGCCTTGAGAAGTGATGGTTTTCCTGTCAAAGTTAGCCCATGGCATAGCTTAGTTGTCATCCTGCAGTTTCCTGAGATGGAATCTAGACTTCGTGTCTGGGAGAAAAGAGGGGAGTATCTAAATATATGGTTCGAAGAACTGGAGCTCCTGGAAGGATATGATGGGAAAAAAAGATTGAAGATCTGGGCGGTGCTGCATGAAGTTCCCTCAACAGTCTGGAACGATGATTTCTTTACAGATCTAGGTACTAGGTGGGGAAAAGTCCTAAAAATCAAAGACGAAACAGCGAACAGAGATCGGTTTGACGAAGCTCGGGTGTTGATATCCGTTTAGAAGGTATCAAACATACCGGATAGCATAACAATCATAGTAAACGGGTGCTCACACTTGATCAGAATCTGTACAGAGGAATACGACGGTGATCGTACTTTCATTGACGGCGGCATACCAACCGGTGGTTCAGCTCCAGAAGAGCGGGAGGCGTCGGTTGACATTCTCACTACGGACAACGCATTGATGAAAAAGGTTGTTCCCACTGAACATGTCGGTTGCGGCGCTGAAGCCAATAATTGTAATAATGATAGTAATACAGTACCCGATCCGCCTCTTACGAATCACACCAGGGCCTCAGCTGACACTAATCTTGCTGCCCAAACAAAATTATCGGGCTCGGGCCTCATAGGAGTTCCAATTATATCGGATAATGGGCTGCTGAACACAGTAGACAAAACATTTGGGCTACACCCGGCTATGATTCCTGGACCCCCTTTATCAGAGGGATCAAAACTTCTTGATGTTCCAGTTAAAGGTATTTCGGACCTAGAAGACTCCTCATTGGGGGTGGTTGCCTCAAGTCTCCCAGCTCTATACCAAACGGGGCGTTTTGACTCTATTACCAGCCACATAGACGATTGGAAAGTTTATTTGAAAGCTGGCCTAGATTTCATTCATCGAAAAAAACAAATCTCCAAAAGAAAATCAAACCCCAGGAAAACCTTCAAGAATGTCAAAAGTAGGAAGAACCGAAAGAATGTCCCGACGCAACAAGAGGAGGGAACCGCTCCACTTTCCCCCGGTCCAAATCCGAACCCAATTCACGACACAGAGCTGACACAAACCTTAGAGGTGGGCACACATTTAGGGGTGGAATTTGATGCTCCATCCGCCACTGTCCTGCGCAGACTAGAAGAAATTGAAAAATCGACGGAATCATAGAAGAAGCTAGCCTGCTGGTTTCATCCCCAGGTGCGAACCGAAACCTGTTACTTATGGATTGTTGTTATTTCCTTACTTGGAATGTTAGGGGTTAGGGAGAGGGGAAAAAATCAGAACGGTGAGTCGAACCCTTATAAGAAGCAAAACTAGTGTGGTGTTCATTCAGGAGTCGAAAATCTCGGTTCCAAATCAAAGAACTATAGACCGGCTCAGAACCAACATGTATGACGAAATTGTTATGGTCCCATCTGTGGGAGCTTCCGGTGGGTTGATAACATTGTGGGATTCAAAGTTTTTCAAGCTTGAAAGTAAGATTGTGACTCAGAGAAGTATAATCCTTGTGGGCACAATTTCTCGCTGGAAGATTAATGTTGGGTTGATTAATATATACACCCCAAATTCGCAGTGTGAAAGGAGGCTCTGTTTCGAAGAAGTTGCTCAAAATATAGCTCAACTCAGTCTACCCATCGTCATTAGTGGTGACTTCAACTGTGTCAAAGAAATTGGAGAGAAAATGGTATTACTATAAGTCAGAACTCCATGTCTCAATTGGGGAACTTTATTAACAGCTTGAATTTGGTTGATCTACCACTGTCTGGAGGAATGTTTACCTGGTTTAGAGGTGGATCCTCTGTCACAGCATCTCGGCTAGATAGATTTCTCATCTCCCCTGAGATACTACTGTGTATGCCACAAGTGATTCAAACCTGTTTACATAGGAGCCTATCCGATCATAACCCGGTGGCCTTAAAAGAAATCAAGCAAATCATAAGGAAAGCAAGACCTTTTAAGTGGTTCTCCCACTGGGCAGATGACCAAGAATATGCAGAGTTGGTTAAACTATCTTGCTCTAAAGAACAGAAGAAGGAACTAAGTGAGCTGTTAAGGAACCTGAAAGACATTTCCAAGTCCTGGGCCAAAGAAAAAAACATTCAAGATCCCGATCCCATTTCTGTTGTTGAAGATAAGATAACAAAGTTGGAAGAAGCTGCTCTCAACAATGCCCAAAATAGCACCTCCAGGGCTGAACTATCTCAACTTAAAGCTACTATTTGGAATAGATATCGCAGAGATGAACGTGAATGGCTGCAGTAATCTAGGTTACGGTGGTTCAAAGAGGGGGATAAAAACTCAAGATTTTTCCAGCTATCGGCATCATTAAGGGGTAACACTAATGCTATAACCTCTATAAAGGATGGGAAGCATGTTTACACAGACTAGGAACATATCTCCAGGGTGTTTGCAAAAAATTTTAGAGACAGTTACAACTGCTCAAACACCACTCCAGTTAGGAATTTTGATGTGCAACTCAGAACGCTAAGCACAATATCTGGATCAGAGATCGAGCAACCTTTCAGCGAGTCAGAAGTATGGGCGGCAATAAGTTCAGCAGATGGGTCGAGGGCCCCCATACCAGATGGCTTTAACATCGACTTCTTTAAAAAGTTCTGGCCAAATTTGAAATCAAGTGTGATGAAGTTCTTTTCTGACTTTTTCGAAGGAACATCAGATATCAAAGCCATCAATCAAACCTTTATTGCCCTGATTCCGAAAAACAAGCTCCGGAGACAGTCAACGATTTCAGACCCATATCGCTAGTCGGAAGCATCTATAAAATTCTGGCTCAGGTCCTCTCCAGACGATTGTCAAGTGTGATTAAAGAGGTAGTTGATGAAAGCCAATTTGCCTTCATTCATGGCAAACAAATCGTCGACTGCTCCCTCATTGAAAATGAGATTCTAGATGATCTGAAAAGAAGAAAAAGAGAGGCCATCATAATGAAAGCAGACTTCAGGAAAGCCTATGATTCAATAGATTGGAGTTTCCTGGATTTAATCATGTATAAAATGGGGTTTAGATCGAAATGGAGAAGATGGATTCATGAATGCATATCAACCCCAACAATCTCTATCTTGGTTAATGGTCTGCCTTCGAAACCTTTCCTTATCAACAGAGGACTTAGACAAGGCTGCCCCCTATCACCCTTGCTCTTCAACCTTTTTGGTCAGGCCCTGAGCGGCTTATTAAACAAAGCAGCTTACAGTGGGTTAATTGATGAAGTTCCTATTGGGCAAGGTAGCATGAAAATCAACCATATACAATATGCCGATGATTTGATAGTATTCGGTGGTGCGAACGTGAAAACAGTCAGTAATTTGAGAAGAATACTGAGGATTTTTTAATTGGCAGCAGGCCTAAGTCTTAATCTGAACAAGACTAAACTATACGGAAGCAACATTGATGATCAACGCCTACAATTATGGGTAGAAACTTTCAAATGCTCACGCGAGAAGCTTCCCTCAATGTATTTGGGCCTTCCCCTTGGGCAAGCAAGAAACTCAATGGATCTCTGGAAATCAATCTTCGAAAAAGTTAACACAAGACTGGCAGGGTGGAAAGGTAAATTATTATCCTTCGCGGGCAGACTCACTTTGGTAAAATCAGTATTAACTAATTTATCAGTCTAGTATTTGTCTCTATTCCAAATGTCGGCAACTGTTGCTTCAAAGCTGAATATGCTGATAGCGAAGTTTCTCTGGGGTCCCACGGCTGATAGACCAATTCACTGGGTCAAGTGGGAGCAAGTTTGCAAACCAATGGGTTTGGAGATACGGGACAGAACCCGATTGCCTTTGGAAAAAAATAGTGGCGAAAAAATACAATTACGATCAGCCTTCTTTGCTCCTGAAGTTAGTGCAGAAAAGAAAATGCTCCTGGATTTAGAGCAATATCTTAGATCCTCTTAGCCGAAACACGAATGTTTTCACTTCGAACTACAGACTTTTTCTGGGAGATGACAATTCTATTGATTTTTGAGTGATTACTAGACTGCATTTCCCACATTAAAGGAAGCTTTTCCCCGTATCTTCAGTGATGCCATAAAAAAACAAGGTAAAGTCTCTGAATTTGGGAAAAAGATTAACGATAAATGGTGTAGGAAGATAGATTTAAGAAGGCAATTGTTTGAATATGAAAAATTGAGTTGGGTAAACTTCCTGAACACTTTAGACAAGGCTTCTAACAACTGCTTAGTTGTGGATAGTGTGAGATGGTTGGGCGCATCTAATGGTTTATATGCTCCTAAAAATTACTGCTCTCTAGTGCACTCAAACGTTTCTGATGAAGACCATGTATGGAGTTTGGTGTGGTATGGCAAGGTTCCTCCAAAGGTAGAAATGCTTGTTTGAAGGGCAGCACATGAAAGGCTGCCTACTCTATCTGCTCTATGCAAAAGAGGTGTCACAAGCTTAACGTCCACCATCTGTGTGCTCTGTAAAAAGGTAGAGGAGTCAACTAACCATTTGTTCTGTCATTGTGATCTGAGCTGGAGAGTTTGGCAACGTTGGTGGGCTATGTGGAACCTCAATTCCGTCATTCCAGGTAACTTTCGTTCCCTAATCTTAATGTGGAACTCTCAACAGATAAGCTCCAAAAGTATGGATATCTGGAAAGTATCGTTCTTTGGGTTTGTTTGGACTATTTGGTTATGTAGAAACGACTGCATTTTCAATAACAAAAACTACACGGTTAATCAAATCTTTGATCTGGCTGTGATTCGAACTGGTATCTGGGTAAAAAGCAATTGGCCGTCTGCAATTCCCTCCCTTTCAGAGTTTATTCGTATGCCACATCTGCACTCTACTTTGTCAGCGCAGCGCAGTAACAAGGGTCCCTCCTGGATCAAACCGAAACCTGGTTATTTGAAGTTCAATGTGGACGCGGCAGTTAGGGGGAGCTTCGGAGCAGTTGGTATAGGGGGTATTCTCAGAAATCAGGAAGGCTGCAAACTTGCACTATTCTCTTTGAACATCGGCATGGCGGATCCTACCCTCGCGAAAATTCGTGGTATATTAGAAGCTTGCAAATGGTTCTCCGTTCTGACAAAGGAAAAAGGACCCAAACTGGAAATTGCGTCTGATAGCTCATTGGCAATAAACTGGATTCACTCTTCTTATAATGTTCCATGTGTTTTCTTCGATCTAATCAAGGAGGTTCGAGAATTTAAAATAAAGTTCAACTGGGATTTTGTCTTCGAGAGGAGAGAATCTAACGTAGATGCCCATATGCTTGCAAAACAAGGTGTTGATAGGCCTAAAGATTTCCGCTGGTCTACATATTGCAACAGTAAGGTTTGAATAAGTGTAGTTCCCCCAACCGTGACACCAAGGCAACCTGCAGTCCATCTCAGCAGAGCCATATTTGAGGACTACAGCTTCTTTAAATCTGTAAACCCCCTCCTGCAGTGTGTATCAGTTTAACAAAGTGACTCGGTCAGTGTAAGAGCATAAAATAGGTCGATGAGGTACACTCTTTTTCCTCCAAATTAGGATAGGGAAGTTTTTTAATGAGGTGCCTCTCGGCTATGTATAGGATGCTCATCTTTCATCCTATGAATAAAATTCCATACCTTTCAAAAAAAAGATATTTTTCATATTTAACCCGAACTCGACCGATTGCACCTTAAAAAATCCGACCTGAAATTAAAATTTTCTTTAAAAATACTTGATCTTTATAGTTGAAACTCGTTGAGTTTGAGTCAAATAACCATCACTAATTAAAATCAAGTTTGTACGATTATACATTACAAGACTTACGTAATTTTTAAAACTAAAAGATTAAAAACCCATTGTTGTTTTTTACACTTTTGAATTAAAAAAAGATTAAAATATAAAAATTTGGTTTCTGCAAAAGGAATAATTCTTTACAAACAAACCGACATTGTCTCAAATTAACAATAGTTTAGAGGTGTGCATAAAACAGTTTTTAAAATGCATTTCAAAACCACTAGTTGTTTACAATATATATATTTTCTAAGATTCCGAGAAAATATTCTATCGAAAAGAAGAAGAATCCGAGAAAATAATTCATGGATCAAACCGTTAAACCATCCATTTTATTCTACCAACTTCAATGGTTCATGTCAGAACACACAAAAAAAGTTTTTCTTTTTGAAATTTGAAATGCTAATATAGTAAACTACTCGTGACTTTTGTTATGTTATTCTTGTCACGTCCCTAGATTTCTGACCCGGCGGACGTGCGGCCTTAGACACTTTGGTGTTTGCGTGGAGCCTAAGTTAAGCCTGACGATCTAGGCGAGAGAACCTGGATCCGTGCAGAAGACGTTTTAACACAATGGGTGACGGCCAAAGAAAAGTGTTGTGGGGAAAAGCCGGGCGAATGCCCGTCACCTTTTTATTGAACTTAACGAAAATATGGCTCAAGGCCAGAGAACAACTGAAAGAAAGAAAAAGATGAATAATGAGGTGGGGGTAAGCCTCCTTAAATAGCCCCTCTAGTCCTAATCCTACTCTAATTAGGATAAACTAATGTCCTACTCCCTCAAGGAGATGTAATCCTTGTCCCAAAAGGATTCGTGGCCCCTAACTTCAAGGAAGGCCTTGCTTGTACGGAGACGAGGCCCAAGGCCCCGTGTGCGGACCCTAGGGTGCGTCTGGCTGGCCCTGTCCAGCCCCTCCGTGCGCACCGTCATCGGGACCCTAGGGTGCTGCGTGATCGGCTCGCCCGGTCCTGAGTGTCGGTCGTTGTCGGGACCCTCGGGTGCGGCGTGATCGGCTTGTCCGGTCCTGAGTGTCGGCCCCTGTCGGGACCCTAGGGTGCGGCGTGATCGGTTTGCCCCGTCCTTGGGCGTCGGTCGCTGTCGGGACCCTAGGGTGCGTCGGACTCGGTCTGCTCGGTTCCTCGGTGCGGGCTGCTGTCGGCACCCTGGTGTGCGTATGCATAGGACCCGATGGTGCGGCCCTAGGCCCCCACGGTGTGCACCCGTGGTGTCGGCCCTTAGGCCCCTCGGTGTGCACCTGTGGTGCCGGCCCGTAGGCCCCTTGGTGTGCACCCGTGGTGCCGGCCCGTAGGCCCCTTGGTGTGCACCCTTGGTGCAGGCCCTTAGGCCCTTTGTTCCGCACCCCCAGCCCCATGGGTTACGGATGCTTCTCGTCTGTGTGGTGGAATGTACGCACGAGGTGTGGCCCTCTCGATCTTTCCCGTGCTACGCCCCTCGGTTATCTTCCCTTGGTGAGCACACACTCGTTCCCTTGATGTGCTGCTCTGTCCCATTGGCGAGCCCAATGCTTTGGTGTGGTCTGGTGCTTCAATTTTGGGGAGGTGTTTGTTGGAATCAGGCCCCTTTGCCCCTCGATGCGTAGCTTGATCGGGTCGAAAAAATTGGGACGTGACATTATTCGCTTTTCATTAAAATTAGTGTTCTGCATGCATAATAAAGGAAGTACAGATTTTTACTTAGGAACGAAGTTATGATTGAACTGCGAGGGGATATATTGATTAATTTTAAAATAAATAAGTCTTAAAAAATAATTAAACTATATAAACTAAGAGAGTTTAAGTTTAATTTTATAAATTTTAAAACTAAAAGGTTTGAAAAAAATAATTAAACCAAAATAAACGAGGAATCAAGATTTAATTTTATTAATTTTAAATGACAAGTGTCCTAAAAACAACAAACTATAAAATTTTGAAAGGACAAAAATTTAATTAACCAATCAAATTTGGGGATAATTGTCCCTCCCGCCTATAAGGTGGCTCGGTCCTGTTTATGTGTGATAGCCAGTGGTTCACCCTTCTTGTGTAATTGTAGAGTCTTTGAAAGGTAATAGTTACTTATGTTATTTCAATAGTTCTTATCCATATATTATCAGTGTATCAAATATAAATTAAATTAAAATATAATATAATCATGATTGATAATTTTATGTTATATATTTTGTGTGAAATTATTTATATGTATGTAATTGATGTATATTTGCATAATATGTATATATATATATTTAAAAAATAATGACAAAACCAAAACGAAATATTGAAATATATCGCCAAAAAATGAAGAGAAAAAAAAGAGAATAAGAAAGAACATTATTTAATGTGCATATTTCACTCACTAGTTATTATGATTGTTATTCTACAGTGATTTATATTTAGAGACGGAGGGACAAATGCCCCCATGCCCCCTAACCTCCATTTTTTTTACATTTTTTCATTGATTTTTTTAAAAAAATTAATTAAATATACATTTGCCCCTCACTTTTTAAATATTTATGTTTGTCCCCAACCTCCAATCCTGACTGTGTACATGTTTATATCACTATAATTTTATTAAGTATAAAATTTTGCATTTCTGACATGAAATTTAACATTGGCATCGGTTTCATTACATAACTGTATTAGAGAAAAATGATACCTCCACTTACCTAACATTGGGAAACTCGTTTGTATTTATTCTCAAATCACGAATTAGGATTGCTGGCTTGATACCGGAGGTGAAAAGGGAGGTAAAAAATCTTGCAATAATTGGGAACGTGTGGGGAAAAAGGTGTTTACGTGACTTTGTTGTGTCTGTTTTTGAGCGAGTGGTCAGCCCTTTTCGAACTTTTACTAAATCTTTTGGTTATAATAGAGAGAAACTAAGCTATCCGGGACAAAGTAGAATCAATTTTAAGTGTCCATACAAAATTCCTATCTAAAATGAAAGGACAAGAATGCTATTTTTATTACATGCCATTTGTCGTGGTAATGATTGTTTATCTTATCTGACCACCAAAAGGTAGGGGCGGGGGAATTATGTCGTATAGTAATTCCTCCAATGTCGTTAGTTTGTTTCTGGCACCTACAAAACCATGGACATCGTGTATTATGTTTGGCCAAAGTGGGGGGAGTGAAAAAGGATCGATGCCATGCCATGGTCACCTTGGGAGACAAATAGACGGGGAGGTAATGAAGAAATTGGTGTGAACATCACCCTAAAAACACGATCTTAAGGGTTAGAATTCCATGGTTCTGATTGTTTTCCAAAATGTCACAATCGGACCCCAGCTGTGTGCCTCTATATTGTTTCCTTTTTATCTCGGCACACCGCACATGCAAAAAGATCAGCACTTAAAAGATATAATGTGGGGAAGGTCTTTTAAGTCAGGAGATGCAAACTGTTAGGTAATTATATTAGAAAACTCAAGGAATGTGAAATTACAAAATTTAAGGAGCGCAATTTTAAATTATCAACAAAAAATATAAAAATATATATAAACACGACTACCCCTCAGCATCCCTTGGTCCATCTGCACCGACCATTGTGATCATAATGCACATGGAAATGCCTAGGCTAGAACTTTGAATTCCCAGCCAGCAACCCTCGGTTCATATAGGTCATGAAGCCGAAAATACAAATTTGACAATTAACAGTTCATAATCGAAGCCTTGCCTGAAAATGGGATAAACAACCAAGTAATATTTCAATTGTGGTCTCAGCTTCAACGACTTGGTCTGCTCTTTTTTTTTTGTTGTCAATCGATTTGATTGAGTTTTGGTTTATATATTAGAAAAGCTCTTAAAGTATTGTAGTTTTTTTAAATCAGTCCTTACAGTTTTTTCTACCTAAATAAACCATTTATCTTTAATGCATACTCATCAAAGGTCTTGATTTTTATTAGTCAACATTTTTGTATTTTATTTTGAAGCATATCATAATTTTAACGGTTGTGAAATATTTCGGGTAAACTATCTCCAAGGTCAATAATGTTGAGATGATTCTATTTTGACCACAAGACTATAAATATTTTCAATTTGGTCACTAAACTATTAAAATGGTATCAATCATTTCATCGACCATTAACTGTTAACAAAATGTTGATGAGGCAATTAAGTAAATTTCGATAATTACACATCCGGTCCTCATTATTTACACATTCTAAAAATATATATTTAATTTTAATTTAATTTAATAATTTTTTTTCAAAAAATAGTGACACATGTTATCATTTAATTTGGAGAAAATTAGAAAATCGAAATTGAAATAAGGGAGATCGTTCTAGGGGGAAAAGTGTTTTAGAGTAGTGATTGTTGGGCCAAGTCCATTACTTGGTTAAAGGTTGACAATATTTCCTTTGAAAGGATTTGAACCAAAATCTACTTGGTATAAGAGATCATTAGTAGGGGTGTGCAAAAAAACCGAAAAACCGAAACCAATTCTAAAACCCGAAAAAACCGAACCAAAAAATTGGTTAATCGAACCAAAAAATTCGATTTTGGTTCGGGTTTTTATTTTTTTTTTAAAAATGGTTCGGTTACGGTTTACAGTTTTGGGATAAACCGGGTAACCGAACCGACCGATTATATAATATATATTATTATATTATATGTTATTTTATTATTTTATATTAAAAAAATTAAATTTTATTTTATTTTCTCATTCCCCAAAAGTAAAACCATAATTTTATTTTATCAAGGTTAAGTGTTTAACTTGGTAGTATTAGAAAAGATAATAATATCATGTGTCGATTTTAAAAAGTATGTACTTTTTTCTAACATATTATTAAAATTTATATTTTTAATAAACAAAATAAAAAACCGTTACCCGAACCGAACCGAACCAAATTTTTCGGTTAACCGACTAAACGGTTAACCGGTTGAATGGATACGGTTTAGGGTCGAGAATTTAGTGACCCGAACTTATCGGTTAACCGAAATAATTTGCTAATGGTTAACCGAACCCGATTTTGCACACCCCTAATCATTAGCAGTGAGCTAAATCACAGTGAGCTAAATCAAATACTTGGTTAAAACTAGCAACATAGTTAATAAACTATTAAAATAATAATATATAATATCATTATTTTAATATAAACACACACATGTTCCATTTGATTGGACGATAAAATTATTGATTTAATTTAAAATATGAACAAATAATTAGAATAGGTAAGTAATAAAGACCAAATGTATAATTATACAAATATACTTAACTATCATATTATCATTTACCTTAATAGTTAATGGATGGTGGCTTGATTGAAATAATTTTAATATAGTTTAATAATCTAATTGACAAAATTCATAATTTTTGGCCAAAATAGAATTACACCAATAGTTTAATCAATATTTATATGAATGTCTAACCATACAACCAAATGTATCCTAAAAACCTATTTTAAGGTAAAAAATTTAAAGAAAAAATTTTGAAATGAAAATTTATATCAAATAAATTATAAACATATAAAAATTATGTACTCAACATAGTTATAAATAGGTCTCCTTGCCCAGATATTGTACTGGAAATGATTATTTTTTTCCAAGTATTGTACTTATGTTTTTATTTTCCAATCTATTGTAGTTTGAACGGTAAAAATAAAGTCGGGTACATTCAATTCGACTTCACTGTTCATTTCAATTTTTTATTAAAAATGATGAAGATAGGTTGTGGGAGTGCACTTTACATAAAAAAACATTGTTTAAAGTCGATTGTAGGTGATCCGACTTTATTTTTTTAATGAAAAAAAACAGTATTTAAAGTTGGAAAGTAAGAAATCTGACTTTAATCTTAATGTAGTAAATGCCATAAAATAGGTTGAAGTGGTAATTTTTTTATGAGTTCGACTCGAATAATTAATTTATTTTCTCACAAAAAAACGCATCTAATTAGTTCTCAAGCTCGCTAATTATATCAAGTTAAGTCATTGACCAACGTTGACCGAAGACATTGTCAACTTCTCCATGCGTGGCATTTAACTATTTTCAAGTCAATCATTTTCTCTAGTTGGTGTGCCATGTTACACGTGACGTGGCAAAAAAAGTTTAAAATTTTAAATAAAATATATTATTTTCCTTTATAAATCAAAGTCCTAAACATAATCTCCTATTCTTCCATTGCGGTATTCATCACCAGGCAATTTTAACAACGGAAGCTTTCGTATCAGGAGCTCAGTGCTCTTTTGATACTTCATGATTTCCTTGAGAGCCATAGTTCTTGGTCTGAAATGATGAGGCTTCTTCATTCCTCCACTTGTCGGAGCCGACTTCCTAGCGGCTAGCTGCTTGTGTAGAACTTTGTTGCCGGTTGATTTCCTAGCAGTTATAATTGTAACCTTTTCTACTCGGCCTAGCCACCAGACCGCGTCGAACGAGATTACACGATGAAAACTGAAAAGAAACCCGTTAAGGCTTCTTTCCGATTAGCAACCTTAATTTTCTTTTTTTTAACTTAATCTTGTCTAAATGTCATTTTAAAACCTATGTGAGGAGATTAGCAGCGGAAAAGCAAAACACGAGCAAGAACCACTCGAAACGAGTTTTTGAGGCTACTTTGTACAGTTTTAAAACAGGTCGTATCGATACACTCAGGCCCGTATCGATACGCCTTCAACGGTAAAAAATCCCAAGTCAACCTCAAGAGGTCATTTCGATACGCTCAGAGACCATACCAGTACGAGCGTATCGAAACTGTCTCGAGGGTTTCAAAATGCTAGCCTGTATCGAAACACCCTCGAAACGTTTCATAACCACAAATTCCAGTCGCAAAACGTACCGATACGCGCCCAACCCGTATCGATACGCCAAGGCCCTTTCAGGTTCCCCGTTTTGATACAACCTCGACTGTATCGAAACAGTAGGCCTGAACTGGCTGAATTTGCTGATTTAAGCCAAAATGAAACCACCGAAAGGCTACCCAACAACATACAACATTCAACAAACTCAAGGCAACCAATAATACTCATCAAGATATGCTAGAAACACATCATGACAAAATTTAACATAATAAGATTCAAAAGGAAAGTCATACTTTGCATAAAATTCAACAAACAACCAAAACTCACAACAAGTCATACTTCAACATAATAAGAGCCTTTACAAGTTTATATAGGCATATCAACGTATCCCAAACAACAAGAAGTTCTAGCAACATCTCCAAAACAAAAGGCTCTATCCCATTGCTATATACTAATTATTATGCCGAAAACCATACTTGAGCAAAAATGAACTCCTTGGTCACTCCCTTGTTCCCTTGGCTGCATCGAAACACTACGAATCTGCATTGCTGAAAAGAGGAGCATAAGCAAGAATGCTTAGTGAGCGGTGCTCAAAACAGTAGCTACGACAATGCAGTTTTTAAACCATAGTTTGCTTGAAACCAAAAGAAACATTTCCAAATCATTTCCCTTACGCTTGAACTCATAACAAACATGCATTTAACATCTCGTGCATTTACTGAATGCATCCACAAGCCACAAGCTTACCCCATGCTCATTCTCGTCATACATACAACGTAACCAACTACATGCATAAGCATAAATGGAAATGAATGGTAAAACATGTTCAACATGAGAATTTTGTGAACCATGGGTATATTGACATTTAACACTTTTACTCGGATATGCGGATAGTTCTCAAAACCACTAGACATTTTCGGCGGAATCTCACATCACCGTACTCCTCCTTAGTGGAATCTAGCATCACTAAGGTCACGCGTGACTTTTACCCCGAATGCACTCTCATCCTATTGGTCGACCAACTATATCCGGTAATAAGATTTCACATTGTCAATAACCCACCAAACCAACACTTACCTCATGTTCTCATGGTCACAACCATAACCAACATGGGATCAATTAAAGCAATCATATGCATAACACAAGGATATTCATGGCAAACATGCACTATGAAAATCATTCATAACACATAGTAGAATTTATCAAAAATAAAGACTAAAATGCTTAAAACTTACTCCTGAGCTTAGATTGGCTTATCAAGCTCAATCTAAACCCCCAAAACATATCCTTAACCAAGTTAAGGCTTAAAAACATTTTCACTCACTAGCCAACACACAAGAAATAGCTGAAACACCGATTCAAGCCCCCAAATCACCCGGTATCGCGTTCGAAGAGCCCAAATCTATTTCTCCTATTTTTAACCAATTCAAAAATGGAGCATTAGACCCAATTCAAGCCCCTAAACTTGCAGCAACACAGAAACTCAACATCTATCATCAAAACCAATCGATTCACAACTGAAAACACTTGAAAACGTTGTCAAAACGACTCAAACCAACTAGAGGCCAAAACCCAATGAAGTTACCATCAAAACCATATCTTTCAACATCCAAAACATTTACCCAAAGTCTAGGAACCATCAGCCCAAAGTTCTTCACAAGAACAAACCAAAAACCCAAATTTTCAACTCCAAAAACCTCTCTTTTTTGTTAGTTTCGGGTTTCCCATTATTAAGCCACTATCCCAACATTATTTGAACATCAAAGCAAAGTCAAAATCACTTTTAAACCTAGCATCAAACAACCCAAATAAAAATTCTCTCATTTTCCTCTTTTCCCAACGTAAAGCATTTTGGAAACAAACTTAAACAATGAGTTATGGAAAGATTTCATCAACAACTAGTTTAAGGAAGAGAAAATCAAAACAAGAAAAGATTACCTTGAAAGCTTGCTTAGATGAAGTGCTTGAATCAATGAAATAGTGAAAATGGTGTTTTGGGGAAGATAACGTGAAAATGAGTTTTAGGAAGATGATGGCTACTTTCAAAAATTCCTTTTTAATTTCAAAATTCTCTTTTTACTCTTTTTCTTTAAAACCTTTAAAGTTGTTTATTAAAAATGGTTCTCAAAATTAGTTTAACCCAAACGATTTAACCAAATTCGATTATCTCTCGGGCCCTAAACTCGGGCGTTACAGTAATAATTTGATGAGAGAAGTAAACCTTGTTGTTGGATGAATCTGGGAGAAGCAGCAATTGAAGAAATATTAGGAGAGTATATGTAGGGTTTCGGTCGATAGAGAATAAATGAATAAATTGTTAATAAATGATAATTAAATTTATCGAATTATAGTGAAATAATAACTAAATTTATGAAATAACTACAAATTGTCATTAAATTATTGGAATTGTTACACTATTTCAGAACTTCGGTGACCATTTTATAACAATTCAATATATTTAATAATTATTTATAATTTTTTTTTAAAAATAAGTGATCAAAATGATATTTTTTCATAATTTAATGATTGACTTTTTTTTTAATGTATGATTGACTTTTCTTTTTAACCTACATCGTTGATCTTATTTATTTTATATGGAAAGATTAATTGGACGTTGATGATTGCATGAGAGATTGAGAGATGTGGGGTCACTTGGTGTAGCTCTACTGTACATGGCGTGAATACAAAAGTCAAATTAATGATTCAACCGTAATTATATTAACCAATTTAATGGTTTTTAAAAATTGTGCGTTAAGTGACGGAGCTTTTATAATAAGCGGTCGTTTGGTTCATGGAATATAAGATTACCTTTGGGAATGAGATTACCGGAATGTTACATTACTTAACATATTACCCGGAATGTTGTATTATCTTGTTTGATTTGTTTGGCAGGAATGTAAGATTACATTGTTTGGTTAAAGGAATATAAGATAAGAAAAATGCATATTTTACCAAATTGTCCTTGAAATATATATTTTTTTTAACCAACTGAAGTTTTAAGATTAAAGTCAAAATATTTACATAAAAGTTCATAGAAAATATAAAAAATATAATATGAAAACTTTTTTATGAAAATTGATCCTAAATAACAAATGTAATAAAATACATACCAATAATAAAATTTGAATCAAACACATATATAAAAAATCGAAATAAAATAAAAATCTGATATATTTTTATTTTATATGCATCGTATTATTTTATAATAAGTATTAAAACCCTAAACCACTAAAAATAAAATAGATTTATACTTTTGTAATTATATAAAAAAAGGAAATATCATTTTAAAATAATTATATATTTTAGGGGTATTTTTGTCCAAAGATGAGGGAATTGTCTAATACCTAACAAAAGGGAGGGAATGACATTCCTGGGAAAAAACAAAAAATAACTACTGTTGGGAATATTTTATTACCCCTGGGAGGGAATGCTCTTGAACCAAACGTGGGTATGTGATTTCGGAAAAGATTATTCCCCCTGGTAATGATCTTTTCCGCGAACCAAACACCCCCTAAGGGTAAGTCTACTACGCTCGACGAACGTCGTTGAATACTATTAATGCTGAACATCGTTAAACATTATTAAATTAATTAATAAAAATTAAAAATTTTAAAGACTCAACATATAATTATAAATTATTTAAAACAAAATTTTAATTAAATTATTTTCCATATATATTATATTTTTTAATTTTTTTTAAATAATTGGATCAAATACCAACCTTAATCAATTTAAAAAAATAAAAAACTCGAAATCATAAACTCAAAACCCTAAACCCTAAATCCAAAACCTAAAATCCTAAATCTAATGTTTAAAAACCTTCACTGTTGGAACAAAGCCTGCTATTTTAATCTTATAAAATTTATTTTGGCAAGTGATAGATCCTTGTGGGTAGCATGGTTGAGAGAATATGTCTTCAAGGAGTCGACTTCTAGTTTTTAGATAATAAACCCCATTTTATATAGTAAACACCATTCAAAGGAGTCAAATGCAAATCGCTTTTAGTCATTGTTCTTCAGTTGGCTTGGACTGCTACTCTAGGGGCTTGACTAATAGTTTGGATAATGTTTTTCAAAGTATTCGTGATATTGTTAGAATCCAGCTACTTGAGAAAGATATTAATAGAGTAATTAATGCATATACATTAATTCGTACAGAGTGAGGTCTGATATAATTTTGTACAAACATTTTATACGTGCTACGTAACATTTTGTTGTTTCTTGGATAATAAAATTACAATTATCTAAAAAAATAACAGAAAAAGAATAAATAATTAAGTTGATTTTGTGGAGAAGTGCAAAAGTACTATCATAAAGAGCCGAGGATATTAATGGAAGAGATGCACAATAAAGGGGATTTTCGATTAGGAAGGAGATGAGCAGCGAAGGCCAAGGTAAAAGGGTATTATTTTATTAATCTTACGTGAAAAAGAAGAGGGGATGAGGTGGAGATGGGTAAGGCAATGTGACAAGTTGACCGTGTCTACCGTTAAAGGGTTAACTGACTTTAAAAGTCGAGTTACCGTTTTACAACAAAATCGAAAATTTAATTGTTATTTTATAACTTATAAAAGTTTAGTTATTGTTTTGAATTTTTAAACAAAGTTTAGTTACCATTTTAATACTTTACCCAAAAAAATAAAATAAAGGCATTTTATTAAAATAAAAATCTAAAAAATAAAAATACAAAATTAATATAAAAAATGAAACTCAACTCAAATTAAATTATCATGTATTGTTAAAATAAAAATAAAAATTTCGACAAAACTGTAACCGGTCTCCCCCCTAATGGCTAGTGGAAAAAGAACCCCGATCTCATTAGATCGTTTCCTTATATGACAGGTCCCTTAGTTATAAGGAAGTTTTTTTGTTATTAAATTTATCAATTTCGTATTTTACTAGTAAAACGAAAGAAAGAAAGAAAACCAGATTTTAAAGAGTTAATCTTTATTGTTTAAGAAGATGATGTCTTTTAAAAAAGTGCAAGTTTATTTCAAGAAATAGAGGATCTAAGATCATTATACATGATGTTAAGACATTCATAAGATGTTAAGACCTTCATACCATCTATAAGTCCTCCTTCAAACATGATAATAAGTACTTCGGGCCATTAATAAGACCTCAAAGGCAAGATATTAAGAAAATGATTCCTTTTAAAATGTACATTTTCAAAAGAAAATAAGTTCTTTTAAGAAAAGAGAAAATTCATGGTGATAAGTCTTCTAGACCATCCATAAGACCTCCGAACATGATGTTAAGACCTTCAAATCATCTATAAACCTTCCAAGCTTATCAGTAAAACTTAGAACCTTTGGTATATTAACTAAATGCAAGCGTTAGAAAAGATATTAATGAGCTCCATTTTTACCCAAGGTTTACCTGCTAGCAAAGATCCATGTCAGGAAGCCTGGACAATGCCTTTGGAAATTCAAGTGCATAAGATAGATTTTCACCCTACACAGCAGAAAAGAAAACATTATACACAGAACAGTAAATATCAGCAAATGAAACACACGCTCCCAGGGCAAGGACTGATGAATGCTTGAAATTTGAGTAATTAGTTATTTAGACAAATTCAACTGAATCTGCAAGATACAAGTCACAATTATAACAGTAAACTCCTGCTACAGCATCTTGTATAACGGTCAAGCAAGCCATGATCTTAGCAACCTTTTCCCAAATGTTGTTACACAGTGATTCAATTGTGCATAGTGTCCTACACATGTAAATAAACCACCTAAGCATAAGGCTGGTTGGAACCTAAAACAATTTGGAAAAACCTACACAAGTGCATGCACACATGCCCAGAAGAGTCTCCAATTCGGCTGTTTTCGAAGATCTCAAGGTTCTCAAGGGCAGCAGCATCAAGAAGCATGTAAGGTTTTCGAGAAATGCCACTGAAGCCAGTGGATGGAAGCAACTCAAACTTAGCAAACCTAAGTAATGCCACATCTAGAAAGGCTTGTTTTAGGTTATAAAGAGTGCCTCCGAGCGCTAAGCTTCCATTTGTACTGGCACTCAGTAGACTGGAAAGTATAGCTGGTAGGCAGCCTGGTTCGTCATCCTCATAAGAATTAGCAGCAGCCATACCCACGTCTTTAATAGATCTAGCAGCTGATTGATCATTAATACACTTGTAGATGATGGTTTTGACTTCAAGAACAGTTTTGTCTGCATCTCGGAATCATCCTCAAACTGGAAAATGGAAGTGAGAGAGCAGATCAGTTCTTTTCAGGTAATTTAAAAGACAACAATCAGAAATTTTAAATCTCATTGGAAAAGGACACGTTATAACTGGAGGGTTAAGATAATGGTCATGTCTGAACAAAGGATAAAAACCAAGTAATTACCATGTGTGGAACAATTTCAACATCAACAACGCACAAGCCAAAAACCCGCTCCTCATTCTGGTTTGTTGAACTTTGACAGCTTTCATTCACTACCAAGAGGTAAGAAGGGTCGGGATTTGCCGATACCATGACTCAGGGTTCCTCTAGTAACCACGACACATGTTTCACGATTGACAACCTAAACATATTGAATAATTATCGATGAGTAAGTCATACGGCTCCATATCACCCCAACTCATTTTCCAGCAGTTCTAAATGAGGTATCACGAAGACAAATAAAATTTATGGAAAAGAATTCTAAAAAGCATACTAGAAATTAAACAAATAAAATGACAGAAATAAGCCATCATATGACCTGGCCAGAATACAGATGGAAGGTTAATGGTTCTCAGCATCACATCTAAGAATACTAATACATTTTAAAATGCTATTAAGACCGAGATGATTAGATAATTGACAACTATAGGCAGGAAATAATCAACAAATCAAAAATAAAGCACAGAGAAAAGCACACTTATTCAGTTGCCAGTCGGGAAAAAGTAAAAATATGGAAAACTAATAAAAATAGAAACGAACTTCTGTAATATTTATATCATACATAGTACAGCATTGCTTATCCTTGGTACCTTCCTCTTTCCGACGAAGCTACATCTGTTGAGGAGTTTCTGTTTGCTCTACTACAAGAACTTGATAACCCTGTTCAAGCCAATAAAGATTAAGTAAAATTTCCTCCAAGGAACATATTGTGCTTATCACAAAAGATGTAATTATAGCAAAGCACATCATGGGAACTACAACTCGGAATAAAAATACATCAGACAAACCTTTCGAGCTAATTTATCCACATTCTTAGAGAAGTTCTTCTCAGGAAATCCACTGTGGCAAATGTAAGGGGAATAGCAAAAACAAAAAAAACATAGCATCATAAAAAATGTTACAGTTTATAATAAAGTTTCTGCTTTATGAAGATAAAAAAAAAAAAAAGAGAATAGTTGATCAATTAAAAAGATTCAGTTTGAGTTGAAGCTTCTTGGATAGGTCCATTACCTTCATGCAGTGCAAATCCAGTTGTTTGTGTGCATCCATTTCAAAAAGTTGATAAGATTTACCCATCTGCTTCAACATCAAAGAAATGCGAAATAAACGAAAACAATAAATCATGGTAGACAATGCATGCCATACCTTTGAAACCATTCAATTCAGGTGAAGACGGGCAGTAATATTGCCAAACTTTTCTAACCCATCAACCACCAAAGCCTTGTCAAAACTCAAACATTTGAAACCATTCAATTCAGGTGAAGACGGGCAGTAATATATCGAATATTTTGGAATGACATACTAGTTAAAACATAAGCCACGTGTAAATAGCAGCAATAACAAATGAACAGGTATAAAGTTGAAACATAAAGAGACATTGATAAAAAGGAGGGTGAAAAACAATTGCCTTCAGAAGTGATTGTTTGATCATTTCTCAAGGAGAAGGAAAATTGAAATTCCTTTATGATTTATAAATTTAATAGAAAATTTATTGTTTCCCCTGAAATTCTCTACTCCTCGTCGTCATTCCGTTCACATTCTCCGTCATATCCTCATCCTCGTCGTCAATCGCCACTTTCTTAAAAACCAAGGAACCTCCACGCCGCAACCGCTTAAACCTTCTCGTGGTTTCTTCAACCCACTCAATCGTCTTCGTCCCCAAATCCAACTCCTCTTCCTCAGCATCATCGTATTGAATCAAATGCTTGCTCGTGTCCTTATCAAAAGACTTCACGATGCCCTCCTGCCATGCCTTATCAAATGGGTAATAAACCCTTAGCCTCTTATCGACCACTTCATCGCCAAACGTTTTGTTGGTCGGCGACGAAGGACTCGGGGCAGGTGATTGGCCAATGACAAGGAGAGGCTTTTTGAGCCTGGATTTGAGAGGGGACGGAGTTGTAGGGCTGTGACTTTTACTTGGACTGCGGATAGGCTTAGAGTTTGGGTTGAGTTTAGATGTCTGATTGGCAAGAAAAGGAGTAGGTGCAGAGGGGATAGTAGAGTTCTTTTTAGAGAAGAAGGAAGTGATTTGGCTCTGTTGATTAACGAGCGGTGATCTGCCATTGCTCTGCCGACGCGACGGCGCCATTTTTCCCGATTAACGATCAAAGTTGAAAGGTGAAGTGCGATCACTTGATGTCTTGAAAGTCTAAGGGGATTAAAAAGTGAAGAAAATAAGCTTAAAAGATGGCGGGATTTGCCGGAGCTGATCGGGGATTTCTTTGGCGGGAATTCCAGCAAACGGGCTAAAAGTAATTGGAATTAGGCCCTCAAAAACCCAAATTGTTGGGGCTAGGGGGTCTTTATCGTAACCCGATATCAGGTTTAATCGAATTAAGGTTTTTCCGGCGAAATTGGTGGAATATTCTATTCAAATTTTTTAAAGTATAGTATATGTCAAGTTAGTTTTTAATCTACAACATTTGTTACTGTAATTTTAAAGTCGGATTCTCTATATACCGACTTTGAATAGTATTTTTATTTTTTTAATAAAAAAATTTAAAAACGTATTAAAAGAACCCGACTTGCTACAGTGCTTTCCTTTAATTTAAAAAAATGTTGTTCGAAAGTCGAAATGGAGGGAATCCGACTTCTTTTTTATCAAATTAAGAGAATTTAAGTCATCCCGAGCACTGCAGTCACGTCATTGTTTATCACAAGTCACATATGTAGATGGCATACTGGAAGTTTATATAACCAGACTCATACAAGTGTTGCATGCGACTGGGAATCGAATCTGTTCAAACTCCGGAAGGATTGTTCTTAAATCAGAACAAGTATGTGGATAAGTTATTGGCCAAGAACAATATGAGTATATGACCAATTGATACTCCCATAACCATTGCAGTGTCACCTAAACTGAGCAAGGATGTTGGAGTTGACTGTGAACGCACAACATATAAAGCTATGGGCAATGTTTTCTCAAATTAGATGTGCAATTTCTCTCTTGTAACACACAAAGGAAATGCAGATCTGTAAATGAGTAAAATCTTTAGAACAGAATCGCAACCATCCCTTTCCTTTTATCAGTGTTCAGTAATATTGCCTAAAAAATGTTTGTTTTACAAAATTGGAATTTGGACCCCTGAGATGTAAACCAGTAAAATTTAAAAAGAATACCTTTACAGCTTCCTTACAATCTTGACAATGTCTTTGTAAACCAGTCTGATAGACGCTTCATCTTTGAAGACAGGTGAGCGCTTCTAGCGAAATAACTCTCCGCATTCGAAAGCATTATTCTTATGTCATGCTTCACTCCCTCCAATGTTCGATAATAGTTGTTCTCTAACCTAAGCCGGATGAATTCGGGATACAATGGAACTGGAAACCTGTCAGAATTCCATTTCAAAATCTTAGTTCAGGTTTCAGTTAGCTGTAATACACTCCAATCCAATGAATGCGAGATTCTATATCAAAATGGCACGCTCTTCAGTCTCAGTCGCAGGGTGGCTCTACTACACACCCTTTTGACAAGTTGCAGGCAACAATAAGTACAGTAGATTAATTCAAGCACACAAATGGACTTGTCCAGTGTCAGCGATGTATAGATATTTTGAATACCTGAAAATCAACAATCTTTTCGCTTTCCTAATTAAACAGATTTTTAATATAGACCATAAACAGATTTATTCGGTTTCAAGTGAGGATATATATGCAGGGGTGTGTGTGTGCGCGCGCGTGTCTGGCAACATTTCTAAAACAAGTGATAGGAAGAGATGGCATAAAGGAAAAGAAACATGACTGGGTGTTTGAAATGGGAATTTGAACCTGTTAAGGAATTCTGATTTCTGAGCAGCTTCGTTCAGTTTCAGAAATCCATACAAATCCTGCAACATTTGAAATGCAGAAGATTAAGTCGAAATATACCATTTTCTCCTACAATTTAAACAAAATGGTGACATGCAAATTTCTTTAGAATCTGAGGAATGTAAGTAGTTATAAAGAACCTGGTCTCTGCCTGCTGACCGCTCTAATTTAGCAAAAGAAGACAGGAGCTTATCCCTGATTCCATGATCAATGTGTGGATGCTCCCATAGAGTGTTAGGGTCATGCAGTTCCCAAGCACTGTGCTGATACTTACAGCCATCCTTGTAAATAACTTCATATTTTTCCCAAGGACTATCCGGGAAATCCATAGATTTTGGCTGTGAAGAAACAATTCTACCATCCCACCAACTTCCACCCTCCTGATCAGGGTTCTTCCACCATACTAGGCATTTATCCCTACGGGTCCATTCTCTACTCATTGCAGCATCATATCTTGTCTTCTCGACAAGAAAATCAGGAAGACCTATCAACTCAGGCAAGGTCAATGTGAATACCTCACCAGATGCACATGATGAATTATCTACAAATCTAAGTGTGATTTTACAGCAACTCTCTCCAGAACCAGGAACATGAGAATAAGCAAGGTCTACAACCCTGCAAATTTCCACTGCACTCAGGTGTGCCCTTGAGCTCCATGGACCAGTCCCCTTTATGAAACCTTCTTTAATGCACTCTTCATGCCCCTGCAAAATAAAAAAATAAAAAAACGCCATATTCCAAGTCAGGTGAAATAGTAATTATCGAGTTTGTACCCGAAAAAAAGAAACAGAGCAAGCATGACATGCCTGTCTGAAATATACAACTTCATCACCCAGCTGAGGTATATAACGATAACCCTCTTCCTGCTCTGACACCATCAACCACGATACTTTTCTAACAGAAGGATTTGACTTCCTTCCAATCGAAAATTTCAAATTATTGTCATGACCACCGCTCCGCTTGGTTCTGCTGGATCTTGATCCGTCTCTGTGTTTGGAACTTGACATCCATTCTTCAGATGCAATAGCTTTGTATGCTTTCGAAGAGAAATTTTCTTCATTTTCTGATGTCCCTGCTACTGCATGACCTATTTTTACCTTCAAGTTATGGTTCCAAGCATTCTGCCCCTGTGAAGTTGCCTTCATCTTCATGGATTGTGTTCGGCGATCTGCATCAGCTGCTGCTTCGGTAAACACAGTTTCTGAATCATTATCATTAATGGAATTTAAACCAATTGAATGCTGTAACCTAGATCTGTCAGAACCTTCACCCATTTCTTGCATGCTGTAACCTAGATTTTGTTTAGCAGACAAAGTGTTCCTAGGCCTCGCATCACGTTCATCACAGGCTGGATCATTCACTATAATGATGGATTTTTGTTTGGAAGGACTTTCAAGGTCTCTTGAAAATGCTTTTGTTCTTATTCTTAATTTCACTGATTTGTGTGGAGTAATCTCATTTGACTCATGAGATTGGTTAACACCAATAACCTGATTTGTTTGCGAGGAGTCATGATTTCCATATTTATCACAGCTAGACCAACCTATATCTCCCTGGTTGAGGCTGACATCAGAATAGGAGGCCGAAGCACTGCCATTCAGTTGATGATCACCTAGGGACAGTAAAGATTTGTGCACCCCATCAGGAGCAAACTCTTCCATCATCACTCTGTCCGGATCTTGCAATGCAAGAGTAGTCAATTGCCCCTCTTCCCTGCAAGACAAAACATACCCATGAAAATGGATTTTATGTTGGGAATAAAATTCCCAATACATTCCACAGATTTAACAGACCTATTTAAAGCAGTAATCCTATTTTCATAGGGGACATCAGCTGGCACCAAATCTCCTGACCTTGAACGCTTGGATGTCCGAATTTTAACCTCTCCCCATCTGATTTTGTTATCCTTGTCCCCTACAAATTCATCTAAATGATCCTCAGTATTTACAGCTTGCATCGTATCTTCTAGATCAATCGTGTCATGCTCAGAGAGCTCCACATCTGCTGTGGTTAAGCCAGGATCTTTCGTGCAGTCATTTCTATTCTCATCAAAAGCTCCCGGAGGCCCAGACGAAGAAGGGTCCAGTATATTGATCTGATTGCAAGTGTTCAATCTGGTGGCCTCTGAAGCACCTGGCTTCTTAGAATCACGTAAGGAGAACTTTAAGACCAATCTCTTTCTGTTCACAGTATCTGATTGCGATTTGGGGAGTTCATGAGACCATATTATGCCCCCAGACTCTTGTTCCTTTTCTATGGACTTCAGTTTTACAGTCTCCAAGTTTCTCTCAGTTTCACTGTTTTGAGTACTTGAATCTTGAGAGGAGTCACTATTGGATGAATCACCTTCTGAGTCCACATCATCTCCATCTGTAGAAGTCCCAGTGATTCTAGACATCATGCTTCGAGCATTTCGTGCAGCAACCCTCTGAGCCCTCTGAGGTCTCAATGTCTTTCCTTTGGAAGACTTTCTCTTTGAAGTTTTTCTCCCACTTTTTGATTTTTTAGTCCTACTGTTTCTGGGTATAGTGCCATCACGCCCATCCAAATACCTCTTTTTGACTCGCCTCCTTGATGAAGTCTTCAACTCAGCCTGAAAATGATAATATTTAGTTTAGAACATCGTCCAAACAATAACGAAAACAGGCAGAAGGCAAATCCCACTTACTTCAGGGCTGCCTTTTCTTCTTCGTGATCTGCGAAGACCCTCATTGTGACTACATTCAACCTCACAGTCTTCTTCGCTGCTCTCTGTGCCTCTAGAAGAGCTGGAACACAATGCCCCCTGTTCACCTTCTGTAGAACATTCCTCAGCAACATTGTACTCCGAATCAGTGTCATCACTGATAACTTCGTTTTCAGGTTCCCAATACATGGCATCCATGAAATCAGGTACTGGTTCTATCGCTCTTTCTAGATCTTCCAGGAGTGGCATTTCAAAATCCTGGCCTAAACTGATATCTGGGCCAATGGCAAACTTAGTTGAAGATGGATGCCATTCAATACCCAGCGCGCCAAGTCTCCGTTTCTGGTACATACTCTGATAAGGTTCTGGGTATGGAATCATGCCTGGAAATTTCCATCAAAACCATTAGCTAAACTATATTAGGATAACATACTAAACAATCGACAAAAGCAGCAGTCATACTGGCATCACAAATAAGATCTTGCATGTTCCTACGATGCGGGGTAGACTGTGTTTCCTGCAGCAAAGTTATATGAATAGCACATCAGTAGCAAAATGATGCACAACCATTGCATAGGAACAAAAACAATGCTTTCAATCTCTTCCGCTTGTCTATGTATTTTGGTGCAATACATATTGATACTTTTTGGACTACCGTGAAATCTATCACATGTTAATTTAACATGGAGTTGCAACATACCTGATCAAGAGCATTTCCAGCAGCATCCCAAATAAGGGGGCAATAGTCCCCAAGAAAGAACTGCCAAAAAAAGAAGGGATAGACAACCTCATGAAGCAATTGCATGACACAACTAATATCATGAGGAGAGAAGGGGAAAGAAAAAGGATAAATAGCTAAATAAAGAGAAAAGGTAAGATTTAGGCTCAACAAGTAAAGTTTTCAGCTACCTGATCATACTTGGCATCCTTTTGAGACTCACCCTGGCCAGTGTTAAGCAAATGTATCTGACCAACTTCATCTGAAAGTACAATAGACGTTCCATCCCTAGTAACCAAAGGGAAAAATGTTACAGGCTCTTCACAAGAGAAGCTCTTGAGATTTAATTAAATTGTTCAGATTTGAAATGAATACAACAAGAACTACAAAGTTTATTTTTCCTCCAAAAAATAAAACAATGCTGGTGAAAGCTACAAACATAAACCACCCAACATAATACAGCATTCTTGTTAGCTTCTACCCATTCAGAAATCAGAACTCTATCCGCAAGTGTACACCTCCCTCGCAAGGGTAAAGTGTCAAAGTCAACAAATCAAAAAAATCCATTCTTTAACATTTCGATGATCCTAAACTTTTTCAATAGAATATCATGGGTGAGCAACCACAAATAGACTAGAACAACTGGAATATCAAGCTAACAAAACCAGAGCATATCTAATCCAAGTTTTGCATACAGCAAAAATCTGTGCAGAGAAACTTCCTGAAAACCCTAACCCTGCATTTTGTGTTCCTTATGAAGCATGAACTTGTGTAGCATATCAACAGGCCCATATAGCCAAAATGTCAACAACAACAAACAGTAACTAGTTGATTCACTAATATGATGGAGTCTGGCAAGAGAATATGCGCAGTCAAGGATGAAAAAATGGATGGGATCAAACCAAAATATGAATGCTATAGGGATAAAAGGCAATTATATGGCTAAGAAGGATCAATGTGATAATCCTTGTCTTGATATATGAATTTTTTCAAGACTAATGAAAAGGGTATGCCATTTTTCCAACAAAATAAAGCAACAAAAAGAAATTAAAGGGTGAACATTCACTTACGGAGAAAACTTCCCATCAACCAACTTAAAACGCCCAATTTCATATATCCGGATGGGTACACCCTCCCATATCTGGAAATATAGTTCCGAAGGAACTCAATAAAAGTCAACACTTGCAGAACAAATAAACAAATAATTCAGCAGCAAGTCAACAGATCAGCAAGAATAGGAAACTCACATCCCAAACTATTGTTTTTCCATCATATCCAGCACTCATCGCAATTCGAGGGTTGAAAGGATGGACATCCAAAACATAAGACTGCCAAAAAATTCAACACTGAAGTTAGGTACTAATTAAATGACAAATTCTTCCAACAATATATCAACTGGTTGACAAGGGTACAGATGTTCAATAATAACAGCAACAAGCATGTGATGCAATATCAGAACAAACCAAATAATAGAGAGAGAGAGAGAGAGAGAGAGAGATTTGGAGTGCGAAAAATAATATTAATTGCAAGACATTCATCTTAAATTAGTGACAATCTGATTTTAGCTAAGCGAGTGTATCATGCTAATTGAGAATACTTTTAACAGCGAAGTTCAGATTAAGCCAATGAAGTTCATTCAAGTTATCCACTGAATTGAAAGGAAGAATACTATCAAGTATCAACTGAATTTAGAAAGAGCTGAATAACGACGAGGAAGAGTTTTTTGTAAATTTAACCTTATAAGGAAATCATCTCTCTATAATGCTATGTTATGACAAACTATTTTAAAACTCGTGTAATAAATGTAATAAATTTAACTTTTTTCTTATGTTAATAATTTGCACCAAACGTGACATTATAATTGTTTTCATTGTCAACAAGAAAGAAAAAGGACAATGTGAAGGGAAGGAAAATGCTAGACACAACTTACTGATGCAACGTGACCAGTCAAAGAATGTACCAAGCTTCCATCAACAGCATTCCACACGCATATTCTGCAATCTGAAATAACAACAAATAGTCCAAATTAGCAATTTTAAACAAGCAGCTCAAAAACAAGCAATGACAGCATTTCATCACAACCTCAATGCAACATCAGCAGTAACATTTTATATTTTATATGGGGAAAAAGAGAACATATAAGCTTTAACTGTACCATAGTCTCAAACTACAGGCAGTCCTAACAATTAAAAAGAAAACACAGCCAATACCCAGAAAGTCGATAGAATATTTATATAATTGATTTATACGGACTCTTCCTGATTGAGCAGTAAACTAAAAGGCATATAAAATGATGAAGGTTTTATACTTTTTATAATAGTAACTAAAAGCCTTTAGCCTAAGATTGATCAGAAGAAAGATTAAGCAAGCTATAATTTACTGCAGAAAGATTGTAATACGAACATAGGTCCCAAGATACAGTTTTATTGATGGTTAAAGGGACAGGAATCATCTCAAGATATGAACATTGCCTCTTACAACTTGCATGTAAAAGTACATATACCAAAAATAGGAGTCTACACATAAATTACCAACCCCCATAAAAAGTAGGGTTAACTATAAGAACTTTAAATAATAATAATAATGACAAAATAGCACATCATTTCAATAATAGAGTCGATCAAATGCCTTGCACAAGATTCTGTTTTCCACCTTCCTAGTATTTTTCCCCTTCACAAATTTTCGTAGTTAACTTTAAGATGTGCAATCATAACTTTCTGAGAGCAAAATAAGATTAACAGATGCCTTTCAAAAGCAAATTTAGCAAAAAAGAGATGTGCAGTTCTGGAGGGCCTCCTAAGAGAAATTTCAAAATAATTAAGCCAACAAAGAAAAGCATAGAGCATAGGTTCGTACAAGAGTAATGCAAAAGAAAGTGTAGCAGACAAAGTGTTTCTAGAATGTTGTGACGCCATTCATTGTATACAAAAATCAAAGAACAAACACTAAAGGACACCAATAAAGACATAATTTATAGCAATAGAAAGGATGCACATAAACCAACATAAGAAAAGTCATTATAGACATTTTCATTTTGATGGAATAAACATTTTAACTTAATGCTAAGTTTGTTAATTTTCAAACGAACTTTCATGTTTACAAATCATTTCTTTACCCATTATAGCTGCTAGAACAAAACGATTATCAAGGCTCCACACAATCATATTGACACCACGAGGAGTAGGGAGAAGTCTCTGACGTGGGCCACCACGAAGAGGTTGAGGAGGTAGCGGGGGAGGTGGAACTTTCAAATGATATGCCTTTGTCCAACGTCCAACTTTTCCCTGTGGAAGTGGAAGGATTGCAAAAGGAATTAAGTTTCACTTAATTTCATATTGTTAAACTTACAGCACAATGAACTTTATGAATTGAAGTTCAAAATAACTCCAAAAGGAGATTGCTCAGTTGAAGGCATTCACTGGAACTTGAGTGTGATTTATCAAAACAACTTACATGAAATCTACGTGATCTAGGAATCCAGATAATTGCACTACCATCACGAGAACAGGTAACAATGTTGTCCTGACAGAACCTAAAAACATTAAAATTGAAGGAACTGAATCTAAGAAGCTATACCACAATATTAAACACTAAAATAATGAACAGATGAAGACCAACTGAAGAAAGTTTTACGATACAATATATAACATAACTTAAGAAAAAGATATAACAGACCAGGAATTTTTAAATTTTGGAAGATTGTCCTCCTTTATGATATCAGACATTGAGGATCTTGAAGGTACAGCACATCCACTGCAAACAAAAGCAGAAAGCTGCAATGATATTTTTATGAAAACAAGGGTAAAAATCAAATAAAAACAATATAGCTTACAATCCTAACTGACCAACCTAAACTGAACATAATTAACATCATTTTCATGGCCAGCCAAAACATCAAGCTCATGAACTGGTTGTTGTGAATCATCGGTACTAGGCTTACAGGCACTCCAGACCTGCATGCAAGTATCTAGCTCTTACTAAAGAAATCTAAATGATATAGATCTTTCAAAGTTAAATAAATAAGTGAACTAAAAGATGCATTTGACAAGTTCACATTGTTTTAGACGCACCCTGGCAAAAGTGTCAGAGCTACCAGTGACAAAAACTGTCCCATTGACGTTAAATGCACAACATAATATTTGATGGGTTTGTGGGACATTACTTGAGGAAGGTCCATTATTAGACATAAAATTGCTACTCCCTGCAGAGAACTTATCAGTTGCAAAGTAAGTTCATAGCATATACAGTAACAAAACAGTCAAGAAGCAATTCTCCAACCAGTAGCAGCTTCAGAAGGCTTCGGCAGGTATATGCGTGGGCTGCAGTGTGAATATCTGGCCTCCCAGATTCGGCAAGTCCCATCATCAGATGACCTACAAATGTTAGCACAGAATATAAAATTGACGATAAACAGAAGAACCACGGATTTACGATTTGCTGTTCTTAGCCAAGTATGATAAATTAAGTGTCAACACTAGACGCACTGGATCGAGAACTTTCCAGACAAGCTTCTTAGAATTAGGAGAAACGCGTAAAAAGAAAATGCTTGCACATGAAACAAACATAAATTAAACCTAAACAAAAGACTAGTAACAGGAAACTGCAACTGTTGAAATAAGACTCACGATAAAAGCTGGAAAGCAAATGCAGGCCTGGGATTAAATGCAATTGCAGTAACAGCTGCAGTATGCCCTCGTAAAACTGAAACTGGCAACCCATCTGGCAAGCGCCACTGTAGATCATAAGGAACAATTTAGCTATCCAAAAGTTTTAAGTGGAGCATCTTGTAAAGCATGGTTAAGCAATCTTACAACTCGTATCACAAAATCATTTGAAGCGGATGCAACCAAAACATTGTTCGAACTTACAGCCAGGTCTGTTATGTCACCCTAAATTGCATGTAACAGGAAAAAAAACTTAAGCAAATTTAGAGAAAGAAATAAAATATCAGAAGCTAAATTGATAGATTAAGAATATCATAATATCAAATAAACAATATGAACCCACTTCATGCCCACGGCAGCTGGCCAAGCAAAACGCAGTTTCCATGGACCAAATTTTGACAAGGCGGTCATCGGAACCAGTAATGACATATCTCCCGGAGCGATCAAATATGGCTGTTGAACAAAAACAATATTAAACTCCATTATCTATTGAAGCTTGAGCGATTGTACAAATTACAGATAATCCCTGCCGACTTAATATAGAGTTTCATAAGGAGAAAAAGATGAGAAATATAGTAACATGATTTCTCTTCTGGTAAGAAGACAAGCTGGTTGTAAATCTTCTCAATTATCTTAATAATAAATCCACACATTTAGTTTACCACTTGGCCCTTAGATATTTAGAGAACATTGATCTTCCAAATAGTAAACTTGAGGTGTAAAAGTACATGGAGAAAGTAATATGGACAGACAATTTCAAGCAAAGAAAAAGGGTAAAGATATATATCATTTTTTACAGAACACTTATGTACTACCAAATATGCCAGGAAATTGACTACATCACCATTATCCCCAGTGCTGTCGAATTTCAAGGGTTTCTTTAGATTCCAACGATATTACCATATGAACAGCTACAGGAATATGTTCCCTAAAAGCAGACCCTAACTATAAGTTCAGTTGATCATACCACAATAGACAGCATTCCGATGCCCCCTCAACTTCTTTATGTTCTGCATCTTTTGCACCATGGTAGATGGTTTAGCAATAGCATAGCATGCTGACCGAATAGAGGGAGCTCGGTGGTGTTTCCGGAAACCTCCCCCAATTTCTCTTATACTTAACCCGCGAACTTGATCAGCTTGCATATGAGGCCAACGAAGATAGGCAGGCATAGGCTTACCCAGCCTATTCCTCACATTCTTGTCAGCTACATAACAGAAAGGTATAGTTGCCAATTAGAAAACAGATTATTCACTAGTTCGAGGACAAAAATCAAGGAAGTGAAACAAATGGATAGAGCAATACTTTATTCATACTTCATACAAAAATAACTATCCCATTAAATGTTCTTAACATATTTCCATAATCAGAATAAAAATGCCAACTACCTTAATTCACAATTCCTGTCTGCAGAATACAATCCCAATGGAAAAGTTGCAGAAGAAAGGGGAAACAAAGAGAGCATAAAGTACACTACTATGAAAGTACCACATACAATTCAAAAGTGAAAAGGAACCAGATCCCAATAATGTAGGGACATCAGCAGCATTTAGAGAATGGGCATCTCCTACAGCTTTGGTGCACGGAGTACAGAGTAGTTGCTTCAGAAGCTTTACCAAGTGATCCTGATCAATATGAGGATACCTGCAAGTTATACATGGCAGAAATCGGTAATGTGGACATCAAACTAAAATCAAACAATTAATGAGAACATAAAAAGAAAATATTGCTTCTGGGAAATCTAATCTATATCGGTGGATTTGAATAAGATGTGGAGCTAAATATAGAAGTTCCCAACATCGATTTGTTGATCTTAGTTTCACTTTAGATGATATGTTACATAATCAATTAAAGGGAAACCAACCATGTCTAATATCTTTCGGGTAATCGTTGGGGAAAGGCTACTTAAGACCTGTATTGTTGAGGAACAACCAACCAGCAAGGAAGTACAGATTTAAAGGGTAAACAAGGAGTTAGGTGCTATAAAAAAATGCGAGTTTATAGGTAGCTAGCATTAGACAATACAAGATAAAGCTATCGTGATTTCAAATATGTCGTATAAAGATTTTCAATAAACATAACCATGAATTCCAAACCCTTGTTTAACATTAATGATTGACACCAAATAATACAAGACGCGGGTATACCTCCCCACTAAGTTGTTAAAACTTAATGGGAATGAGATGCCATCATCATCATTGTTCCCACTATGATCACCACTTCTTGAAAACCAAGCATGATATCTTCTGGGTAAAAGCCGATGTTCCAAAAGTTCCTTTGATAACAGCTCAAAAGTTCTCTGGCAAGGACCAGCTGACAGAAATTGCATTATCAAGAAGTAAATTTCTCGAAGGTCAATATCAACATTAGTCTCAACCATATCCTTCTCCGGCATTGTAGTCGAGACATTTAAAGGTGCCTTGCAAAGAGAAGATGCAGCAGCAGAAGATGAACACTTCCACTCCATGTTTCAGTGCAACCCAACCTGAGGTATCCAACAAAATCATGCAAAAATAAAATCATTATGGTAGTTCATTAGTTGCACGAGTCAGCAATACTCATTAAGAAAAAACCCTAAAAGACTCGTAAACTGAGAATGTTCCACGGGCATTAGTACCTCAATTCATGGACAATTACATGACATTTCAAGGGTAAAAGAAACCCTAAGACAAGTAAAAACCTAGGATGTCTAAAAGGTTATAATTAAAATTTTAAGCCTTCAATTGGTAAAGGTAAAGGCACAGACTTCAAATTTTTAGCCATTTGCACGAGCAAATCATTCAACAAACAGAAAAGTGGAGGGGGGAAACGAACAGGGAAAAAACCTACCCAACAAAAAGGAAATACGCATCAAAATTGGAAGGTATTAACACAAGCAAGGACATCGAAATCAAGATTAAAGGGTTCAATTCAAGATCCAATCTTGAAGCCACATGGGAAAAAAAGCAGCGAGGGAGAATCTAAACCTAATATCGATTTCATTATCCAAAGAAATAAAAAAAAAAGATCCCTTTACCTTAATTAGAGTCCGTCTAGATAAGGGAACATCGACCAAGAGCTTTCCTTTACTTGGCAGCAGTAATTTTGAAGAAGATGTGAAGAGCTTGGGCAAGATAAACGAGAATCGATTAAGTAGCCAGAAAAGTTACATTATGGAATTTTTGGGTTTTAACTACTACTACTTGCTGTTTGTTTCCTAGGAAAGTTAGCCCCGAAAGAATTAAATGAACGGAAATGGAAAATGTAAATAACAGAAAACAATTTTTGTTGGAGAAAAAGAATTTAGGACAAAAGCTTGAAGCTGTATTAATTAGTAAGCTAAGAAAAATAATTAATACACTCGTAAAGTAATAGAACAGGGGAAATTCAGAAAAGCGATTTTAGGACGTGCGAAAAGACGAGAAAGTCCCACGTTGGAGACGGCCAAGCTCGAATGTTTTTCTTGAAAGAATTAGGGTTACGATTGCCTGGTGGATTTTAAACGGACTTCAAGGCCGCCTGATTTAAACGCGCCCCACGCGCCGATATTTCTCAAATCAAGACCACAGCGTTTTGAGGCCCGATTTGGGTTGTTTCGACTCTTTCTCCGATAGTTGTTTGTTTCAAGCAGGGCGGCTGCTCCTGATAGTCTTGAACGACGGTGCCGGCGTTCCAAGAGCGTTCCTCAGGTCGTGGGTTTCCTCTCGATTTCGCGGCCTTTGTATCAGGGAAGTGGAGGCAGTGGTGGACGGCCCGGCGGATTTTGTTATTTCTTCGGCGGAATTTGTTATTTTCCTCGAGTGCTCATGAATTTCTGGTTGTGGGTTTGGTCACAGAGAAAAATTATCCGACTTTTGCTTCCCGGTGATTCTTTCCCTTTCCTTTGGTGTTTCTTCTAGTCGGCTGCTAAGATAAGCACTGATGGTCTCGCTTCTTGCTTCCTGGATTTCTTTGTATTTTCCTTGCTCATTATCGCCCTAACAAAAAGGCATGTTCTGGGTTTTCTCTCCCGGCTGTTCTGGTTTTGACCGAGTACAAGAGAAGATTGGAAGGTAACAGAGAAGTTATGTGTTTCATCTTTTGATCTCTGAACCTCTTGAACATCGCGCATCTCAAGTTCATTGCAACCCTCGCTCCGGTGCCCCTCTAGTGAGGATCGAGCGGGTTTCGATTAGGTGTTTTGCTTCTCCTTTACCGGCAACAGCCTCAATTCTTGGCCCTTTTCCGATCAACCGAAGAGGTTGATTGTTTCCCTGAGGAGCCTTGGTTTGTGTCTTGGATCGCGAGTGACCGGTTCACCTTGCCGGAGAAATAATTTTGGCGTCAATGGCAAAGGGAACCGTCAGCAGGGATGGCTTCTAGGCTGATGTTCTAGGGGTAATATGGTCATTTTCTCAGATAAAATCTTTTTCCGTGTCTGCATCTCATGTCCAGAAGATTATCTCTTTCCATTTTAAGCTTGATGTTAGTAGAGTGAAGGGAAATTGGAAATACTTTGTGTACTATGAGGCCTGGCTATCCAAAATTTGTTTCAAAATTTTTCATTTTAAGCCAAACATTTCCTTTCCTCACGGGATTTGGAAATCTGATGATATAAGGTTTGGATGGGATCCGGGCGGTTTTACCCCTCCTCATGAGCTCGGGTTGTTGAGGTTTAGTTCTTCGGAATTTCACTGTCTCCTTATTTCACGGTCGGTGGTTCTCAGCATGGTAGTCACTATATTGACTCACGATCAGTTAGAAGGTTATCTTCCCGCGATTTTTGTGATAAGATCCAATCCCACTATGGGATTGAGAGCCTGCCTCCGAAAGGAGCTCTCCCAGAAGAGTCGGAAATTCGTTTACATTCTTTTTGATCAGCGGTATCCTTGTGGCGTTTGCCTTGTTTGGCGTTTACTTGTCATAGTAGGCATGGTTGTCCCGGTTCTGGATAGGCTTTTAGCCTCTATTGTGTTGTATTTCCTCTGCACTACTCGGCTTTGCATGGATATTGTTCTCTACCGCATGCTTGTCTCGCGATTTATGTTGCTATTTTTCTTATGTTTCCTACACACCATGTGCATGGGGTCGGCCCTTTTATTCTGAATGAACGCTTTTACTCTTTGGATCAAAAATAAAATAAAATTGCATGGCGAATTGAAAAGTCTGAAATTAGTTAGAATTTAAAGTTTGGATGTTAAGATTTAGGTTGTAGACGATTTCCATTCATTACTCTACAAATAAATATATTAGTTGGAGCTATGGGGTGCTTACTGCTTATGAGGTTGGGGGACGGTGCACTCACTTTTGGGATGAATAGTTTGGAGGCTGTGCAGATATTACGGAATTTGCAAGGTATAAATGTTGGTTTTACAATTTTACGAAATACTACAAATAAATCTTATTCTCGAAATTTTAAACATCAATCTTAAATTTTAAACCTTAAAACCTAAACTAGTAAAGATTAAACCCTTAACCTTAAACTTAGATTTAGTCACAAGTCTTAATCCAAAAAGATTTGTAAGTTGAAGAATTAAGTTGAAAATAATCAGAATTTTAAATTGATAAAAAATTAAAAATGGAAATTAAATCTAAAAAGGTAAATTTTTGATACACAAGCTTCACATCTTTACACTATAAAACTCAAATCTTAAAATTTTAACCCTAAATCCAAAACCATAAACTATAAATCTTATGCTCTAAATTCTAAATTCAAAGCACTAACCTTAAATTCTAAATCCTATAACCAAACCCCGTAAACTTTAAACCCTCAACTAAACTCTTAAACCCTGAAAATAAAAAATATGTAGTAATTCTTTGGATATCGATTTGCCCTCTGTCGATCAACAAAAACAATGGCACACCATTCTGGAAAGCCATATCGACCTTCTAGCAAGCATTGCATGGTCCATAGGTAACGAGTTAATTCAACCTCTGGATGATGTTTGGATACTGAATCTTGGAGCTTTAATAGCACACACTCAGCCGCACTTTACATCCCCACCAACCATGATGGACGAAACTGGACAATGGGATGAGGGCAAACTTTCATCCTTATTCTCTGATGAAACACTCGCTCACATTCTAAGCATTAAAAGCCCCGAACCTCTAGACAAAGATGACTGCCTCTTTTTTGCTGCTTAAACCATGTTGGGGCAGTGCTGTTTTTCCATTACAATTATTTTGACAGATTATCTCTGATACTTCATTGGTGCTAATACTATGTTTGGCTAGCTTGATATTTCTGATTTGAGTTTCATTCAGAAAACGAACGATGCTTTACATTAATTTGCTAGTATTCCTCACAACTCTTGATAGAGTGTTGTTTCTTCAAAAATGTGCTTCCCATTCGATTCTATTTATGTGCTAGCCTTTACATTAGTGTCCTTTCCCAATAATTCATTGCATTTCTTTCGGTTGTGGCTCTTCCTCCGGTTTTAATAGTTCCCGTTGGTGCGTGAATTTGAATTTTTTTTGTAGATGGCGGGGAGATGACAAATCCTCGACTCCGACATCATTCAACTAACTCGCATCTCAATAGTCCATGGTGATCTCGTCTTTAGAATCGATGTCATGAGCGGCTCAACACTTAACTTGGCGCTTTCGGCCATGATCGTAACCATCTTATCATCGTAACATTGGACGCACCATCAGGATTCCAATCTCAATGAGTACAAACTTAATTTAAGGGCTTGTATTCACTATACACCTTACTAAAACACCTATACCACTTCGGGGTTTCTTAGAATCGGCTAAATCTAAGCTTCGTACCACTAAATGTAACACCCTAAACCCGAATGTCACATTTGGGCCTTAAGCCCAAACTTGTTACCATAAAATTTATCAAACTTGGTTTAGCCCAACAAGGTATTTCTAAAAAAAACATTTAAAGCCAACAATTAAAAATATAAATAAATAATCAAAATGTTACAAATGAGCTCCAATTTAATGTAAAACATTTTAAAATTCAATTTGATTAATACAATTTCAAAAATAAGGATTACATACTCCATCATGTAAGGTCCTATAAATACACAGCCCATTAAATACAAATATCGTACTCTGGAAATCACTACATGCTGGAATCCTGTACTGATAGTGCTCCTCGATCACACGATCCCACAATCAACCTACGTACAAAAACAACGATTTCGAGCGATGAGCTTACAAAGCTCAATGGTACACATCTACTCTACTCTACTATACTTCATGCTAATCATAAACATAAACATGCAAGCTAGTACGAGCAATAAGGAGAGATAAATAAACATGTGGCGCTACCACTAGTCGCCTAAACACATCATCTCAACATCGCAAAACATCATACATGGCACACAAGGCTCAACCATGCTAGGGATCTTACCAGATTATCCGAGCTAAAGCACACAAAGTCATAACCACAAACCTGAAGTGAGGCCCGATGTCACATAGCCTCGGAAACGTACACTCTAAGTGATGCCCAGTGCCACAAAGCTTTAGAAATGTCCACTCTTTGGGTGAGGTTCGGTGCCACTTAGCTTCGGGAACGTACACCCATGCTCGAAATCTCTCATCGAGCATTTTCGAATGAGACCCAATGACACATAGCTTCGGGAATGTACATTCGGTAATCTCTAACCATGGTGTTGCAACACACTATTTCTCTCACTGATATCCAGATCTAAACAATCAAAGGTAACTCAACCAACCAAGTGTGCAAATAGCACACAACATGGACATGATTACCATACAACACCCACCATTTACATGATTACCAATCGATTAGGCTTGATAGGCTCGATTTCCTTCAACCAAAATGGATTGCCAATTGGTGGAGAAGTTGGATTTTTTGGGTGATTGATTTGTGGAAGCCAAAAATGAATGACACTATGAATATACAGTGGTTCGAGCTTCGAACAAGCACCTACATCCACTACCTTAGCTCCCACTAAGGATTTTTCAACCAATTCACTAATTGATTCATCCCTTTTTCTAGGCTTAGGTGGAAACCCTTACAAACGGTTAATCTTTCTACCCAAAGATTAACCAAACACTCTTTACAAGAGAAATAAAATAAGTAAACTAAAAATCCTCTCACAAGGTATTTGTTTGTACTCTTTAAGCTCTCACCCAAACCTAAACACTTGAGCAAATATGACAAATTTGGCTCACAAGTGTTGTCTATACAAAGAATGAATAATTAAAGCCCTAAGACAAATTTTTCATCATATAATTATTGACAATTGAAGCATTAGTCTTCTCTTGATGCTTGAAGGTCCCTTTTATACTCCTCTTTAAGTTCATAGCTGTTACTAGTTGTTAGGGATGAATTTGAGCCGTTGGAGCCTTTATTTTCCACCATAAATGTAGTTCTGCAGCTTAGCGTATCGATACTCGGATGTCTGTATTGATACAATCCTTTTTTGGAATAATTCGTTGAGCACTTCCAGCTGATGCGTATCGATACGCATGTTAAGGGTATCGGTACGATCCTGCAATTTAAAAGACCGTTGGGAAATTGATCATTATGGGTAGTTGAGCGTATCGGTACGCGATCTAGCTGTTGAGTATTTTAAAGCACGCCGTATCGATACGGAAAAGGCGTATCGGTACGGGTTTTAGCTACTGAAATTTCCCTGTAGCTAAAACCCTAAGGTGTATCGATACGGTATAAACCGTATCGGTACGATAACATTAAATTTATGGGTTTGGCTACTTTAAAGACATTTTAAAATGTTCCAAAGCCTTTTAAAAACCCTTAAACATATTTTCAAGTTGTTTGGACTTTCAAAAATTTTTGAAATCTTTTCAATTTAGTCCATATCAATTTTTCAATTATTATATCAAAACACATAGTTCTACATAATCTCTATGGTTTCTATCAATTATCAAGCTACCAATTAAGTTTACCAACTTATTAATACATTATGGAAGTGTACATTAATCATCCTCATTAATTACTTCTATTAATCCATATTATCCCATTAATATCTCACACCAATTTCCATCTTTTTATTAACAGTATAAATTATTCCGTTGAGTGGGTACTGGTACTCAAACACGAGTATCGATATGGTACCCCTGGGTACCGATACTCATTCGCGTACTGATACTGATATAACTTACTGAAAATCCTTAATTTCCACAAGTATCGGTACGGGTTGACCCATGCCGATACGACCCCTATTCGCGTACCGGTACGACTAAAGCTCATATTGATACCCTACTCACGAGTTTGTACCATTTCCTTGAATTACAATTTTACAACACTTTATTCGATCTCTAAAGCTTTTGAAAGTCATTAAGGTTTGTTTACTAACACACTCAATCAATTAATATTAATTACCGACTTCATAATCATTTAATCGAGTATTTATCCCTTAAGCATAATTCCTATCAAATCACGTCAATCTATTCGAACAAACATACAAGGCATCACGATTATCAATTAATCATACAATCAACAAGTAATTATACAAGCATCTCAAACGACCCTACGCGGTCTTTAAAGCCTCCATGAGTCTCATCATATTCACAACATCATCATGCCTCACACATATATCAAGTCTCAAGATACCGGTCTCTCAACATGTTTATTCATCATCTACCTATTTTGTGAACACTAACAAGCAAGGCAATTACACTTATGATGCTCATGAAGCATTTCAGAGTTTGAGGTGTACTAACCTTAAGCCAAAGCGATAAATCCTCAATCAAGCTCCTCTAAAAGTCTCTTTAAATCCAATATTCGAGTCCACATAACCCTCGAATAAAACAAACATGACTCCATAAGCAAACTCGCATTAACGAACTACTTAAGGGAATTAAACGCATAAAAACAACTTACTGAATTCGAATTTGGCAAAATTGACTGCGCCATCAGACTCAGAACGTCGAGAAATCCTCGGGTAAGGTCCCCTAGAAAAAGTTAATGGCTCAGACAGGCTCACTAGGCCGGTTCAACCGATTGGCCTAAGCCAGTTATAGATGCCCATTGCAGCTGGACGTCGCCCACGAGCAGGGGCGGCGCGTGTTGGTGCGTGATAGGTGCTCTAGTGGTCGGAGGGTGGTGGCGAGCTCCAGCCCCACCGTCCCGACACCGGTGAACACAGTGGTGTCCTCCGTTTTGCGATTTGGCTGCTAAAAATGCCTCCTTTCACGCAACCCGAAACTTGCTTCCTCTTACCCCGACGAACAGTGACTTGGTGACCACCACCGACTCGTCTCGGCAAGATCTTTCCAAAAGTGCCGACGGTGTCGCGAACAGGTGCTTGGACGGTGGTAGATCGAATTTCAAAACTCCCCCTCATTATCTCTCCCACTTTTCTATTTTCTCTCTCACTCCAACATATCATCTTCCACTTCTTCTACCACACACCACCTATTTAAAATTCACAAACCACATCCCAATAAAATAATTAACCACATGTCATCCTCTTTATTTTTACTCTATACTCCACTTTAAATCCTTATTCGAATTAGTCCGAAAATCCATTTGATGAACATCTAAAATAATTCTTATATTAATTATCAACTTAAAAATTCGAAACCCGGATCCGAGACCCATTTAACCAATACGAAATTTGGGTCTTTACATCATGTGTATGAAATAATTACTCATATATATGGAAAATATTTTATGCACTAACGTTGGAAATTTTTTGTTTCCACAAGTGCCCTAATTTTAGGGTTTAAGAATTTAGTTTAGATTTTTGGTTTTAGTGGTTTAAGTTTAGGAGTTTAGAATGTAGGGATCGTGACTAGAATTTATGGTTCAAGGTTAGAATAAGTTTAGGTTTTAGGATAATATGTTAGAGATTTAATTTTTAACCTATAAACACTAAATTTTAGCCTTAAACCTTAAATTCTGATCACAATCTGTTGAGTTGATCACACAATTGCAAATGGCCAAGAGGGGTGAATTGGCAATTAAAAATTTAAAGGGAGTAAAGGAGCAAATGAAAAATTGAGACAAGGGAATTTAGAGTGGTTCAAGCTTATAACAAGCTCTACATCTACTACCTTAGCTCACACTAAGGATTTTCAACCAATCCACTATTGATTCTTCCCCTTTTCTCGGATTAGGAGTCAACCTTACAAACCGATTAAGCTTTCTACCCAAAGTTTAATCAAATTCACTCACAATTACAAAGAAGGATAGGCAATCGAAAAATTACCTCTCACAAGACTAATGAATTGCCCAATTACAAACAAACACTCCTCAAACTTGAAAGAAAAATAAACAATGAAGAATTTTACAAGTTAGGTACACAAATTTGACTCTATAAGCTCAAGGGTTTGGAATAATTGCTTGGATGTTGCTTGAAGGTTCAATAGTTGTTGTTGTAGCTTTGGAGACTTGTTTTTATACCATTGCATTGAATTCTAGCCGTTTGGGTGGTTGAGGTCATTAATCTAGTCGTTGGGCTGCATTTTTCCCGCAATAAATACTCATCAACTGCACAGCGTATCGGTACCCTCGGGACCGTATCGGCACATGTCTCAAATAAGAAAGAGTCATTGTGACTGAAAACAAGGGCGTACCGGTACGATTATAAGGGGTGTATCGATACGAAAATGTCGTATCGATAGGGTTTTTGCTCACTTGAATCCTGATTTGTGTTTTGACAAAAAAACGTATCAGTACGCTGTCTAGGCGTATCGATACGGTTCAACGACCGTTTAAAAATTTAGGATTCCAATAACTGACAGCCAACGTTCAAATCATTTAATATAAAGATCTGCTAACGTCATCGGGATCGTATCGATACGGTAAGAGACCGTAACGGTACGCTATGCTTAAATAGCTTGCCCAGATAAATATCGTATCGATACGGGGTTAGACTGTATCGGTACGCCTTGGTTAATTGAAATTTCAGTAGCCAAAAATCATATCTATACGCTATGAGGGTATCGATACGCTTAGGCGTAAAGTTGGATTTTTGCTTGAAAAACACTTAGAAAAATTTGAACACTTAAAACAATTTATCTTGAAAGATCATTTGGTTCAAAAAGACTTTTCAATTTGTGAGTCTTTGAAATACTTAAAAATTTATTGTATTTGCAAGTAAGTCCTTATACAATTTGCTATGTCAAAATCAATTTAAGTTTTAAACAATCCCTAAATTCTAAGCACATAAACATAAATTCCTAAATTAAATTACTGAACACTAAAATTAGGGAACTTGTAGAATAAAAAATATTATAATGTGACTATTTTGTGTGTGTAGAAAGTGGCATTATTGCAACAATAGTTAACTATCTATTTTATAATGTGACTTTTATATAATTCTTTTAAATTAAAGATTCATACAATTAAATTTATTATTTTTAAAATATTATAATAATACATTAAAAATATTATAAAAATAATTATACTAATTAAATTAATGCATATATCTTATAATAAAAAAATATTTTAAATTAAAGTTTGATAATTAAGATCATTGACTAAGTGATTAAAAATGTTTATTTGTTTCCTTTCATTAAAAATTTAAATATCGTTATAAAAAATTGATAATTATGTAATCATTGACTAAGCTCATCCCCTTGTGTCCTGGTGGCAAAGGTAGATGTTTATCATCCCTTGGGACCCGGGTTCGAGCACCAGTTATGCTATGCTGTGTGTACCGTCTTTGAAAAGACTAAGAAAGTTGAACAGATGTTACCCTTGCATCGCACCAGCATATTCAAAAAAAAAAAAAAACTATTCAAACAAGTGAAGATATAAGGAAATGTCAATATAAAGTTTACAACGAAAATTGCTGTATAATTTTGTAATATTAAAAGGTCAAGTGCGAATTTGATTCATAGTCGACCATTGAATGTGGACCGATTTAAATTTGCAAAACAAGCGATATAAACCGAGATAATCGGTCCAATAAAGAGATTTCGTGGTCGACGACGATGGTTCGACTCATCCTTCTAACGTTACTGTTGTTGGGATTCGGGCTAACCAGCAGAGTCATCTCGCATCAGGAATCTGGTGAGTGGAGTTGCGAGTCAAACTCGGAGATCCAAGTCCAGGCTGATTTCAGACCCGGAGTCATAACCCTCGATGGTCACGCCGATGATTGGAAAGACATTGACGGGTTCGAGTTCTCTCTCCTCCCTGCTCTTGACCCAGACGAGGATCATGAATACAAAGATGGGAAATTGACAGTGAAGGTAATGCTATCACCTATTGGCTATTGCTTGGATTTCAAAAAGGAACAACATTTGAAATGACAAACGTTTTTTTGTGCGATTGTTTTAGGCTTTACATGATGGAAATGATATCTTCTTCTTGTTGCAAGTTGATGGGGACTATGCATACTCCAAAGGGTAAGCTTTTTTTTAATTAGAAACCTGATTTAGTTTCTTTCTTGATGGGTTAGCCATCAGCAGATGTTGGCTTTTTCTGGTCCCGTTTAAGATGTCCAATAAAGTTGGATAGCTAGCTGGTGTCTCCCGCAAATGGCAGAAAAGGAAGTTTATGAAATTATGATGCCATCATCCAAGGCATGCGGAAGCTGTTTACTTTCTTTGTTTTTTGTGGTATGAGTTTTAATTTTCATTCTCCCTGTTGTGTGAATTGAATAGCGAGAATTTCGAGCTGTATCTGTTCCCACACTTGTCTATGTTATTTGTTAAAGCCTTATGGCTAACCGTGGTGTTACTCTGTAATGCAGGGACAGCACCAAATGTCCTTCTATAGCTCTCATGTTTCAAATTGGCGACCATGCTACTTATCATAATGTAAGAATTTCCGTCTTGTTCTATGTTTGTCTTTCTTTGGTACTCTGTGTTAGTTCCCCTTGTTGGACTTGGAAGGATGAAAGTTGAGAAAATGTTTATTGTGGTGCAAGATGGGTGGCTGTGAAGAGCAAAGGGGCTCTTGCACGAACAAGACTTGCAAAGGACATGAAGTTGACATTATGCACTTCTCCATTGGAAATGCTATACCCGGAAGGCTTTATGGTGGCAATCCCATAGATGACAGAGAGGGAAATGGAGGTGATAGGTAATGTAGTACAACATAGTCTGAAGTAGTACAATGTATCCTTGGCCATCACAGTAGTGAAGTGAAACAATGTACTCTTGTGGAAAAGTGTTATGGAACTTAGTTTATGGTAATACTTTTATTTGCTGACAGGTTTGGTCATTTGGTTGATGTGTATGCTTGGAACCCACACTGTAGATACCTTGATGGCATGGGTCCTTCTGGTAATTCTAAGATCTCTATCTTATTGGCCTGCTTTTGAGTATGATATTTGCTTTTTTGAGATGACAACGATGGGACTTCCTTTGAGCATAGTGTAACCAATTGGAATTAGGCACTAAAGAAAGTGACCACATGGGTCATCAAAGTGTCATAGAATGAGAATAGCTCCTAAAAGTCATGTTTTTATCTTTTACAAGACACTAGATAGCTTGCTTAATGGATATTGCACTCACTAGAAGGAACACCTTTTGAAGATCTTGAAGCATTAACAACTTCTTTAATGACACTAAATCATTGATGTAGCCACCAGCAATTATTTTTAATCAGATTGACTATGGTTGTGTATTATCCTAATGCGTTATGATAGCTATCATCCTGCCTGGGTATTTTTTTAAGTGTTGAAATTACATTTTTATCTTGTTGCTTGTTTCTGTTATCTTATATTATTTTGAGAAGGAAAGGAACTATTCTGATAGGATAACCCAGTTGTTTCTTTATTGTTTTAGTTTTTTTTCCCAATTTCTTACTATTATTTTCATACGACAAATTATGGCCCTGTTGATCTTATTTTGTTAGATACTGTATCCTCATCTCTGGTACATTTCTAACTTCTCATATTCTCAATTCTCACCTTTTTTTAGGATTATTTATTTTGAAGACCAAAAATTCCTTTCCTCTGTTTGATTAAATTTCATTGAGAACTTACCTTCACACATGACTGTATGAGTTTCTTCTCTGGTTTATATGTGAATCTCATGATCCGGATTGCTAGCTTTCTCTTATAAGGTCATCCTCCTTTCCAATATATATATAATAGTGTTTTTTCTTCCCAGTAAATGATTCAGAAAAAGCTATATTCTCTTAGGAAACTTTCAATTTTCTTTTAAACCCCTTATCGGTCTCATTCTTGCTCGAAAGAGACAATTTGTCTCAATTTGAAAACTTGTAAATACCTTACACAGACTAATGTTGTTTCATGAGTCTAAATGCTGCATTTCTAAGTCTGCAATAGTTCCTTCCTTCCTGCCCAGCCCTTTATTATTGTTCTTTTATCTAGATCTTGGGGTATGATTTACAACAAAGCTAGTGGATTCATATTGGTATCTTTTAGTTATTGATCGGCTTTGAGATATGTACTAGACAAAAATAACATTTTGTAACTTAATATTTCTCTTGTGGCTTTATTTAATATCTTTATCTGATGATGTCTTCCTGCTCTGATTCTGTCCTTTCTTGCGTCCTTGTCCCCTTAGAAGGCATTTGTTGTAATAGAATTTTTATTTCCTCATTGTTTAAATAATAAGATTTATCCTTCTTCACTGTTAGAAAATGATTCTAGTGCACAGAATGACTGGAAAGGGGCATGGTGGCACAGTAGCTTCACAGTTCATTCAGGTGATTAAACTATCGTGATTATATATACCAATGTAGTTGAATAGCTAGATTTTACATGTCTAATAGCATAAGTTCATAAATCAGTTCAGACTCTGGGTGATATTTATTATAAAATTGGCATATCCAGTAAGAATGGAATGGTTACGTAGGCTGATATGCATTTCTACAAGTCAGTGGTCCATATGCATGTTTCAATGTCCTCAAACCTGCCAAGTTGTAATCGCTCCTTTTACATGTTTTTGGAGCTTATATAGGCTATTTTTCCATGCATCAAGTTGGTAAAAGAGAAACGTGTTTGGTTGAAAGTTTTGCAAATGCTTTTTGGAAAATGAAAATAAGAATATGTGAAAAATAGAAAATAAATTAAGAAAGAAGTTTTCATTGTTTTCACTAAGAATGCTTTGCAAAATTGAAAAGGTTGAGAACAATGGTTTTTCTTTAAACTTTTAATTTAATTGATCCTTGTTGAAATCCTAAACGCAAATATATTCTTTTTCCCAACATTTTTTAAATGATAAATTTCTAACCTTTGTTCAAGTAACTTTTTCTTTAAAAAAATTTCCTCATATTTCTATCATGAGAAAGTAAATACCAAACATGTTTTCGGATTTTCATTATTGAAAACAATTTTTTATTTCTAATTTACCAAAGGTGTTTTTCAATTTTCAAAAAATAGAAAATGAAAACAAAAAACCTATTTTTCAAAATCAAATGGAATCTTAATATTCTGTAACAAAGTAACAAATTTTTTATTTCTTGTTTTCCTAATTTTGAGAATGATATCACTCTCAACTTTGGTTTTTATTAGCATCATTAAGTTAGTTTTTTTTTGGTTAAATGCTTAATCAATCTTAAGACTTAAGCTTTAGTGTTATTTGGAGTTAGGGTGCGTTTAGCATTCCATTGCTTTTGGCTGTCCAAAGACACTTTTTGACAGCAACAACAATGCTAAACAAAGGGCCCTTGTCATCCAAAACACTTCATATAAGTGCTTTTGGAGCCAAACCGAGAAACTAATTGCTACGTGCTTTCAAAAAATACCTTTCAACTATACTTTTCAAAAGCACTTTTCAACCACTATAGCCATGCTAAACTACCCATGGTGTCAATATTCATCTTTCAATTTCTTAATGGCGTGTACATACTTTTTACAGGTTTCGTGGAGGAAGACAGCCCTTACTCTACAGGAGGTCAAAAAGGAACTTATTATTTCGAATTTTCTAGGCCTTTGAGAACCATGGATCGTCTTCAACAGGTTTGTGGAAAATCTTCTGGCTTTAGGCTTTTAACTAATGGTATTAAATGTTAACAAATATAAGCCTCATTTTTTATGTTCATGGCAAAATTCTTTTAATCATTGTATGTATTTGTACTGTTTCTATTGCTTGTCAAACAAACTAGATCATGGATCATGGCTTCAAAATTATTTGTTCTTACTCTCAGTTGATTTAACATGGATTATAGGAGCCCCTACTCCCAATCACCTTACTAGAGAATTTAAGATCCACTTATATTACTTAAAAATGTTTTCATATTTTTTGATTCTCTTTTCGGCTTACTTTGGCTGCTTAAGGGTTGGCTTTCTCCCATCTGTGTAAACCGCCTCTCCCCCCTTGAAATCTTTGTTATTGGAACTTCTAGATGGCTTATTGATAGGTTGACTATGAGGGATTGGATCATACTTCTAAATTATAGGTTTAAGACCTTCTAAATAGAATTCATTCAAATCATATCGGTGTAACTGCTTCTAGTTAATTTTTTATACCTGATTTCAAGACAATAATTTTAGTTTTTTTAGGAGGTGAAGCAAATAAACATGTAAACCCGCTACTAGGAAATCTCAGCTCTCCCATTTAATCACACGATATCGTCAGCTCCTTATATAAGCTGAGTTTCTTATTTTAAACATGTTAAGAAAAAACAATCAGCTCACTCTGCTCTTGTCAAAAATTTTGGTAAACTATTCTACCTTAGCAGAAGGCTGACATTTTAAACAGAAAATTGAATATGTTATAATTCTGATGTCAAAACATAAACGATAATACTGCTATTCATTTCTGTTAAAACTGTTTACCTCGTTGCATCAGCCGGACACGAGTAACTTCTTTGTTGCATTGCAGGATGTTCAGTTCACAATAGGCGGATCAAGCAAGATGTCGGTTGCACTCTGGTATCCGTTTGACGGAAATCCGTGGACCGGATCTGGACACTACACCATTAACTGCGACTGGGTGTCGCTGGATGTTGCTTCAGGCGGTTCTAAGCTAACAGGGTCTGCAAAACCAAGCAGCTCCTGGGATGTTGCCTCTGCCTTTTCCCTTTTATTCTCTGTAGCAGCTCTTTGTGTGGCCGTATTTGTGGCATATCAGGTTTCCAGACCCAAGAATATCCCATTCACACCAATGGAAAATCTTTAGATTATACGGATATTCAACTTTCATGTCTGCCATTGTAGAATTCATCGTTCGAGCTTGAGCTTATCATACATGTTAGAGATTGTACTATTGCTTGAGTTTGTACTGCCTAGCATGGCTTTGTACTTTGAACATATATTCCTTCCCACTTTATTATTATTTTTTAATTAAAAGAGCTTAGTTTTAGCTTACTTTTTCTGCTTTAGGTGAAGCTTGTCTGTTATGAACGAGTGGCCTGCTCCATTTCCTTGAGCACATGACTTTCTGGGAATAATATAAGGATTAAGGAGTAGCAGAGCATTAACTACCAATATCCCTAACATTAAACTTTCTTAAATAAAATCCCATAAAAGTATAGATTTTATTGTTAAATCTTTAGTTGATATTAGTCTCGGGTTTAATTTATGTATATTCTTTACTAAATATATATATATATATATAATTCATGTTAAAAGAATAAATGTTTTTGTCCGAGTCTTCACTTGATTTGAATGGCGACTGTTGTAACATCTAGAAGATGAGAGGTCGAGCATGTTTAAGTATTATTATCTTCCTATTTAGGAACTTGAAGAAGATTAAGATAATTTAAATATTAAAAAATTAAAAATGAAAAATGAAATAGTTATTATATATATTAAGTGGAAATATTCTATGCATCGGTTTTTAGGGTTTGGATATTATGGGTTTAGTTTTAGGGTTTTAATGTTTATGATTATGTTTTAAGGTATAAGAATAAATATTATGGTTTAAAGTTTAGATTTTAGGGTTTAAAATTTAAGATTTACTGTTTATAGTAATTTATGACAGATTTAAACAAAAATTCACTAAGGATGCATCAAATAATTAGCGATATATTAATAGTGGTCTAAAATATTAAGAAAATGCAAAAGCAGTTATAAATAGAATTTATTACTACTCACGTCTAAAGATCGTTTGCACCATATATCAGAGTTATCTCGAATATTTTAAGGGCCTTAAGTAAAACTTAATAATATGCTCCTGTAAAATGAAAGTATATTTTATTACTTTAAATAATTAATTTAATATTTTATTAATAAACTCTTATTTTCATTATTTTGTTTAGAAAGCACCTTAAATACAATTAAAAGTCTAAAACAATGAAAGACACCTACTAACTTATATAACTAACATTTGAGAAATTATTAAAGTAGTAAAGGTACGTAGAAGGTGGGGGCCTAGTGGTCGCTTATGTTGCTCCCTCGTCTGACACGACCCCAGTAAATATAATATGAAGAAAGTTCATTAAAGTATGACATGCAGGGGCGTATCTACCATAGGTCAAGGTAGGTCACTTGACCTACCATAAAAAAATGAATAAACTACTTTAGATGTCATTTAATTATTAATAAAGTTACAATTAAGTTATTCAATTATTAAAAGTTACAATTGGGTCACTTAATTCAAGTTTTAGTCACACTCAGATCACTCCTCCGTTAAAATACAAATGAACATCTAACAAGGTTTGGTATAATGATAGTTTCAGTCCTCAAAACTTATATATTCTACCAATTTAATCCTAATTCAAATTAATTCAAAAAATTTAACCATTAATACTTACAAAAGACATCAATTTAGTCATTTTCTTCTCTAAATCACATGTATACATTCGTTAACACTAGAGTACTTCATTTAAAACTATTAATTAATCTAGTACACAAATTTATAAATGTAAATATATTTATAATTATTTTTAATGCTAGATCTATAATTAGTATCTACATTAGAATTAAATTCATTAAAATCTATTTAAAATTATTTATGAAAACGTTCTACTTTAGTTATTGTTACCCCGTAATTTTCTACAAAAATTAAAGTTTTTATATTATTATATAATTTCCTTAGTAATTTGATATATTATTAAACGACTTCATTATTTCCTTTTTATTTTAAAATAAATTAATAATTAAACTTTTTAAGTTACTGAATTTTTATTATTTAACAAATTTTTTAAATTCTTAGCAAGTCTTTGTATTTTTATTAAAAAAATGAAGTTATAAAGATTTGGTGATAGAGATTAGTGATTATTCATATAAAAGTGCGGAAAGTCATTTTAGATGGTTTAAGTTACTTACAAGTAATATAAAATGTTTTGTGTTCAGAGCATTAGTTGTAAAAATGATGTTTTAGAATTATTTGTTTAGGGAGAAAATTTGTATAGACTAATGTGAATTGCTCTATACATGTTTTATTAAAGAGAGTTAGTAACTAAATCACAGTGAACCCCTTACATATGTATTTATGTGTGATTGAATGGTTCTTTGTCATGTCAGTTATGAACATTTTAAGTAATTTTTGATGACTTATTCAATATATTCTTATCTTACTTACATATGATTGTATTTATTATCAGTGGGTGAACTACCAAACTTAAATTTCTAGATCCGCCCCTGATGACATGTGTTTTGGACAATACCTACAAAGGGTGAGGAAAATATAAACGGAAAATTTCTAATCATTTGTTTTAAAAATTATCGACTAAAATGTGATATATATATATATATATATAAATATAATGAATGCCTTTAAAACTAATTTATAGGAGTATATAATATGAACATAGTATAAATAACGTTCAAATGTCATTATTGAAATATATTATGTTTGCCTTATGTATATGTTAGGTAAACCACATAAATGGTCATTAAAATTTAGGAAACTTTTGTTCGTTTCAAAAGTTATAAGATGAGTATTGATGTTATTTAGTTAATTTAACAATATGACATGTTAATAAAAAGAATTATATCCAATTTAACGTATAAACAATCATAAAACGTCATTTTGTTGTTATCTTTTGTACTGCTTTTTCTCTTCGCTTAACTTCCAAAAGTCCAACTTTACTGAATATTTTGGATTTTCGACCATAATATCAGGGGTGAAAATTTTCTGACCCTAATCATGTTTTTTTTGTGTCCCACATTAAAAATTACTTAAAAATTAAATTTTAAACTCTAATTTTAATCTTAATTTTCACATCCTAAACCTTAAAACCTTGCCCTTAAAAATATATCATGCCCTTAATTCCCTAAACTCTAATCACAACCCCTAATCTTAAATCAAACTCTAAACCTTAAATTCACTATTTTTAAGTGGGGGTATAATAAACGGCAGACGATTTTCATTCTGAAACCAGTGATGGAACTTGGTAACAGAATTTGGGAAGCGATTTAAAACTTTTAAAAAGTTTAGGTTTAAACTAAATTTTTTGAAGGGTTTAGTTTAATTTTTTCAAAAAATGGGTCTAACTAAAATTTTTAAAATTTTAAGAAGCTTAATGAGAACTTTTAAAAATTATGAAAGGGATTTAACTAAAGACATTCAAAAACTTTCATACTTAATTTGAAAATTTAAAAATTTGATGGCAATAAATTATCTTTTTAGAAAAATATAAAATTTTAAATTATAATTTTCTAAATTTTGGAGTGTTGTAACCCCACCAATCCCTATTGTCTTCGTCCCCTGCATGAAACCACCACCACCACTTAGCTCAACACCGTTCTTTCTTTCTCCAACAAATAGAAACATTTGAATCCCTCAATATATTATATACCCACCACAAAGACCCTTGTCTCTGTACTTGGAACCTTGTCATTATTCAAAAATGTATGGATACATATACAAGAATTATAACTTAACCCAACATAGTCATAGACGGATGCAAGACTTTATATTAAGAGACAAACATATAAAATACTAGAGGAGAACTTATAAAATTTTAAAGGCTGAAAATAAATTTTCAATAGAAAATATATAATTTTTTTAAATCGTATATAAATTTTAAATTTTCAGGGGTGACCGTCCCATTTCGATCCATCCCTAGACATAGACAAGCATGCATTCGAGAACAAATGGAGGCTAACAATATCAGTTGTTATGAAATATGAACATCAAGCTCTACTTAAGGGTGGGTGTTTGATTAATGGTTGATTTAAGATGATAGACACTAAAAGCTGGGAACGAGAATGATAGGTGGCGGAGAAGATGACCAGTGAAGATCCTAATTCAATGAAAATACATATAAAGTTAATATTAAGAAATTTTAGTTGGTGATATAAATATTAACAAAATAAATCATATCATAGTAAAATATTAATAAAATAAGTCACGCTAACCTGTTGTTACTGATCTAAGGTACAAGTGACCAAAAACAAAAGTAGTGTCAAAGTTTAATGATTAAATTAAAAAGTTTTAAACTTCAATAAGCAAAACAGGAGTAATAGTAAAGTTCAGTAGTTTACTGGAGAATTAAAAACCCAAATTGAAAACGCCGGCACTGTCACTGATAAGTGATAAGTACAACTGAGAGAAAAAGGGCAACCATAGCTTTCGGTTTTCACCAACAGTCAGTAATGGCAGTTCCGACCGTGAGTCATTTCCTACGAGTTCTGGTTCATGTGATGTTGTCTCCACGGCTGAATCCTCCCTTGTCGGCTGTCGGAAATACGTTATTATTCTCATAGTGTTGCTTTTATGTGATCTCGCCGTTGGTTTGTTGGAATATCGCCAGATCTGAGTTGTCTACGGTTAGAATCAACGGCGTTGCTGATGTCGCTTCTTGCCCTTTCAAATCCCAGTGGTAATTACCCCATTTAACTTGCCATTTCCGAGTAGAAAATTTAACTTTTTTCACGGTTTTCAATTCGGTTGCTTGGGAAAAAATCGAGGACTAAGAACAAAGCTATATCTTCGTTTTTCTTTTCACCCTAGATGAAAGATAACCTAATTAGCTAAAGCGGTAGAACTAAGGACAGCTTTCACTGACTCATGCAATTATTTTGGTTTAGCTGGAAACTTAGTCTTGGGACTGTAAATTGCCTGGTAGATGTTTTTATGCTATAATTACCACTGTGTTTTGGGCAAAGATTATTTTTGCAAAATAGTTGTAGATATTAGCTGCATAAGCACTTGACAGAAAAAAGTTGGTCATTTTTGCAAATCAAGAAGTGTGCTTGCACTTCGGTGCATTAGATTTAGGATCTTTTGTTGCCAGTCACAATAGCGATTCACATTTAATTTTTGGCGTTCTTGTGCATTGTAGTGTAGACACTGGATTTTATTTTTATCATTGTTATATATAATTATATATGTATGGTTCCATACTTTGCTTGATTGAGTGTTTTCTTCATATAACGTAAACAGGGGCATTGGGAAATGTCTATTCATTTTTGGTGAAAGTTGTTGTTCTGAGTTGTGCAATTTCCATCACCAGTGCTGATTTTTCCAGTAATCTACTCCAAGCACCCGCACAATCTCCCACCACGGTTGCTGAGGGTTCACCAGCTGTTTCTGATCTTCCTTCTCCTTCCCATCTGCCATTGGTTCATAGACCACACCGAAAACATTTTTCACCACGCAGTGCACCAACACTTGTAGCACCTGCCCTACCTCCTCTTCGTGGTCCATTAATAACTGCCAGTCACCCTCCTATCAGTTCACGCCTGGCAAATCCTTTGATGAAGAGGAGTGCGTTACTGCCTCCTGATGTGAACTTGCCAAATATTGCCCCTACACAGATCGGTCCTGGTCCAATTCCTGCTGGTTTAGCTCAACCACCATTGTCTCCTGAAGTGCCCAGTAAGATAATTTCTAAGCCATTTATTACCAACGTTATTATATTTTCTTCTTTATGTATTCATTACATAATATCACAACTCAACATCTTTTATATAGCACTTCTATGCACAATGTGGTTAGAAGGTAGCATCCTGAGCATTTGTTGTTTATATTTGTCCACTGTATGAGACGCTTACATGGGTATTTTCTCACCTGGCCAGGTTGTTGCAATCCAGATTCAATTTTAAAACGAGGGATTCATGGTTGTCATTGTGTGTATCCCATAAAGCTTGAACTTCTCCTTTTAAATGTCTCTCAAAACCCAGATCGGAATGCCTTTCTAGTCGAGTTAACTTCTCAGCTTGATTTGCTGCCTGATCAAATTGAGATTATCAATTTTTATATGCTCAGTTTATCAAGATTAAATATCTCCATGGATATTATTCCACACACGGGGATCAGTTTCACTGCCAGTGACGCATCAAAAATAAACTCTTCACTTGTGAGGCATAGGGTTCGTTTTGACCCAAATGTAGTTGGAGATTACAGAATGCTTAACTTTACCTGGTTTGAGCCTCCAGCGCCTTACCCAGGTAACTTATGATAGAACTTAAATTCTTCTAGGATCAAATGAGACTTCTATGCTTTTTTTGATTAGATAATGGATATCTTTCTTGTATGCTATCGTTTTCCTGGCAGCTCATAGCTTTTGTTTTACTGTAATTTTTTGTATGGGGAGTAGCTTATCTTGTTTTACTTGTCCTGACAAAGTGGCATCTTCTTTACAGCTCCTGTCATGGTTTCTAGGCCTAGAGCAGCTTCGGCACATCAATCCTCCAATTCTACATCACTCAGCTCTTCAAATAAGAGAAAACATTCAAATTTGATTCTTATTTTTGGTATTTCTGCTGGCATACTGGTTTTTGCTATAATATCAGTGCTTATAATTTGTTCGTGCACATTCCATGAGGGAAAGACAAAAGCATCGCCAAGGGAATCTGGTATGCGTATAAGCACAAAAACTATGAATTTATCTGCTGGTCTGAGGTTTAAGTGTTTTGATTATTTTAATAACATTTCATTGAACTGGCATTGACCCCACCCCTAGTTATGCCGTGGATAAAATATTGAATAAGAAAACTTTTTTTCATGGATGGCTATCAATGTGAATTGAATCGCAGTATTGAGCTAAATAATAGAGGGAGAAAAAGGTTTCAGAACCCTAAACATTAGCAGAACCAAAAAAAATTAAAGCTTAATTTGCCTGATTTTGCACTTTCTGTTATACCTTATGAACGAGAATGCAGATTGACTTTTTTGGTATTGTTTTATATTCAGATTCTTGCTGATAATATGAATCTAACTCCTTTGATTCTTATTCTTTTCAGTAAAGACAAGGGCAGCTGATGCCATTGCGCAAGCAAGGTCTTTTCCCCACCCAAGCAGTACACGGTTTCTACAGTATGAAGAACTCAAAGAAGCAACAAACAACTTTGCACCTTCCAGCATACTGGGGGAAGGGGGGTTCGGCAGAGTTTTCAAGGGTGTTTTAAGTGATGGTACTGCTGTAGCAATTAAAAAGCTTACCAATGGAGGGCCTCAAGGAGATAAAGAGTTTTTGGTTGAAGTTGAGATGCTTAGCAGATTGCATCATCGTAATCTTGTGAAACTTGTAGGTTATTATAGCAGTCACGACTCTTCACAAAACCTGCTTTGTTATGAGCTTGTTCCAAATGGAAGCTTAGAAGCCTGGCTCCATGGTATCTCACGTCTCTATATTTGATCCCGTATGCAGACATTATCCTTTTATCTGCAGCCAGCTGTGATACATGATACTGACTTTGCTCCTGTCTTGCCTCAGGCCCCTTGGGAGTAAGTTGTCCTTTAGACTGGGACACCCGAATGAAGATTGCCCTTGATGCTGCAAGAGGACTTGCATACCTTCACGAGGACTCCCAACCATGTGTTATCCACCGAGATTTCAAAGCATCCAATATTTTACTCGAGAATAACTTTCATGCTAAAGTTGCTGATTTTGGCCTTGCCAAACAAGCACCTGAAGGCAAAACAAATTACTTGTCTACTCGTGTAATGGGCACATTTGGGTTGGTTTTTCGTACACTTTTAGAAATCTTGCTCTCTTGTTTAACTTGACACTAAGGTAGAATGGGACTTGATTTTTAGGTATGTAGCTCCTGAGTATGCTATGACTGGACATCTACTTGTAAAAAGTGATGTTTACAGCTATGGAGTTGTACTGCTCGAGTTACTCACTGGAAGGACACCTGTAGATATGTCGCAACCATCAGGACAGGAGAACCTTGTCACCTGGGTGAGTAGTAACCTAGAATTAGCCTCACTGTTGCTAATGCTTCTATATCCGGATTTTATTCGATTAGGAAAGGCATAAAACCTTTATTAATCTATGGATCTGCTAGATAACTTACTCAAGTTGGTTGTTCTTCTCTCAGGCGATGCCAATCCTGAGAGACAAGGACCGGCTGGAAGAGCTTTCGGATCCAAGGCTTGGAGGGAAGTACCCAAATGAAGATTTCGTGCGGGTTTGCACAATTGCTGCTGCTTGTGTTGCTCCTGAGGCAAGCCAAAGGCCTACAATGGGTGAAGTAGTACAGTCGTTAAAAATGGTGCAGCGCGTTACAGAATATCAGGATTCTGTATCGACCATTTCCAATAACCACCGGCCCAACCAGAGGCAGTCTTCTACTACTTTTGAGTCTGATGAGACATCTTCAATGTTCTCTTCTGGTCCTTTCTCTGGTCTCGGTGCTTTCGACAATGACATCTCACGGACGGCAGTTTCCTCTGAAGATCTTCATGAAGGACGATGAACACTTTTCAAGGGAGAGTAAGTGAAGCAGACTCCAGTATACAAAGCTCGACAACGGAATACAAGAACGATAAATTTTCTCAGTAGGAAATATGGTATAATTTGAAATGGGATTTTTAGAGGTGTTTTAGTTTTAGTATCTGTAAAATTTAGATGGATGGGAAATGGGAGCTTCTTCCCAATTGTTGTTGTACCACTGTTAAGTTTTGTAAATATGTTTTTTAGTTTTTCTTTTCCTTTTTTTATCGGATTGGCTTCCAAGGGTTTTTATTAAACTTCTATTTTTTCGAGTTCCATTATATTTTTTAAATTTCATTATATGTTGATCTTCTTTGGTCTCAATCGAGAAATATTTTTCCATTATTTTTTTTCAAAAATGTGTAATAGTGATGAATTAGCAAGCACGTGTTTGAATATGAATTTTAGAACTTGAATGCAAAAGGTTGAGTCTGTTTGAATTGATTATTTAGGCTGAGGCGTCTAGAAGAATTGGCACAGGTACTTGGAATGCTGATACATTTGAATTGAAAATAAAGTTTTTTTTTTTAAAAAAGGTGGGTCTCATTAAAAACCCCGCTAACACTCCTGGTTTGAAAAATTGGGAAGCCCTACCCAAAAATATATTACCACGATTGAGATTGAATCTCGCAAGTACAAAATTACAGATACAATTGAAAAAAAAGGACCAAAAGACATAGAGGTCATGGAACGAAAAGGATGTGTGACTAAAGTATGTGCGACAGAGTTAGCCTCTCTGTTTACATAATGAACCTGGGCGAGAGGATGCGAGGTGAGTACAGTCCTGGCCTAAAGGAGGATAGGACCCATGGTGGAGAGATCAGGTCCCGGATGGTTGAGTCTGTTTGTTATGGAAGCACAATCTGTTTCAAAATGCAAGTTGGTCCATCTTTGTTCTTATGTGAAAGTGGTACCAGCAAGAAGGGCAGTACCCTCGACCATTGCAGCATCCGGACAGCTACTCAAAGGGTAGGCGAGGCCACCAACAACCGCTCTCGAATCATCACGAACCACTATTCCAACAACTGTCGCGCATGTGACCGGATCAAAAGCCTCGTCCACATTAACCTTAAGAGACCCTGGCGGGAGCCGCCTCCTGCGAGGTTGTGAGAGTGGGAGTGATTCGGTGGAGAAATATGATTAGGAAAAATTGCATCCTTATAATTGCGGTGAAGGGTCATAGAGTTAATAGCAATAAGCCAGCGAGCTGCAAATGACGGTTATGGACCCAGTCAATGCGACGGTTCTAAATGTTCCATAGGACAATGAGAAAAAGGCTAAACAAATCGGCGGATAACATGGAAGCACCTTCCTCAAGCCATTGAAGGCCTGTAGGAATCATGTTATGGACTAAAGAGAGGGAGATGCCTGCTAGAGAAGAGTTTCCTAAGTCCCGGGGCAATCTCGAAAGGCATGAAGTACAGATTTTTAGTAAGATTGGCAAAAGGGGCAAGGGCCCATATCAAGACCAAAGACCTGGAGTTTGGAGCCTACAGGTAGGGCGTCGGGTCTTATTCGCCAACTGAAGGTCTTAACTTTAGGAAGGACCTGTCGTTTGGTCAAAGCTTTTCAAACCCGAGACGGCCGGTTGCGTGGCTCTGGGGGATGTTGTAAAAACAAGTAACCCGAGCGAACCAAATAGATTTTAAAATCATAGGGTTCCACAAGATTGAATCGCGATTGTCGTTGACAATGGGAATGTTAAAAATAAAATTAACATCTTCAACTGTGAAATAATCACGTATTTTAGTTGATCCCATCCAACGTTATCATGGAGTATAAAGTCGCGACAACGAATGTAAACTTTAAACAATACTTCGTATTTTTCATAGAAGTGAACGGGAGAAGAACCTCAGTTATCTTGGTGAAAAGTTTACTAAAACATAATTTTTTTTGTTAAGTCCTTAAGTCTTGTATATATATTTAATTGTATATATAAACAAGAGTTCTGCCCTCTTGTGCGTGTGGTAATTACAGCTTAAGAATTCCTCAAAAAAAATTACAGCTTAAGAATTGGGCAAAATGCCCCCAAAACATAAATGAAAATGTCTTCCGTTTCCTCCCCATTCCTATAATATTTTACCTTATTTAATAATTTCTATCCACGATTAAAAATAATTCAATATGTTTATACGTGTAACCATTTGATTGGAAAAAAATATTAAATTTTAATTAAAAACAAAGTTTTGCTATACGCGGCCTGAGAAACTATATTTATAAAATTACTAAATTCTTATAATTAATATTTATTTCTTATTTTTAATAGAATTACTATGATGCTTAGTTGTATATATAATTAAGAGTTTTGCTATATTTAGTTTCGAGGGCTATGTTTATAGTTTAGAGTTTAAGTGTAGATTTACAATTTAAAGTTTAAGGATTAGTGGTTAGTGTTTAGAGTTTAAAATTTACGATGTAGGGTTTTGGGTTTAGGCGGTATTCAACTATCATAAATTTGATGTTTATTTTTCGGATAATTAATAGAATAATTTTTTTGCTGAGTATTAATTATATCTACAATTAAGCATTTTAGTAGATTCTACTGAAAAAGGAAAATAAACATTAATTATAGGAATCTAGTAGTTTTTAAACATAGCCTCAGGGCTGCATATAACAAAACCCTTGAAAATAAGACCAACTTGAAAGAATGTTTAAATAATGATGGTTTAATTTGTTGAATTTTTTAAATGTGCTATTATACATATTTTGTGACGGTCACATCATCCACAATTAACGGTTTAATAACGATTCTATAACAAAAACTCTATTATGTAATTTTCAAAAGTACGATGGCTATTTTATACATTTTTAAGATAATTTAGCAACTATTTGTGTGCTTTACCCTTTTTGTTTTTAATATTTGCTTTGCTCGTGGGTGGTAACCTGTCCGTAATCTAAATTCGGGGTTAAAACAAGAAGATTATCCATGGTAAAATACACAAGTCATCACTTAATTATTTTTTTACTCTTATTTTGGTCATTTAATTTTAAAAATATTTAATTTGCTCACTGAATTTTCGAATTATTTCTGTTTTGGTTACTCTATCGTTAAATAGTTAACAGTGTTATTGGCACACGGAACCAAAACGACATCATTTAAAAAAGCTTAAATTGTATCAAACCGCCGTCGTTTTGTATCCCTATAAAATCTTTTTTTTAATATTTTCACTTTATTTTCTCTTTCTTCTTTAATTTTTTTCTCCATATTCTTAGATTCCAACCACCACTCATCACGATCGACCATCGTGTCCTAAACTTGTTTCCATCGTCGCCGGGTGATGAGTTCTAAAATTTCCCTCCAAATTTATTTCGCTCTCCTAAACTTGAATATAATGTCTACCTAACAAGAAAACGCTTTAAACTCATCTATTTTTCCCTTCAATTTTTGGTTCTGCAATTTTGATTTTAATTTTTTTTATAAATAGTTTGATTATTTATTTCATTTTTTACTTATTGCAATGTATATTATTTTTTTGAGATTTTTGAATAAAATAAAGGTGAGACAATTTGTTTTGGGTTTTGAGAAGGTAAGAGGCGGTGATGTTTGTTTGGCGTTCTGGGAAGTTAAGGGGTGTGACAGTGAGGGTTTTGGGAGGGTTAGATATTAAAGTTTTGGGGAGGGGAGGGTGATGTCGGGAGTTTGGGGTTTGAGGTTTTACGATTATAGTTTAAGAGTATAATTTAAAGATTTTTTATTTTATTTTAAATCCTAAATGTTAATAAAATATTAATAAAAAAATTATGTTACAATCAAATATTAATAAAATAAGCCATGTTTAAAGTTCAGTAGTATATTGAAAGTTTTTAAAATTGAGGGACACAACGCGATTTCCGTCTACGTGGCCTTGTTGTTTGTGTTAACAGTTTTACAGGACCTCGCGTTCTGTAGAACGCGAGGTCCACGAGAATTTGAAAGGGTGGCTGAATATATCGCACAGACCTCGCGTTCTGCAGGACACGAGTTCTGTGCAATTCTGGGCTGAAGAACAAGGGAAAACAAGTGTGGGTAGGCATGTTCGAGCCCAATTCCGGGCGTGTAAATTGTATATTTTTAGCGATCATCGAGTTTGGGGTCGTAGTACTGGAAATTGTCTATCGTATGATACCAACATGGTTAATTTCCGTCCATTCTACAATGGTTTAAAATGGCTTCGAAAACCATATGTTATCATCCTTTTTTGAATGAAGTTGCATTTGAACAAATGTCGATTTTCGGTTTAGTAATCCCATAAAATTTATTCAAAACTGAAATTAAATAAACATTTTAAAGTTTAATTATAATAGATAAACAAAATTATAATACGGCATTATAAAAATCAAATGCGTGGAATATAAATATTAAAAACATAAGTACAAATCAGTAAAAAAAAGACTAAAAATGCCTATGTCCACCCGTTCCGCAGTCAGGTGGATGACGATCACGAGCCGGATACCTCCGTCCATCGTCCCCATCATCCTGACCATCGTGTGCGATATGCGGATCTGTGCTGGGCCCAGGCGGGGAGTAAAACAAGCTACCCATTGGGCGTACTCTCCACAATGGGAAAGTCATACTGAGATTACAGCTGTGGATAATCGATAAGCTGAAGATCAGTCGTGGGCGTATGGGGACGATAGGCATCGGAGGAGCCGAACTGGGGTGGAGGCATCGTCTGTTGGAAACTCGATGGACCGCTATAAGTATGAAATGCTGTGCCAGAAGATGATGCCCATGCAGTGTCATATCGTGGTCTCGGACCGCGCTGCGTCGACTGCCTCTGGCTCTGGCTCTAGGTCGCTCGACAGGTGCCGCATGGGTGGTTTTGGGGTTGCTGGGGAAGCCCTGCAGCACGCTTGGCCTAAGTAAGGATATGCGACATCCCATTGAGCCTATACCACTGGTCATAATTGAAAGCGACCGAATCAACCCCTTCCATAATTTGTTGGAGAAGCAGTGGGCGTTGGGCAAATCGATTACCTCAAATCGCTATCCAGGGAGCGTGGTACTCGGACCAGTCAACATCCGTCTTCCCCTGGCGCGTAAGATTGTGGAAGCGGTCCATATTTTGCGGAGGGGTTGGAACATTTTGGAAGTACCCGAACTGTCGGAGAACCCTATCCGTAGCATGCCACACGCAAATTTCGTAGTAGAGCAGCGGCACGACGGAAATCCAGAGGTCTCGGTCACGCGGAATATCCGGTGGAGTAATCTACCGAATCTCCTCTGAATCGTAGGACCTCCACACGAACTAAAAAGAATGAAAACGTTTGTAACGGTTATATGAAATATTATTGGAAAAAATAGTATAAAAAAATTCAAATTAATTTTCGAATTACCTCGTCCTCCGTCAAGCCATCGAAAGCATGCCTGAATTATTTTTGGGAGTTCGGCAGGCCGGTGTGGGTCAGTGTGCTGCTCCACCTATAAATAGTGAAAAAAATCGTTAAATAAAATAATTTAAAAATAAAAAATATATAGTAGATTACGTAGTACCTTCGTAGAAGCGGAAATAACATAGCGGTGGCCTGTTTAAGCTGTGATCTCAAAATAGGCATCCGAAACCAAACCCAAGCTTGTAGGACTAAACAACATCCTCCCATCGATGCTCTTGAGGCGTCAACGTTTCTGCAGAGCTCTCTGATAAGAAACGCCAAGACAGCTGATCCCCAAGATTTTCTTCCTGACTCATTTAAATCTGTAAGATGACGAAGCCACATCACGTGCACCTTTGTGCGGGATTTGTCTGGCATTAATATCCCGCCAATAATGCGCAAGATGTGGGCACACGCACACCGCTGTGAAAATAAAGATTTAATAAAGACATCTTAATTAAAAAAAATTGTAAGTTCATCCTAAATTTAATAAAGGCATCCAAAAAAATTAGTAAAGGCATCGTAATTTGCAAATAAATATTTGTAACTTCATCCTAAATATTTAATGTAGGCATCCTAAATATTTAATAAAGTCATCATAAATATTTAATAAAGGCATCCTAATTTTCAAGTAATTATTTGTAATTGCATCCTAAATTTATTAAAAGGATCCTAAATATTTAATGAAGCATCCTAAAAATTTCATAAACCATCGTAATGTTCAAATAAATATTTTTAATTTCATCATAAAACTAATAAAAGCATACTAAATATTTAATAATGGCATCCTAATTTTTAAATAGAAAAAATACCTGAAGTGTAACTTTATCCGCATCGCGGGGAGGGGTTCCAAAGTGAGCCTCCAAATATGATAGCTCGATTTTTCCACCGTCCCACACTTCCTCAGGGGGCATCACGCCCATTTGTTCAGCAAATAGAGTTGGCCAATCTGCCAACGCTACACCCGTAATAACGCTGCCGTTTGTAGGCAACCCCAGAATGTAAGCAACATCCTCCAACGTGATTGTTGCCTCGCCAAATGGAAGATGAAACGTGTGCGTCTCGGGCCTCCACCGTTCTATCAGCGCGCTGATCAACGATGGTTTTACCTTCACCCTTATATATCGTGCTATGTAGCCAAAACCGGCGCGCTGAATCTACTCCATAACAGCATCAACGAGTGGGGTGTTGATACGGTTAAGGTAACATTGTAAATTACGTTCGTATCCCTTCAAAAAAATAAAATAAAATAGTTAGTAAAATAAAAAATTTAATTAAATAAAAATTTTTAAAAATTAATAGGGAAAAGTAATACCGCTGGATTGCTTCGCCAATATTGATTGCAGTGAGTCGCTTTGTTGCGTAATAAGGGCTCCATTATATCGAACGAAATATAAAAGTTGCCGATAATTTGTTGTAAAAAAACTAAAGAACTCGCGTTCTGTGGTTGATATTGGGGGCAGAGCCTCCAATTTATAGAAGACCTCGCGCCTTTTGGGATACGATGTTAATGAACCTCGCGTTCTGTAGAACGCGATATCCATATACCTCGCGTCCTATAGAACGCGAGGTTCATTGAAAAGGCGCGTCACGGAACAGACGCGTGAACTGAACGGTCATAAGTGACCTCGCGTTCTAGAGGACGCGAGTTTCTAAAGAACTCGCGTTCTAGAGGACGCGAGTTTCTAAAGAACTCGCGTTCTACAGGACGTGAGGTCGTGTGGTTTTTTAAAAGAAGACTTCACAGGCGGGAAAGTCATTTATTATAATTTTAATAATAATAATTATTATTATTATTATTATAATAATTTTAAAAGAAGACTTCGACTATTCAATTGGGGGGCCCTCAAGCTGTATGCATCGTTCTCCGAGTCTAATCCAGTTATCCAAATACCAAGCTGGGGCCGGGCGAATTTCGACTTCGATTCGAATGCCAAAGTTGATAGCCCGACCGCAAGTCTACGACGTGATCTTAACCTACTGTGCCAAGACAACGAGTTTGGTGCATCGTCATCTGCTCCTCTAGGGCAGTCGTGCGTAGCTAGTATCGGGTTCGACCTAAACCAACCCCCAAACGATGAATTCGATGCACCAACAAATGCATCGTACAATCCATACAATCCTTATAGTTTTGGGGGGGGAGGGAACGTCGGCTCCTTACGTTGCGCACGGCCATGAAGCATCATATGGCCGACACTCAATGTATATCCCTGACACCGACTACGGTCAACCATCTATTGAGAGACATTCTTCTTTTGGAGGTGAGGGAGTGTCGTCTTCTTACGCTATGCACGACCATAATTCCTCATATGGACGACACTCAACGTATGTCACTAGCACGGAGTACGTTCAACCATCTATGGGAATACATTCTTCTTATGGTGATCTTGATTTTGGTCTTGGAAATGCGGTTCGTGAGCGATCTCGTGAGAGGTCTCCCGCTCATCGACCCCCATCCTCGCCTCCAAGGGTAGTGATCGACGAAGCTCTACTATTCCAGCTCCCGGAGGATGCTTCTGACGAAGAACCGATTAGAGAACCCAGGCCCGACAGAGACGAGCTGGGGCCATTCTATGATGAACCAAAAGACTTGACAGTTCTACCGGAAGACACTACCGTTCTACCACCAGATTTCGACGAACAACCGACTGCCACCAACTTTCCTGTAGATGCAACACCAATTTCTATGTTCCAGCCAGCATCCCACCTCACAACGGTTGATATGGATGCAATGGACGTCCCTGATTTTCCGCATGACGACACAATAGATGGCCGAGACAACCGTTCTGATGGTGAACTGAGAATTGGTATGACGTTCTTGAAAAAGGAAATTGCGGTGGCGGCAGTTAAGCAGTACAATCTTCGTCATAATGTTGAGACGACAGTGGATAAAACCCAATCCAGATACTACAAGGCTTATTGCGTCCAAAAAAATCAAGGCTGTAAATGGAAAATCCGTATATCACAGTTGAAGAGGGCAGGCGACCGTTGGACAATAATAAAACTTGAGGGGCCCCATACATGCACCGTTCCTAGCCTCAACCAGGATCACAAGAACCTGGATGCAAAGTACCTCGCAGACATCTTTTCGACACTGGTGAAAACAAATCCCACTGTGTCGGTCCCCACATGTCAGGCTGCAGCTCTAGCTGTCACCGGCTACCGTCCTCAATATTCCAAAGCATGGTATGCAAGGAAGCGGGCCAAAGAGGAAATGTATGGCCGATGGGAGGAATCTTACAAAGAGTTGCGCCTGTGGCTTAATCTCCTGCAGAAACACATCCCCAGAATGGTTGTCAAACTTGATACGGTTCAGGCATACGAAAATGATTGTGTCGTCCGAGGTGTTTCTCAATTCCACCGGTTATTTTGGACTTTCCCCTAGTGCATCAACGCATTCAAGCACTGCAAACCGATGGTCCAAATCGACGGCACATGGTTGTACGGAAGATATACACAGACCCTACTTCTAGCTATAGCACATGACGACAATCGCAAATGCGTTCCTGTTGCATTCGCAATCGTCCCGAAGGAGGATTTTGAGTCTTGGAAGTTCTTCCTTCAGAACCTACAAAAATATGTCATTGATCCTGTAATACGAAGAAGGGATGAAGGGGTATGTGTTATTTCTGACAGAGGCACAGCGCTGTTGTGGGCGATAGAAAATTTGGGTAACTATTGGAAGCCTCCATACATTCACCACCGTTTTTGCTTGCGACACATAGCCACAAACTATCTGCTGCAATACAAGAACCGTGATGAACGTCAAATGGTGCTCGATATGGGTACGTCATTTATGTCATTTTCATTTACTATATTATTTCTTACTCGCTTTCATTTACGACCTTTTTGCATGTGTTTTTCGCCCATAACTATTCAACTGTCATCCCGTAGGCAACTCGCACTACAAACAAGAGGTGGCTGACCTTCTCGAGGAACTGAGAGCGAGAAACAAACGTGGCGCAGAATACCTTAAAAAAATCTCAAAGGAAAAATGGCTTCGATCGTATGACGAGGGTAAACGTTATGGTCATATGACAACTAACTTGGCTGAGGCAGTGAACTCATCACTGAAGGGAGTGCGGCAGTTGCCTATCACTTCCATTGTCAAAGCGACCTATTATCGTTTGGCTACCCTTTTTGCAACCTTGGGAAGGCAAGCAACTGAGTACATGGTAGGTGGACACAAAGTCCATCCAGATTTCCGCACAAAACTGCATACTCAATTGGGCCAATCAAGACAGATGACTGCAACTCTCTTCTCGCGAGAAGGACACATGTTTCGTGTTGCAAAATTTTCCAAGCAGTTGGAAGGCATTCAGCACAACGCTTACGTGGTAAATCTGAGGGAAAGAACCTGCGAGTGCGGAATTTTCCAAACATTCAAATACCCGTGCGCACACGCCATTGCTGCTTGCACTAACCAACGGATACAATACATGCATATGGTTGATCCGGTATACTTACTCGAAACGGTGTTTAAGGTTTACGAAAAAGAGTTTCCTCCAATCGAAAATGAGGTTGATCCGAATGCTGTGGACACTGAACCGATCATACGCCCAGATCCAGCACTACTACGAGCCAAAGGACGTCCACGTTCTTCAAGAATATACTGTGCCAAGGATATGGTCGAACATCGAGAAAAAACCGGACAAAAGAAGCATTGTATTGTATGTAAAAATCCTGGACACACAGCTCCTAAGTGTCCTAATCGCTCAGCCCCTCGTCTTAATTAATTATTTTTAATTTGTATATGTGAGTTCGCCCATGACAATCGAATCAATAAAGTCAGTCTACTTCGATTTATACAGTACGCCATCTTATATTTTCAATCATTCAAAAAAATATGTTATGATAGTGTTTTCGAAGCAACTTTAAGTCAGTGTACAATGGACGAAAATTGACCGTGTCAGTGTCATACGATAGAGAATTCTGCTCGAACATGCATATCGACATTTGTTCAAATGCAACTTCATTCAAAAAAGATGATAGCATAGGATTTTCGAATCCATTTTAAACCATTGTAGAATGGACGGAAATTAACCATGTTGGTATCATACGATAGACAATTTCCAGTACTACGACCACAAACTCGATGATCGCTAAAAATATACGATTGACACGCTCGAAATTGGGCTCGAACAGGCCTACCCACACTTGTTTTTCCTTATTCTTCAGGCCAGATTTGCACAGAACTCGCGTCCTGAAGAACGCGAGGTCTGTGCGATATATTCAGCCGCCCTTTCAAATTCTCGTGGACCTCGCGTTGTAAAACCGTTAACACAAACAACAAGGCCACGTAGACGGAAATCGCGTTGTGCAGAACACGATATCCGACCTCGCATCCTACACAATGTGAGTTCCACTGACGTGGCAAGTTTGGGGGTCATTTTGTCAAATAATATTTTTTGGGAGTCATTTTCTCAAATAATAATTAAAAAAAGATTTTTGTTCTAAAATTACCGAAAAACTTGTTTGTAGTTACAGCAGTACTGCACTTCTTAACCTGCATTTTCTCTGTCCAATTCAGTAAAAACCCAGAAACACGTCTCTAAACAATAAAAAAGAAAAGGTTTTTTCAATTTTGGTTTTAATCTTGGCTCATAGATCAGAATGGCAAGCACGTGCATTTCGACATCGGCGTCGTCTCTTCGCCCAAGGTATTTTCTTTCATTTTACGTCTTGACTCTTGCCGTTCTTCCAAGTTCCAACCTTTGAATAGAACCCATGTTTTGTTTTAATGTTGCTTTCTTTATAGAGGGTCCAAGATCCATTTTTTTATATTCTGATGTTTTCGTTTTTACTTAATTGGCTAAAGTTTTAAAAGTTTTTTTTTTCCTTCAGGAAATTGAAGAAGCTACTTAGTAATCAAAAGAAAGTGATTAATTCTCAGCCAAAGGCTGTTTACACAGGAGAGTTTTGGGCTCCAGAGACAAGTTCTCGTCAGGGAATTTGGTCAATAAGGTAAAGAGCTCGTATGAAAGTAGAACCTTTTTTTGGTTGCCCTCTCGGTTCACTAATCTGGACCCGCGTCGCACACCCGCTATTGGTGGGCGAGTCTCACGGCAGGGATTTTTTTGCATATACAAGGTCTCAGAACTCGAGAGCATCAACCCCGTTGGTACTAGAGCCCTTTTTTTTAATGAAAGAAGATTGTTATAAATAAAAGATTAATGGTTTTATTTCGTAATGATGCAGGGATGATTTGCAAGTTCCATCATCACCTTACTTCCCTGCATATGCACAAGGGCAGGGGCCGCCTCCGATGGTGCAAGAGAGATTTCAAAGTGTTGCCAGCCAACTTTTTCAATACGTAAGGATTTGCTTTGGCTGTGGATTTTGGCTTTAACAAACATGTTTTTTTTTTCCTTCATTTTTTCAGCATCTTATACATTGGGTGCTTGTTTCTGTTGTTAGAGAATAATTCGCTGTGGTGGAGCCGTTGATGATGATATGGCAAACATTATTGTAGCTCAGCTTCTCTATCTTGATGCTGTTGATCATCATAAGGTCTCTTTGGTTCCATGCTTGCGCTCTCTCAATCATACACCTTTTTTTCCCTTGAAAGCATTAGGAACCTTGAATGCCATTGTGTTCGTTATTTACTATTCGTGTGTTGTTTGATCTTGTCAACACTCAACAGGACATTGTCATGTATGTAAACTCTCCTGGAGGGTCTGTTACGGCTGGTAATGTATCTATCTATCTAATAAGAATCATGTATTTATACTTTCATTGATTTGTTTCAAATAGCTAGAATTGGACAAATTTCATTGACTTGCCTAACTTTTGTAGTTTTGAATTTTGTTCCCTTAGGTATGGCTATATTTGACACTATGAGGCATATCCGGCCTGATGTCTCGACTGTGTGTGTTGGACTTGCAGCTAGGTATAATTGATTTATGTAAATTATTTCTGCTTACAGTCAAATTATATTTTCAAATAACAGTAGTTAGCAGCCATACCTGCTTGGTCTTTGATTCATTCTAACAGATATTGTATCCTTGATGAGTGTATTCTTAATATATGTATTTATGTGAAATAGAAGAGGATGTGTAGTGATGGGGATTTGTTTTATTTCTCATGTTCCCCTGCTTGATGCTTGACCTTTGTACATTCTATCCTGCATCCCAACTTGTTCCTAGAATCTTGATGACAAAGTGAAGTTTCTAACGCAAGACCATGATATCAACTTTTGGAAATTTCAAACCTTTTTCCTTGAAATAGTGTATTCTTAATATATGTATTTATGTGAAATAGAAGAGGATGTGTAGTGATGGGGATTTGTTTTATTTCTCATGTTCCCCTGCTTGATGCTTGACCTTTGTACATTCTATCCTGCATCCCAACTTGTTCCTAGAATCTTGATGACAAAGTGAAGTTTCTAACGCAAGACCATGATATCAACTTTTGGAAATTTCAAACCTTTTTCCTTGAAATACATTTCTAAAAATGAAGATATTTATGGATGTTCTCGAGAATAAGATTTTCTAATTTTCATGTGGATGCAGTTTCTTCTTTTTTGTTTGTTTAACTACCCGTATCCAACGCAGTTGTTTTCTTTTAGTAATGGGTATATTTTATTTTTGCGTGTAGCATGGGAGCCTTTCTGCTTAGTGGAGGAACCAAAGGTATATATAATGCTTGTGTCCTGTACCAGTGATAGCTCTGTTGTTTGATGTAATTACTAAACGGAGTTGTTTTCTTAAAAACTCTAGGGAAACGGTACAGTTTACCTAATTCAAGGATAATGATACATCAGCCCCTTGGTGGAGCTCAAGGAGGTCAAACTGATATCGACATTCAGGTCTGGGGTTTTCTTCACACTATGTTGTTTAAATTTAAAGCCTCTGCATAATCAATTGTATCTTGAACCTTAATGTTTAGGATGTCTTTTTGTCATTAAAGATGGAGCCTTTATTTTTTCTTAATGAAAAAGATTCTTGCCAAATATCAACAATTTGGATTTGTTAAACTGCTTAGCATGTTCAGTTGTTAAACGGTATTGTGATGATTGGACATTAACGACCATCTCAGGCTAATGAAATGCTGCATCATAAGGCAAACTTAAACGGGTATCTTGCTTACCATACCGGCCAAAGTTTAGAGAAGATTAACCAGGATACCGACCGGGATTTTTTCATGAGCGCAAAAGAAGCAAAAGAATACGGACTAAGCGATGGTGTCATCATGAATCCTCTCAAAGCTCTTCAATCGCAATCCGCTACAGCTTGATAGTGATGAACAGTAGTAGCCCCCTGCCTGGTGTAGTGGATAGTTCTGAGTGAATATGTGTTTTGTTTTCGACTGTTTGGCAATCGAAGAGAAGCCATCCGAGTGCTTAGACCCAAGGCCAAGAGACGATATGTAATTTGCATTGAAGTAACCAAATAACAATGAAATTGATTTGTTTTGTAGTGGAATAAAGGAAGCCTGAAATCTACACAAATAGATGAATAAAGCAGTATGTATCTTGGGTGAAAACAAACAATATTAGGGAAGAAATCTTCATCCTTTCCTCAATAGAGTTTGAAATTTTATGTTATAAATTAGAATTGGTGAGCTATTTGACATGGGTTTATGAACCAATTTCCTAATCGATGGTGTCATCATGAATCCTCTCAACGTGATAAATGTGTCAATTCCACCTCCAAACAAATTTGGATAATCTATTTTGACCTACTCCAACAAAACACAGCTGTAAATTAAAAGTAAAGTATGACGGCTGATAAATTTGAAATGCAAGAGCCCAATACTCAATTGAATTAAATGAATGAAATAAACGTTCAATTACTCAGCCCCCAAGAAATAATTCAAAAGAGAAAGCATTGAAATCCAAAACCAACATTCCCCAAATACAGAAAACGGAATCAAACTAAATAGTTTATACAAAAGCAAAATCCCAATTCAACACACGATAACGAGACAGTTGCATAAATCTAAATTAACACAAGCCCAGCAAAGGGTCTGTGGTTATTCCATCAACACTCCAACACATCGGCCGACGCCATAATTGGTTGTATCGGACAAGGGAGCTGCCACGGTTTCATCAGAGGATCCGGAATCTCCGGTATATCAACGGCATACCCGCTGACTTCTTCCACAATGTGCAGCACCGAGTTCAGGGACCGCAGCCTCTCGGTCAATTCCATTGCCTGAGCCCTCAACACCTTGTTGCCGTTTTCCATTTCAATGTAGCGTTGGGTCGCAACATTGATCTTCTCAGAGAGCTGACCGATATCTTTCTGCAAAGCGCTCACTTCGTTAACAAAATCTTCCAGTTTCTTCTGCTTCCTAACACGCGACCGCCTCGCGGATTCACGGTTCAACAGCATTCTCTTCCTTTTCTTTTCATCCATGTTTGAGTATCGAGGATCGGAATCGGAAGAACTCACCGGCCTTTGCACAGGAGCCATAGGAGGAAGGTTTTTCTTTTTCGATTTAGGAGACTATTAAAATTCTAATTGAAAAATTGAATGATAATTAGGGATTTGAAATTGCAACAGTCAAGATTGATGAACAAAGAGGGGCTAATTCATGAGAAAACGTAGAACCAGTAAAGGAAGACGACGGAGAAGGAATGAAGAATACGGATTCGGCGCATGAGGATTGAGTTCATAGAAAATCTAAAATCATTGAGATTGTTTTACAAATCGCAGACCAGACGTGAGTATAAACTGCCGAAAATTAACCAAGAACCAAAAGAAACCCTAGATCTGAACCAGATCTATACGGGAAAAAGGGAAGGAAATACGAAGATTGGAAAGGAAGAAGAAAATGAGGAATACTTAGCTGGCTGGTGAAAGGGAACGCGAGGAGAGACCAAGAGTAGAATACACGCGCGCTACCAAAAGCGAAAGGAAAGAAGGTTGGGAAATAGAGTGGAGGGTTTTTTTTATAGGCAATGATAGGGGTTTGGTTTGGTTGCTTGTGTTAGGTTAGTTTTTTTAGGGAAAATTATAAGGGTGGTCACCCAATTATTACCATTTTTTTGTTTTTGTTACCCAATTAATTTTTCATTAAAATTGTCATTAACATTATCTTTCATTCCTGTTTTGGTCACTTTTCGTTAAAAACTATCGTTGATGTTGAGGTGGATTTTTTTAAAATATTGTTAATATTATTTTCTCTCTTCTCTAGATATTATTTTTAAAATTTTTTATTCAAACAATGTGTCACCACCTCAACAAATAAAATATATTAGATTTGAGAGAGTGCACGGAATATAACTAGACTTGGTAAACTTGACCCGAGACCTAAAAAACGAACCGATTTATCGGACCCCAAACCCGAACCAAAACTGGCTCGAAATTTACTGAACCAAAAATCAATCAGAACTGAAAGTAACTAGAACCGACAATAATTAAAACCGAAATCAACCTGAACCGAAAGTAACCCAAATCGAAAGCAACTCGGGCCGAGAGTAATCTAAACCGAAAACAATCTGAAGTTAATTTACCCAAATCAGATCCAAACGGAACATCAACTTAATTTTGACCAGATAATTGAGCCGGAATGAACGTATAAGTTATTTTTATTTATTTATTAGTAGTATGATAAATAATAAATATGTATATATTTTTTTTATTATATTACGGATTAATATATATTTTTCTTTAAAAGAAAATCTTCAAACCTTCGATAATTTTTTATTTAAAAAATATTTGACATAAAGGATTATAAAATAAAGTTACTCTATTTCACGCCAACTTTCACATATATATATATATAAATTTATTTTTTTTACTTTTAATTATTTATTTGGTTTAGTCTTTTATTTAATTTATCATATTAATTAAATATTCAAGTAAAAAATTTAAATATCTAATTAAATCTCAAACAATTTGTCGCGCACATTTTTAAAACCATGAGTTAAATGGCTGGACGATTAGAGTTGAGTTAAATGGCTGGACGATTAGAGTTTTGAAATCGGAGTTCTACAGTTTTAATTTGATATTAAAATTAGGGTTTTTTTCATTTTAATTTGAAATTCCTTTATTTACTCTTTAAAATCATTTTGAATTCGCCACCGATCACTTTGGTTGATCATACACCATAAAAACAGACTAAATTTTTTTTTAATAAAATTCAGGTTCGAGAGTCAGTTACGTGTAGGGAAGGATTAGCACCCCTACAACGCCCGTTATAACTATCTTATTAATTCTACGTGTTGTTTTGACATTTTAAACATTAATCTGAATTTAATTAAATCTTTAATTGTTAAATGAATTTCATTTCGAATGTGAATATCAGATAAAACATTTTAAATGAATATAAGTTTTGAAACGTCCAGATACATTAGGACACTTTAATTTATATTCAAAATGTATCTAACACAACCAAAACACGAATTCTTCATACGTAACAAATTTGAGGTCATTTTTCTAAATAAATGTCTATGGGTGCCATTTTTCTAGATATTTAATAAAATTAGGTTTCTGACGTAATAATCCCTAGGCAAACAACTTGTAACGACTCCCATAGAAGGAAAAAAAAAGATTTCAAAGTGTTTTTCTCGAGAGAATCCGTAAAGCTCTGTGTCATAATCAAACAAATCCATAAATTTTGGTAGGCAACGGTGAGTGATGAGGCCAGAAAATTGTAAGAATCTGTTGAGACGTAACAGTAGACCTCTGCTCCATAAATAAATAAATAATCACTTTTCCTGCGTCATCCCCACTTCAAATCGCTATCCAAAGTTCCTTTCAGATTGTATGCCTGCAGGCTGCTGCAGCTCACTGTCGATACTATTGTTGATCATTAGATGATGACTGACGAATGCAAAAGGCAAATGAGCTGCATTTCATGTTCATTACGTGATTCCAGGACTGTTGCCTTTTTGTATTACTTTTTCTAGAGTTTATTTACAACCGCAATCAATATAAGCGGAATGACTACAATCATAATCGATCATTACACAACACAATCGATCCAATAATCAAAATACATAGTGGCAAAATATCTAAAGCAAGTTCAGAATGCTACATTCTTGAATGCCCGAATCAGAAAGCATGTTAACCCTATAGGCCTTTTGGCTAAGCTTAACATAAAAGTGTAGTGTACTTCCCCTTAGCCAGCAATTAATTCATAGTTCAGCCAAAAGGGGGAGAACATGACGTCGGCTTCAGGAAATTGCTATGTAAAATTGAACCGAAGAATAGATCAGGAAGGAACCTTAGAATGGCAGCAGTTACATTTCCACATGCTTCTGAGAAGATGACCATGTCGAACAACACTAACCACAATGAGATTTGGGACAAAGTGTAAAAGAAACTGCCTTGCTGCTTATCAGTAAATTTCCATTTTCTTTTTGTACATGGATCATTTAGAGCTGCAATAGAATGAACATGTAGCAACAGATCTAACATCCCATTTAGAATTGTAAATCTCGTCCACTCAAGTTAAACAATATAAAAAAGAGTCGTAGTTCACTACCACGATTGTCATTTTAATCAATGCAAGCAAGGAAAGAAGAGATACTTGATAAACCACTGTGTAATGTGTATTAATGCAGCCTAATAACAACTAGATGGTGTGGTGGAAAGAATCACACTCTAAGCAATAACAGAACCATCCCTCCACCTAAGTCTAATACATACTTTACAAAGCTGCAACTACAATCCTTAATTAAATTTGCCCACGTCCTAGTGACTGAAGCAGTTGAGGTAATATGTGCCTGATCTGAGTTTTTTACTATCATCAAAATCGCAGTAGCAAATTGTTCATAGCATGAGAGGCTACAGAAAATGGAACACCCATAACCATGCAGATCCAATCAGAATGAATAATTAAAATGTTGCCACCTGATAGCAGTTAAACACACGTTGGATCCACAACAGGATTTGTTTCAGACTTGATTTCCAAATGGTCCAGTCCCTGGAAAATCGGAATAAACTGAATTAAGAAAATCATACCTTCATCTTGAATCACCATACTAAAGAAACAGGGCATGACATGAAGTATCCACAGACGCAAAACACATCAAGAAAATTCTTAACGGTTTTTGCATAAAAAAAATCTGTATCGGTTGTTGCTCATCAGTTACTTTTATCGCAAGGTCTCTGAACTGGAAAAGGGTGCAATGAGAAAAGTTTAAAGAAAAAAGATGTATGAATTCTAACCAATGTAGAAAAAGGTTGTTCCACTTTGGGTTTCGGATGCATTGGGCTGGTCTGAAGCTGCACCTCTCGACTCGGAGAAACTTGTTCCGCAGGATCAGTTGAGTCAGACTGAACATGTTGGCCAGGACTTTGCTGCTTCTGCAACAGTTTCTCAAATAATGCGAATTCCTCTGGCTTATTCCACTGCAAGACAAATTTAACACAGATTGTTAAAGTCACTTGGAAGGAAAAATTACAATCTGCAAAATGCAACTGTGTAAGGCAGGAAAATTACTCTGCTTTCACAAGTGACGCAGTTATAGTAGTACTTGTTTCCCTCTGGGCAGGTGTGTTCACTCCAATCACACTCTTGCAAAATCTCAAGACTTTGGGGCACTGTAGGTGCAACTGAAGTAGCTGCAATTGTCTGGTCACTTCCAGTCTGTGGAGACTGAATTAATATGATAAATAGCAGTCGAATAGTAAATTGCAGCACATAATCATAAGGGGGAAAATAAACAGAGAAAAGTGAATCAAAAGATAAGCATCAATACTTTTGACAGGCATCTACAAGGGCATAACCAAAAGGGGCATGGATCCATAATAAGCATGACAAAATGAGTATATAGCATCTGCAGTTCCTCTGTTAAGCCAAAACATAGTGTGATATCGACAGATAAAAGCTCCAACTATAGATTGCACACTCAAGCCACCTTCGTGCTTGGAATTTAACATTTCCAGACTTCTAGTAACAAAATAATAAAATAAAAATAGTTTCATTAAAGTTGTAGAATGAACCTTGTACCTCTATCTTGGGGACATTTGAATCCCGTTGGGCTAGTATTTGTGATGATGGTGGCATAGGAGGCAACTGTCTCTGCTCAGAAACAGCCGGGTGAGATGATTGAGAACTTTCCTGCGGAGTTTGTGTTTGCAGCAATGGCTGTGAAATTGTTTGTGATTGTGCTTGCTGAACTGGGGGATAAGATTGATAACTAACAGGACATGCTGCAACTTGAGGGTTTGTCCAATGAGAAACACCATGTGGCTGTGAATTTGTAGAAATGTGTTGCATAGGATATGATGCATTGGGTGGTATACATCCTCCCATTGGGTCGCCAAGATTTGGCACAGATCTGGAACAAGAAAACAACAAACCGAAACTCCATCAAATTTATTGAACATGAATAAAATGTTATTTAGTAATCGACAAATTAAGAGAAAATAATTGACCTCATAGCCAATTCTTGAGGATGGGAGTTAAAAGCATAATTTCCCCTGGGAATAGAGCAATATGTTAATATAGTTTAACTATGAAAGCATATGTTGTACTAAAGCATACAGTTACAAGCCAAATCAGATAATAAATAAAGTTTCCATAATTCAGCAACAACTCAACATCTGTTTTTTGGTTATCTCAATGGGATTCAAGTATGTCAACTAAGCCCCTGGTGTAGTGACAAAGGACTTGTGTTGATATCAAGTCTTCGGTTGACGCCTAGTCTTGGGCTTAAACCCTAGACAACCCCTTCTCCCTCCCCTTATCCAAAAGAAAGATTCAAGTACACCAACCCTAAACCAGAAAGTCAAACCATTAAAGTGTTCGTGGAAATCAAATATAAGTAGAACCAACAGTGAAAAAAGGCTTTGCTTCACAGCAGGTTGAAATATCTAACTATAAAGCCTAATATGAAGTCAAAGACGTTGAACTGTGTATATTGTAATTAAATGCCAGTTAGTTAAATGACCAATATCGGGCATGACTAATACGTTAGTAACAAACAAAACATTAACGTATAGATACGACTATAATGAAACAAAGTCAAATATCCAGGAAAAAACCTTGGTTCCCCATTCCGATGTCTCTTTGGATTTGCAAATTTAACAACCAGTGGCTGGTTGCAACCCTAAAAAAGGCAAAGGGATAAACGAAAGAATTAAATCAGCACTCTTCATTAGCATAAGCTGATATAAATGCAACAAAATGATAATTTATGAGCATTACTTTCATAGTGAAAATTCCACTTAATCCTCTTATAGCCGCCTGAGCCATTTCTCTGTGAGAGAATTGGACAAAACCGCATCCTTCAGAAAAGCATAAAAGTCTATTCAGAAACAGCTATAGTTAAAGCCTGATAACATTTAAGTATTCCAATGATTCAGCAGGGAGAAAAGGAGTTAAACAAGATGAAAAGGCAAAGATTGGATGAGTTTTTAATTTTAGAACACAAAACTTTTTATTAAGAGGCTTTAAAGGGAAAGTAGAACCATAGACCACAATGACATCTACATTTAGGGATGAAAAAGAAGAGCATCATTATGATTGCGTACATACTCTTTTTGATTAATCTAAGTGGAAACAATCAGATAGTCTTTTCAAGGGGGGGAGGGGGGACACAATGATTAAACAGTGTTTTTTTTATAGAGCTTGTGTCGTTAGTGTCGGAAAACAAAGTAAAAAGAAAAACTTTCCTACAAATAAAAAAAAAGATACAACTAGATAAAACATTCAACATCCAATTGTAAACATGAAGCTAATTTGATGAAATCACACGGGCAGATAAAGCAAATTATCCTCTTCCAATATGTCCACTGAAAGCATGTTTGTCAAGAAAGAGATGATTAAGAATGATAAGAACAAACCACGATTTTCCCTGTGCTCGCCATCTACAATGTAGATGTCCAGAATATGGCCATAGGGAGAAAATATCTGAAAGAAAAAATATGGGCTGAATAAATCTCAAAACACAACTAAGAGATGTAATATATAAACCATATTGACTTTTGAGAGAGAAAATATTTTTAGGTGAAGAATTGAGTGAGAATGGAGCAATAAACATAAGGTTTACAATCAAATGCAGGATCCAGCATGACCTGAATCAGGCTTTAAAGAATCGAAATGCATGCATATACACTAATGCAATCATACAAGTAAGCAGAATAATGCAACTCTGTTACCAAATATCAAATATGCTAACAGAACCCATCCTGCACACAAGCAAGTACAAATGCATCTTAATATCGTTTGCAGGCTGCTTCATCATGCATGACACAAAATTGTTACGGTCAAACATAAACAGCATATCTTCTCAATCTGAAAGGGTTATTCCAGTGCTAGGGAAAAATGTAAAGATAAACATTTGGTGATTGCTAAACCCTTGGACATAATGGTTGTGCCGTAACACCCCCCAGGAGCAGTTTATCTGCCTTAAATCCCTCATATTAATTAACCTTGCATGTCAGATTAGACTTGAGCATTCATAATCAAGCACGAATAATGAAATTATTTAGTACAAGTGAAACCAAACTAATCATGAGCTCTCAGTGTATTCAGGAACATACTTCTTCAATCTCCCTTCTAGAAGCTTGTTTATGTATGCAACACACATATAATTTTTCTGGAAGCAGCCCTACCACACAAAAAGAAAGCACTCAGAACAAATATATATAAAAAGAAAATCAAAACAATATTGCTATTTTGAAAGTTCTGCCATCATATAAAGGTTTAGAAAAGTAGCATGCATTTCTGAAAATTTCCTACTTCCTTTTTTAGTAGTGCACACAACTGTTTGCTTGCAGCAAGAAATTTTAATAACAAAACCTAAAAGTCTGTTGAGCAAATTTTAACAACAAATTTTAACGTTTGAATATGTAAAAAAGTTGACAGGATTTTCAGGGAGTTGCATGCAATATATAGAATAGTGACCATAGGTCTACAACTACAAGCAATGCATATGAGTTTTAATGGGTAAAAACTTACCAATGCGGTCTCGTTCAGCATCAGCATATCTGACTTTGATGGTAGTCAATTCCTGGAAAAACAAACTTACTAAAGGGTACACATAACCACAATACTGTAACCAACATCCATGGAATTTCCTTATCAGACTGAAAATACATAACTTACCCCAGGAAACATATACCGATTGTTTAAAGCTGCAATTGCTCTATCAGATTCCTCAAATATCGCATATTTCACAAAACAATATCCTGAAAACATCATAATTTGCATGCACGTCAATAACATTACAAAAGAGACTACTATCTGTTGCAACTTTGTAAGTCTATGACAAACAGTTAAAGGCACTTATTTTCCGAAAGCAGCCACTTAGTCGATGACAACATCTGTTTCGCTTAAAAGTAAAATCACAACTAATTCTATAATATAAAATCTTGTATATACCTTGTCGTTCACCAGTATTCTTATCCTTTGGTAGAATAACCTCAACAACATTTCCATGTTCTTGAAACAGGCTGCGGATCTAACAAAAAAGAGATCATCCAATAGTTACTCAGTCCACTAACTCAATGAACTGCAATGTCACAGTAATGTCAGGAATTAATAACTATAAGAAGCATGATCCCCTTAAGCAAACACATTTTACTAATGGATTCAATGAAGCCAGAAATGGACATACAGCGAGTAAAAAGATTGTGAAGGAAGTGATAATGGCTTACGGATTCTTCAGTAGCAGTTTTCGGAACCGTTGCTACATAAAGTTTTGGTATATTGCTTCCTTCTTTATGCTCTGATTTTTTTTTTCAAGAGGATGAAAGAAAAACGTGAGTTCACTAATTTCCGAAAAGGTTCGTAAATTGTAAAAATGCGAGTTCTCTGAATAGGTAACGTAATGTTGTTACCTTGAGAGGCTCCCCAACCGGCATCGTGAAATCCTCTCTTTCGACCGGAACTGGGACCGTTGCCACCGTTGGACCAGAACGTGTCATTATGTTCACTGATCGGTTGCTGGTGCTGCTCTGGGAGGCGTTCAAATTGGTGTTGATTGCTTGGTTGATGGTCGAATTGCTGCTGGCTATGCCGGTGACCGAACTGCTGCTGGTTAGGTCGGTGATCGAACTGCTGCTGGTTAGGCCGGGGTTCGAACTGTGGTTGGTTAGGCCGGGGTTCGAACTGTGGTTGGTTAGGTCGAGGTTCGAACTGTGGCTGGTTAGGTCGGTGTTCGAACTGCGGCTGGCTAGGCCGGTGATTGAATTGCGGTTGGCTAGGCCGGTGATCGAATTGCTGGTGGGTGGGCCGGTGATCGAATTGATGGTGGTTATGGTGGTGGTTGTAATGGTTATAGTGGTGTTGATGGTGATAGTCGGGGGGGAAATTAGGTCTAGGGGCATTGGGAAACCAAGGAGTAGGGTTTAAGGGCTGGTGATCGTTGAACCGTTCGCCGCGATCTCTGTGTCTCTCCATCGATGCACAATATTGCTTCAAAACCCTGGAAAAAAGAAAAACAGTGAAGTAAAGGTGAAATACAACACCGCCGTCAGATCAGAGACGGAAAGTTAAATCAATAGGAGTCGTTGGATGATTAGAAAAAGAAAAGCGGGTTATAGTAATGGGAAAGTTAGGGACAACAAGGGTGTTTTGACCTATATTCCAAAAAGGTTTATTTCAGAAATAGGGCTTATGATTTGTTTTTCTTTTATTTAGGTATCTATTTTTTATTAGTGTCTACAATTATATTTCATAACTTAAAGTTAGCTCCGTTAAAATGAGAAATCATTACTCGGCTTTGGTTCACTATGTCATTTATGGTCCATTCAATAACATTCACTTATTTCAGTGTAACTTCCAAGTAACTATTTATTCTTTAATTACATGTAGAAAAGAGGTGAAATTCACTTACAAAAATTTTATTGGATGAGACCATAGATAACGTGGTGAGCTAGACTTATCTAATAATTTTTCGTTAAAATAAATATATGGTACAAGACATTTTTCAATTATTTTTAATTTTGGGGCTAATTGTTTTTTTTGAGTGATTCTAGGGTGAAACCTTTAATTTAAGGCTGACCGGTTCTTCAGATTATAAGTTTGTACAAAATTTATTACGAGGTTTGTACATAATTTATTATAGAAAGTGTAATAAGAATGGTACATGCATAGTTTATTACATGAGATCACAAAACTAAAAGTGTCTCCACTAAGGGTAAGAAACTATGTACATACATAGTTTCTTACTTGGAAACCTATTTTGTTACAAAAAGTATAAGAAAGTAAGTATGTACTTAATTTATTACACGTTGTACGTAATTTGTTACAGATTTTGTAATAAAAACGGTATATACCGAAATTATTACATGAGATCACCAAAACCAAAAGTACTGAAACCAAGCGTAACAAACTATGTACATACATAGTTTGTTACATGAAAACCTATTTTATTACAAAAAGTATGAGAAATTAAGTATATACTTAATTTATTACAAGATGTACGTAATTTGTTACAAGATTTGTAATAAAAACGGTATGTACCGAAATTATTACAGAACATCACCAAAACCAAAAGACCTAAACCAAGGGTAAGAAACTATGTACATACATAGTTAGTTACATGAAAACCTATTTTGTTTTCAAAAAGTATAAGAAATTAAGTATGTATTTAATTTATTACAAGTTGTATGTATTTTGTTACAGGTTTTATGATGAAAATGATATGTATTGAAATCATTACAGGAGATCACTGAAACCAAAAGCACCTAAACCAAGGGTAACAAACTATATACATACATAGTTTCTTACATGAAAACTTATTTTCTTACAAAAAAATATGAGAAATTAAGTATGTACTTAATTTATTACACGTTGTACGTAATTTGTTATAAATTTTGTAATAAAAATAGTATGTACTGAAATCATTACACGAGATCACCAAAACCAAAAGTACCACAACCAAGGGTAACAAACTATGTATATACATAATTTGTTACATGAAAACCTATTTTCTTACAAAAAGTATGAGAAATTAAGTATGTACTTAATTTATTACACGTTGTACGTAATTTGTTACAGATTTTGTAATGAAAACGGTATGTACCGAAATCATTATACGAGATCATAAAAACCAAAAGTACCACAATCAAAGGTAAAAAACTATGTACATACATAGTTTGTTACATGAAAACTTATTTTGTTATAAAAAGTATGAGAAATTAAGTATGTACTTAATTTATTACACGTTGTACGTAATTTGTTATAGATTTTATAATGAAAACGGTATATACTAAAATTATTAAATAAGATCACCAAAACCAAGGGTAACAAAATATGTATATACATAATTTCTCGCATGAAAACCTATTTTGTTACAAAAAGTATAAGAAATTAATTATGTACTTAATTTATTACATATTGCACGTAATTTGTTATACAAAGTTTAATGAAAATGATATGTACCGAAATCATTACACGAGATCACCAAAACCAAAAGTACCTCAACCAAGGGTAACAAACTATGTACATACATTGTTTGTTACATGAAAACCTATTTTGTTACAAAAATTATGAGAAATTAAGTATGTACTTAATTTATTACACGTTGTACGTAATTTGTTACAAATTTTGTAATGAAAACAGTATGTACCGAAATTATTACACGAGATCACCAAAACAAAAAGTAACCCAACCAAGGGTAAGAAACTATGTATATATATAGTTTGTTACATGAAAAACCTATTTTGTTACAAAAATAATGAGAAATTAAGTATGCACTTAATTTATTACACGTGGTACGTAATTTGTTACAGATTTTGTAATAAAAATTGTATGTACCGAAATCATTACACAAGATCACCAAAACCAAAAGTACCCCAACCAAAGGTAACAAACTATGTATATACATAATTTGTTACATGAAAACCTATTTTCTTACAAAAAGTATGAGAAATTAAGTATGTACTTAATTTATTACACGTTGTACGTAATTTGTTACAGATTTTGTAATAAAAATGGTATGTACCGAAATCATTATACGAGATCATAAAAACCAAAAGTACCCCAACCAAGGGTAAGAAACTATGTACATATATAGTTTGTTACATGAAAACCTATTTTGTTATAAAAAGTATGAGAAATTAAGTATGTACTTAATTTATTACACATTGTACGTAATTTGTTATAGATTTTATAATGAAAACGGTATATACCGAAATTATTACATAAGATCACCAAAACCAAGGGTAACAAAATATGTACATACATAATTTGTTACATGAAAACCTATTTGTGACAAAAAAGTATGAGAAATTAAGTATGTACTTAATTTATTACATATTATACGTAATTTGTTATACAAAGTTTAATGAAAACGATATGTACCGAAATCATTGCACGAGATCACCAAAACCAAAAGTATCTCAACCAAGGGTAACAAACTATGTACATACATTGTTTGTTACATGAAAATGTAATTTGTTGCAAAAAAATATGAGAAATTAAGTATGTCTTTAATTTATTACATGTTGTAGATAATTTGTTACAGAAAATGTAATGAAAATTGTATGTACCGAAATCATTACACGAGATCACCAAAACAAAAAGTACCTCAACTAAGGGTAACAAACAATGTACATACATAGTTTGTTACATGAAAACTTATTTTGTTACAAAAAAGTTTGAGAAATTGAGTTTTTACTTAATTTATACACCTTGTACGTAATTTGTTAGACAATTTTTAATAAAAATTGCTGGTACCAAAATCCTTATTAATAAGATAATTCATTATCATAAATGCAACATATAAATCTGAATATAAAAACTATTATAGAGTTGCAAACAAAACCAAATTATTAATTCAAAGTACATAAGAAGCCTAAACAAATAATCCAAACAAGTACATCAAAATAAGTCCAAAATAATGAAGCATGCAGGCTAAGCATCTGATTCATCATGAGCAGATGTAGCCGAAAAAAGATGACTACGAACATCATCTATGTTAAGCTCTAAAGATGTCACACGACCATCTAAAGTGCGAAGCATGCTTGTAGTCTCATCATGAGAGTTACAAAGAAATGCATCAATGTTGTTGAACTGAGTGATCATAGTCGCGTACATGGAATCAACGATCATGGTATGTAGAGCATCCGGATCAACAACCTAGTTCAATTTTAACTTGAACCAAAAGCTTTCCATATTTCACTAGACAAGGGCCACATAAGTTTGTTTAAACAATCTTTCATTGAATCATACGTCAATAGAAATCTCATAAAAAATTAACATTTTCTACATGCTGTCAAAATCCTACACAAATAAAATCACATAATTACTCAACCACAATTAATTATACATTTACATATTTAAATCAAATTATGTTACTTGTTCGAAATAAAAAAAAAAGAAGATAGATTATTCTTAAAAATCTTTCCACTTCAATTTCCTATTATCATAGACTGTTTCAACTACGCAAGCATCAAACTATTTCTTCATTTTGACTAATCTCATAGAATCTAATTAACCATTGCTCTAAAACTTAGTATTCGCTACAATTTATTACCTTCTTAAAACTTACCTTTGTTCTCTCAACCTGAAAGTAAAAATAATTGTAATTAGAGATGAAAACATACATAATAAAATCCACTAAAGTGAAAGACATTGCAATACAGTAACATAGAAGTACAACAAGCAAATAAAAATTATAAAATAAAACTAGTTATGAGCATTACCTTACTCTACAAGATAGTACCAAAATTGACAATATTGTAACTAAGAAATAAATGATAAAAGAAAGCTAAAATTGAAGCTATTAGGTATTCAGACCAGTATATGAAATTGAAACTTACATAAAACAAGACGCATAAAGATAAAATTTAGTTCCTCACAAGCACTTTATTTAACACCTCATACATGAGATGCGTAACAAGGGCAAGAAATATTTAGCTTTGGGTAAAATATAATTTATGTAATGTGTATAAGTGCAAGAATGATCATACATGAAATAATTTTTTTTAAGTGTGATATATACATGCAAGTTTGTATTAGGGGTGGGAATTGTCGGGTACCCGATTCATTCGGGTACCTCATTAGGCGGCTCGTGTCCCGGCCCATTATATCTGGGTACCCGGTTCCTATTTTTTTTTAATTTTTTTAATTTTAAAATTTAAAAAAAATCACATATTAAACACAAAAATATTTTAAAAAAATAAACTTTAAACTTAAAAGAATATAATACAAACATAGAAAAATGTAGGGATCTAAACTTAATTTTAGAGTGAAAATATTAAGAAACATAAAATAAAAATATAATTTTAAATATAAAAAAATATATATTAATTTTTATCGGGTCGGGTCGGGTACCCGGTAAGGGGAAACTTCCGGCCCGTGTCCCGGTAAATTTGTCGGGTCGGGTAATTTTTTCCGGAAAATTACCCGACATTTTAGGTTCGAGTCGTCAAATTTTCGGGTCGGGTCAATCGGGTCGGATATTTTTACCCACCCCTAGTTTGTATGGATGCACCTTTGCAAATGCTTCGTAATTGTCCCTGACTACATACTCACGTACCTTAACACATGGAGAAGTTATAAGAAATGAAACATAAATGACCATGGTAGAAGGAGCAAAAAATCAGCCCTTGACATAAAACAACAACCACTCATTGACTAAATTAAGTATATGCAAGGCAAAATTAGGTAAATTCAGAGAATTTAAATTCAAGGTATCTCCGACAGCAATTATTAAAGCAGCTTCTACATGGATACATGCATTTATGGTAAATCTAATCATGTTCAGTTCTTAAAACATAAATGAAATGAAATGAATAATATGTACCTTAATTTTGAGTCTGAATGGTTGTTAACAAAAGACACATAATTAGTCAAAACCAAACAAATCTTAGATCAAACACATTCAACAATCGGAAAGAAAAAAAATTGTAATTGCAGCATTTGTATTGAACGAATCAAATAAGAAAAACAAAGCACATTCACTCGGCAGATCTTAATATATCCAAATCTCTAAGTCTCTAGCTTAAATGCACAGTAATGAAATGAGAAAATGAGGTATAACTCAAAAAAATAACATAAATAGAAATTCTTTCATTTCTGGCTTCATAAAATAAATTAAACAACAATAACTGAAAACGAAACAAAAAGAATTTTAAGTACATCTTATACGGAACTAAACAAATCAATAAACTAACTATTTTGCATAAAAATTATAAAGTAGATGTATGGATTGAGATCATGATTTCAATACAGATAAATTAAGTGAAAATTAAGACTTTTTACAAATAAACAATTTTACATCTATTTTATGTCGAAACTAAATGAAAAAAGCAAGCCATACTCAAGCAAACCATGAAAAACTAAGGTTGGTTTTAGTTCTTTGCTAGTGATAAACTAAAACAAGACATGTTGCCATTTTATCAAACCAAAAGCATAAGTAAAAGATAACACACTTATATAAAAATATATAATAATAAATAGAAAATTTTAATAGAAAAAATATCGAGATACAAATGCTAACGGCTTGAAGAGTAACTTGTAGAGGTTGTGTCGACGGGATGTGATGGCTTCGATGATGATTTGAAGTATGGCTGAGATATGGAGATAGAAAGAGGTCGGTGAGAGACAGAAAAATACCAACCACAACTTGAAAAGCAGCTTACGGAGGCTGCAACTTTGTAATTGGATTTTCCCAACTTCAAGGGTTACCGATTAACCGAGTTGTATTTCTCTTTTCTTTTTTTAATCGAACGACTAATAATTATTCATGTAAATCCAATGGCTAAAATCATTTGATTTTTTAACCTTATTTTAACATGTTTCTTTTTAGACAAATTCGTTCTTTTTTACTCATTCTCATCCTCTTTTTTTCTATAGTACTAAAGGTGATGATTTCAACCTTTTTTGTTACGGATCATTGTTGATTTTTCTTTTTAATTATATCTTGTTTTCTTTACTTATTTTATCCCCAATAAGAATCTCATTCTTATTTATTTTGAATTCATTCTTTCTGTGTATCTTGTTACATTTTGTTTTATTTATCTTTGTGGTATGTTTTTCATATGTCCTATGGCATGTTTTTTATTTATCTTTCTGATAGTTTGACAATCATGTAACAATCACTAGGCTCATTTATGAGATTTTGATGACCCAATGATCAACCTAAAAATTAGACTCTTGATAACAAGTATTAGAAAAATTTTAGTTTGCTGATAACAAGTATTAAAAAAATAAATAATCTTTGAGAGTATGCTTGTAACGACCTAAATTTCTGAGTCAACAGATGAGCATTGACCCGAGTTATGGACCTTCGTGTTGGGTTAAATAATTGGACTTATTGGGTCAAATTTGAGCTTAATTGAAAGAGAAATTATCTACATAGATTTGAAAAGTGACCAATTTGTAATCGATAAAGGTAAAAATTGAAAGTTTTATGCTGATATTGTACCCTTATTCAAATAAAAGGTTGATCTTACTTTTATTATTATTTTTTCCTCACGTGGGGGTTTAAGGGGACAAAAGAGCTGAGGTGATATCACCATTTTCTACACCCTTTTTTCTTCCTTCTTCTTTCATCTTTTTCGCCAAGACACAATAACTTCCACCACCAAAGATTCAAGCTTTTCACTTCATTTGTTTCTTACGAGATTTTAAATTTATGAATTCTTAATGTCCTTCTCAAGGGCTTCAAGAAAAGTATATTCTTTTGGTAAAAATGTGAATTCTCAGTTTATGAGTTTTTAGAATGTTGAGCTTTTGGGATTTTCCTTTGTTTTAAAGGTTGTAATTTTATAGTTGGGCTATTCTATGTCATTAGTCTAAGCCTTTTTTTCAAATTTGTTATTTGTATGACAAGTTGTAACACCCCTACCCAGTCTGAAAGAAAATCGGATTGATCGTGTTACCGGAAAACAAAATAGAACATAACAATACATGTTTCAAATCTAACATATTGAAATCAATGATCAAAACAAGCCATGTTTAATTTCTTACATCTTTAACTTCTTAATACAATTGCAAACATAGGGACCAATTTATAAGATTTTTATAACTTAAATCTTAAAGCACAAATAAGGATATTCATACCAGCTCATGCCATAACATACTTATATGATCATATATATCAAACAAAGAGTCATGTCATCTTACATTAAGCTTTGATTTCACGATTAGGGATCATTAACCAAGAATTTCAAAGCTTAAGGACTAGATCACAAAATTTGAAAAATTTGGAGTCCTTATATGAGTTTTAAGTCGTGATCATGAAATTCATTATAAAATAACCAAGCATGCAAATTTTCAATTCAATCAAAAATCCCTAAGCCATTCAATTAAACATATCATAAATACGAGAGCAAACTGTAATTTATACATTTTTTGATCCTTACAAGGTTTCAATGATATAATCATAAATTTTAGATCATATTATTCATGTATATCGTTTAGAACTAAAATAAAAATCCAGAAATTTATTTCAGATTTATAATCGTTTTAACTGTCTCCGTATCGGTACTAAGGAAAATTTGTATGCGGTACATCATGTTTTATCCAATTTTCAGTAACGAATTTCAGTATCGGTACAGGGGCCCGTACTGATATACTCATACCGGTACGCTGAGGTACCGTACCGCTGCGCCCTGCATTTCATGAAATTCTAGTAATCTCTTTTCGTACTGATACGATTGACCGTATCAGTATGTCTTGCACCATATGATCATTTTTACTTATTCGTATTGATATGCACTAGATAAAGTACTGGTACCGCCTTACACAATAATTTAAATTTTCTTGACAAATCTTTATTTGACTTTGTTTAAATTTTGTTTAAAACATGTTAAACTTATACAACATATTTTTAACATGTTAAGCTAACTGTATAACAAGTCCGTATTCTTTTTAACATGCATATCTTGATTCAACTATGAAAATACCAAAGATGTCATTTTAATACACTAACCCCAATTTCATACACAATTTAGTTTTTCATACATCTATTTAAATAACCATCACATAAACACACATTTAACATTTTCAACATATCAAATAGCATGCTCTTACGCAATTTAACTTGTATTTGCTTTGTCTAGCCAAGTAAATGCCTAGAGGATCATTTCATGAAATTCAACATCATATATTTACATACTTAGCATGCTTAACACACAATTAGTACATATTTACTTAATACATTATATAAACACCAAGAAATAGTCCTTGAAATAAAGTAACATGTATCCAAAGTTTCATGCATCATATGTGTTAATGTACATACATTCCTATATCATAACTTCCTCATACATAAATATGACATATACCACCATTTTATGAGTTATAGGGAAGATCATAACATTACTCAGAGCTTAAGGAGTGGCTTGCAACCTTTATCCACGATCGATCCTTAGCAAACTTAAAATCTTGAAAATGCATGACAACGGAATACATTAGGCTTACATAGTTAATCTTGTACAATAACATATAGAGTTCATAATTTTGTCTTTGTTGATATCTTATGGAAGTTCATAATCTTGTCTTATTCATGACTTATTTTCTTGATATTATTGTGTTTTGATTATCTTGTCCCTTGGGTCACATTGAGCATTGATAGTTTGATCCGTATTTATTCATATTGATCTGTGTTACACATGACACATAGCACAAAGCACATATCACACGGTACATAATCATGAATCTCCTCTCCCATCATCTCCCCTAAATCCCACATCTTCACCAAAATCATGAAAGCATATACCATGTCAATGTGTTCAAGGTCCTTGTAATTTCTTATCTTTATTTCATAATCTTGTTCCATAAATGAGCTATTAGCTCCATGAATTCATGTACTTGTTCATGATGAGCACAAAAACTTCAAAAGTAGTAATTAATGATTCTTGATAACACATAGTTCACAAATAACTTATCAAGTATTGAAACTTATAACCTTATCATGATTCCATCTCTTTGTTTTTATTTAACTTTTTACTTAAACGTGGTTTAATCATTCCTTACATAGCATCCAAAGAAATAAACATATACATCAATGATATCAATGCATACATGATGCAAACATAATAAGAGAATCTTACTAAACTTTTTATGCCATGAGTGGAACCACCAAATCTTGCTCTACGTAAGCCATGAATGTCATGATTACGCATAAACATAAAAATTCATAAAAACAATGATAGAAATAACATCATGCCTTCCAAAACCATGAACTACACTCACTGAAACCTTACAAGCTTATTTTGGTCATGTAAGATGATTATCTCTTTCTTTTGAATTTAAGCTTCTCTTGAGAAATGAACATTCCTTCTCTTTTACCTTGATTCAAACAAGGTTCAAAGACATGAATTCATCAATTTTCATATTTAATCATATGGAATTAATCTTATATATTTCTTAAAAAATTCAAGGCTTTAAGATTTTATATGGTAATTTTCTAGACATGTTTGTCATGATTAAAATAAAAAATGGATAGTTAAATCGAAAAGAAAAATTTAAGCTTTTGAGAATCCATTAATGAAGGTGTGTGCTTATTCTTGGGGAATTGCTTGCTTGTTCAAGTGTTGGGATGAAGAAAAACAAGTTTCTCCCTTTACCCCTTCATACCGTAGCCTTCAATTTCATTTAGCTTCATTCTTTTAATAAGCTAAACATATCATATTTCTTTCATCATTAATCTATTTGTTTTTTACCATAGATTGCCACCTAGCATGCATATTCGCCATATTAGGGAAATGGGTAAATTAGGTTTCAAGTCCTCAAAGAACTTTTTTCTTTCCATAAAGGAAGTCATGGTAAAATTATATTTTTAGTCCTTAAATTTTTTAACTTTTACACTTAATCTCTTTGACTTTGAATCCTTACATTTTAGTCACTAATCACACTTTCAATTCTTTCAATTTAGTCATTAGATGATCTAATTACTCACCTAGTCATTAGGTGATCTAATTACTCACCTAGTCATTATGATTTCCATGCCTTCTTCTTATAACTTGCTAATTTACTTATTCACTTTTTAGCTATTGGCCCTTGATTTCAAATACTCCCAATTTAGTCCTAAATCTTAATATTTTGGTTTAAGCTCATAACTTACTAATTATTCAAATTAGTCCTTTTTAATCTTTTATAAAGATTAACTTAATTGCCAGAATCGAATTTTTGATCACCGGGAACCAAATTTCGACTAGATCGATTTTCGGTGTGTTGCACAAGTGAAAAGGGTTGAAGAGTTTTTCAAGCTAGAAGCATGGGGGAAGATTGAGAAAGTTTGTGTGGAAGCTTGAGTTCGAGATTTCTTGAAAAAGATTAATACATCTCTAACTCCTATGTATTATTGAAGATCATAAATTGATACCTTGCTTAATGCTATAGTTTTTATGGGTGTTGGGTTGGTGAAACATGACTTGAAAAATTAAAGTAACGATTTTGATGATAGAGATGTTGTTAGATGGCTTTAATAAACTCACAATTAACTTAAAAATAGTAGAAATCATTTGGTGTGTATTGGGGATGTTTAGAGACAATTCTAGGTTGAAATTCAAGCTCGAGAATGTGTTTTCTAGGCTTCAATACCGATACGCATGGTACTCATACCGGTACCCCTTATTCAAACTGAAAGATAAGGATGAACTGTCATGAGAGTACATTCTTTCAGAAAAGAGGGTTAAAATGAATATTGTATTGAAATATTCATTGAAAGAAGATAAAATTACACCAAAAGTCACTTAGTTAGAGATTCGGTAACAAGAAAGTTACTTTTCTTCTAGAAATAACAATTTAATCATTCAATTAAAATTTTGTGATAAATAAATCTCTTTTTTTAAACATAACACTTTAGTCGCTCAATTATAAATATTGACAAACAAGCCACTTCGTGGTTAAAATTAAAACATGACATATTATAATAGCAGTTCTAGTCCCAAAACTTATACATTATATAAATAATTCAATAAAGTTAATCATCCATATTTAAATATTTCGGCATTGCATTCTTCTAACACACCCTCCGACCACTTGTTGTACTCTATGCTACTGCCCCTTAGCTTGATAATCAATAGATGTGATAGCTCGACAAACACAATCTGTTTACTACTAAACAACTGACAGACTAATGGAACATATCCATTTGACCTTAATGTCGCTTGCTAGTAGACATGATCACTTTACTAATTGAATTTTCAAATATGAATGATTGAATTTATTGAATTATTTTTAAATTATGAAAAATTAATAGAATGTATATGTTTTGATAACTAAAATTGTTATTACACTAAGTTATTTGTTTCAATTTTAATGGCAGAGTGCCATGATTGGGATTGTCACAAAATTTTAATTAAATGGTTAAATTGTTACTTTTTAAAAAGAATACCAAATTTATAATTAAATAATAGGTTTGTCACAAATTTATATTGAGCAATTAATTTTAGAAAAATAGTGAATTGTTTGTTAAACCTACAATTGAGTGATTAAATTGTTACTTTTAAAGAAAATGACTTGTTTGTTATGAAATTTATAATCAAGCGACTTGTGTGTATTTTACCCATAAAAGAAAGCCCCGAATCCCCAAAACAGAAGTAAAAGCCGCAGCCGCAGCCCTAGGAGATTTCAAATTCGTCGTAGAAGTTGCTCGCCGCTCAAAACCGTCCTTTTTCCGGTATAATTTTTATTCCTCATTTGTTTTTGCTTTTTTCATCGTTGAACTGATTGTACTTGCGTGATATTACGATATTGCTACTTCGAATGAATTTTCTGTATTGCAAATTTACGGGAAGTCGATTTAAAACCTGGAAATTGTTAGCTTAAAAGAATTATAAATGTTCCCTGCATATATATTTGTTTTTCCTCAGAATTTTGCTTCCAGATGATAGATATTGATGAATGTAATTGGTTGGGCAGGGAATTATATACGGTTAGTTTGTTTTAATATCAATGGCAAACAGACCAGACCCAGATATGGATGATGATTTCAGTGAACTTTACAAGGAATACACTGGTCCCCTAGGGTCCACAGCTTCCAGGGCACAAGATAGGGTGAATGACAATAAACGTCCTCATACTGGTTCAAATGAGGAAGAGGAACAGCGCGACCCCAATGCGGTTCCCACCGACTTCACCAGCCGGGAAGCTAAGGTTTGGGAGGCTAAATCCAAGGCTACTGAGAGGAATTGGAAGAAGAGGAAAGAAGAAGAATTGATTTGCAAAATATGCGGAGAATCAGGCCACTTCACTCAGGTATTACCTAACAATGGCTTCATGTTTTTATTTGAATAATTAGTTGCTTCCATAATGTATATCATGAATAACCTGTTAAGCATATACCTGCTTAGATATGTAACCCCCTTTCCCACACTTTTTTTTTAATTTCTTCCTGCCCTCACAATTTCCTATTAAAGTAATGGCAGATACCCCTGTTTGTGTGGTTTTTGTTTTTATTGAGTTACTTTTCTAGAGAAGAGAAGATCCCCCCCCCCTGCTTCCTTAAGTGTTATGCTGTTTCAACATTTGTTGTAGGGTTGCCCCTCCACTCTTGGAGCAAATCGCAAGTCTCAAGATTTCTTTGAAAGGGTACCTGCTAGAGATCCACATGTAAGAGCACTTTTCACAGAGAAAGTTATTCAGAGGATCGAGAAAGATATTGGTTGCAAAATCAAAATGGATGAGAAATTTATAGTTGTTAGTGGTAAGGATAGGTTAATATTGAAAAAGGGTGTGGATGCTGTACACAAAGTAAAGGATGAAGGTGATCAAAGGGGTTCTTCTAATTCTCACATGAGCAGATCAAGGTCCCCTGAACGAAGTTCTGTTGGTGCACGGTTGCGACGCCCTGAACCACAAAGGACTCATTCAGGGCCACATAATTCACCACACTTCCAACAACAATTCGGTAGGCAAGATAAGGCCGTGGAAGACCGTGTCCGTGAAGATCTACGTAAAATTTCTAAAGATTCTCCGCAAGGTAGGGACAGCATAGGATATGTTTACGGCATCAATATAAAGCTGGTAATCCCAGGCTCGTAGCTTGTTTGCTGTCTAGGTTATCCTGTACGTTCTCATAAAAAAATTGATTGCAAATTTTAATAATGCTTCTTACTGCTTATCATTTGTTTGCAGCAAGAGGTAAGTTCTTATGTTCAAGCATTATGTGTACGATTCTGAAGTAATGTCAAGATTTGGTCCAAATTGAATGGGTTCTCTCCAAAACGAACTTATTTACTGAAAGCACTTGTGGATTTCAAAGGATGGGTTCACTTTGTGAATATAAGATTGTATGTCTAGTTAAAAGCTGATCTTTGCGCATTTGAATCAAGTCCTTACCATACTCTTCATTTCATGAAGCTTATGGTAATGATGGAGCTAGAGGTCGCTCAAACCACTCTAAATCCCCAGGCCGTTTACCTTATGCTGGCAACTCATTTAATAACTATGATGGTCATAATCGAAACATGGGAGCTTATAGAACTGATGGATGGGATAAGGAGAGACGGGGATCTGATTTGCAGTCTGGCAATCAGTTTGAATACCATGCTTTCCCTCAAACATTAGATGAGTTGGAGTTGGAATACAAGAGAGAGACAATGGAACTTGGGAGAATTCGTGACAAGGAAGAAGATGAAGAGAATTATAAGCATCGTGAGGTAAGATATTTTATCTTGTTTGACTGTCAAGAGTGCTTTTGGTGCTTTCTTTGATAAGCCTAGAGGCTAGACATTTCTGGGATATGATAATTTTTTGAAACTTTAGTTACCAGAGTGGGATTGTAATTTTCTGAACAATAATCAACTGTAATGAGCACTGTGAATTTTAAATTTCTAAAGCTGGAAAAATATTTTTGTTCTTGCTTTGTTTCTTGGTAAAACATATTCTTAGAGTGCTGCATAGATTTTCGTTTTTCCTTTTCATCGTGTGTCTATCGGTCTATCCCCTTATTCATTCTTAAGGGACGTACACCCTTAGGCTACCTGTGTTTATGGAAAGCCATACATCATTTAGATTGTATATGGGTTTCTGATCATGGTGTGGGTTGAATTTTAGAGATGAACATGTGGGGTATCTATCAGTGTCAATGAGCTGTCACATTGAATTATCTAACCTCTTTTACACTGGGGAGCAAGAAGAAAGAACTGCTGTTATGTGGTCTTCATCATTGAATGATACTGAGAGCCATTACGCTGTTTGTTGTATAAGGAAATTCTGATTTTGACTTCTGATTTTACAAATTTTAGACGATCAAGGAGATGAGAGAGAGCTACATCAAGAAATCAGCTATATTGAGGGACACACATGCAAAACAGTGGGAGGAGTTTCTACAATTGGATGCCCAAAGGCGTCAGCAACAGTCACGACAACAAATGTCTGCTTCAGGTTTTGGTGCTTATAAACAGCAAGCTTATTCTGAATATGATGGCTCATCAGTCCATGCTCATTATGCTGGAGCCAATTTACCTATGGATTCTAGGGGTAGGTACCCAAATCCTATGGAAAATTATTCCTCTAGGCTTCATGACTCCTACGGTGAGTTTCAACGTCAGAGGCGTGAAGGGAAAGCTTACAATCGGTACTAAATCAATGTAATGGGTTTTGATTAGGTGAGTTATTGCACGGTTTAATAAATAATGGGAAATGATTGGTTCTGTTCATCTCTTTTCTTTCTCAAGTCCTTTGTTGTTTGTAATCTTGTCCAAATTTATGCCAACTGGCAAGTTTCTTGCCGCATAAGATATTCGTGGGGTGTGGATGGAAGGCGGTATCCAATTGTTTTGATTCTTTCTTGGTTCTTGTTTGAAAGTTTGTTACTTTGGTAGGAATGCAGTCAAGTGGAGTTGTTTTTGTGGTTATTTCTGATCCTATTTCCTCTTTGGTTTAAGGCTTTGCTCCAAAACTTTTCAGGGTCCATCAGATCTTGGTTGGTTAGGGGTGAGCTCAAGTCTAGGTAAGTATGTTGGTTCTGTATCAGAGTTAGAAGGGAACACCTACTCTTTTGATGTCGTAATTTCAAATTTATAATTTGGCTCTGTCCACAACTTCTTAAGAAAGTGATGAGCTTTTGGTTCTTTAGTTAGAGTAGTTATATTCGGAAATAAACCTTGTCTCGAATGATTGTTTATTTGCATCAAATAGTGGACTGATAGATGGGATAAGGAGAGACGGGTATGTAAATGAACTACTGAACAATCTGTCAAAAAATAAACATTATGTATACAAATCCGTTGCATATCATTTCAAACAATTGTATTTTTTTTTGTTGCCCTTTCAATTTTCGGGGCTTGCCCTGACTAATCTGGATCGACCTATGTCGCACACCTAGTTTTGGTGGGTGAAGTCTTCCAACGAGAACTTTTTACATACACAACGTTTTGAACTCGAAACTTTGTTTAAGTGATACCAAATTACTTACCACTTGAATCAACTCCGTTGAACAATTGTACTTTAAAGAAGAGCATGGCAACCTTTCTATTTTGTTCTTGCTATTGTTGGACCAATTTTGAGTACAAATCCGTGATATATCATTTCGAGGCAGAAACAATCTGTTGCACCTGATGTGTATCATGAATTATTGAATACTGTAAAAAAAAAACATTATGTATACAAATTATAACTACAAAATTATATTCACGAAAGCATTTTTTATAAATGAATCAATGTAGTTATTTGGGTAGTTCAGGAATGTAAACTGTTACCGAGGGGAAAATAAATATATCAGAGATACATGAATTGTTACAATATTTGTAACATTTTAAGTGTAAATTCAAACATATCTTATTTATCCAAAAACTAATAATAAATTTCAGTATCTTGTATAATACTTTATAGAGTTAATTGCACTATATGTCCCTAAACTATAACTTTCATTTTAAATTGGTTCTTTAACTTTTAAATGTTTTAATTTCATTCTCAAACTGTGGCTCTCATTTTAAATTAGTCTCCAAACTTTTGAATGTTTCATTTTCATCCTTAAACTATGATCCTTATTCTAAATTGTTTCCTAAACTTTTTGAATATTTCAATTATATCCTCAACTTATCGTTTTACCACACCATATTATTACATAATACAAATAAGTGTTTCATGAGAATTAAATTTTCTTATAACCGATTTATTAACATAAGATGTGATTAATATATACCGATAATTCGAGGATGAAATTAGAAGTCCAAAAGTTTGAGGATCAATTTAGAATGAAAGTCATAGTTCAAGGATGAAATTGAAATGTTAAAAAATTTAGGGACCAATTTAGAATGAAGATCATAGTTTGAGGACGAAATTAAAATGTCTAAAAATTTAGGGATCAATCTAAAAGAAGTATCATAGTTTGAGGACGTGCGGTGCAATAAACTCTACTTTGTAAAATTTTATCTTTACTCTTTATTATTTGATAAATGTTACATTCCATAGAGAAAAGCAAAGGCCGCCATTTTTGATAAACCTTTCAACAATCAACATGATTAATACAGGCCCTCCTTAGTCCTTACACACAGGTTGATAAAAGATTGTTAAATGCATGCATGCACCAACCAAGATGGTCCCTTTCAGTTTCCCAGCTTCATAAATACAACCTCATCGACTTCCATGCCATAAAATTAGTCCCTGCACAACCATTTTGTTCCAGAAATGGCCCACTACACACACTTGGTCCCCTTCTGTGGCAAAACCATTGAAACAACAGTCACTCACAAGGCTTCAACCGTTGAAAACTGGGTACTCCTGGTCCGATCCAAGTTCATGTTCGACGGCCAAAAGGCTATTATTGCAGGGTTGAACTGTAAATGGAAGTCTCATCCTATAACATCAATGAGCAGCAGAATTGCCACTTTACAACTCTGTGTCGACACCATGTGCCTCCTTGTCCAACTCCTCCATCTAGACGACATGCCTCCGTCCCTCGTGAGCTTTCTCAGCGACTCGAGAGTGGTTTTTGTGGGGATCGAAATCGAAGAGACTGAGTCGAAACTCTGGAATGAGTATGGGCTGAGTTGTGGAAAGAAAATGGATGTTCGGTCCTTGGTCAAGGCATGGTTCCCACTGAGCTACTATGGGAAACCTGGTTTGAAAGCTCTTGCTAACCGCCTGGTTGGGTTCAACCAATGGAGACCAAGTGATTGTGAGTGCTTGAATCTCATGGATTCTAGTTTTCTTGACGTGGATCAGGTTAAGTTTGCATGTATTGATGCTTATGTTTTGTACAGCATTGGTCACAAGCTTCTCAAAGGAGGTGGAGGTTACCTGCATTCGATTTAATAGGATGTATAAGTTTTGATGTTGCGAATGAAATAAATGAATTGAGAAGATCTTATAAGAATTTATGTAGTATAAAATTCGCCTTTACCTTTTCTGGTTTAATTCTGTTTCAATCCTTATCAGTTTTAAGAATAGTCAAGATTCATCTAACTAATCTTGTAGGTTTAAAAAGGTAGAGGAAAAATGTAACATATATTAACTCAACTATAGGTGAATAATACAAATAAATAAAATGAAAAACACCCCCAAAATACAATTTGTTGTGCTAAGAACACCATGGCATCTTCCTTTTCCCACTGAAATCCAACTTGTGGCTTTTCAGTTTTATACTGAAAGGCAGTAAACAATTATTACAAATTTTATTTATTAAGCACACGCATTCAACATCGCCTCTTAACACCATTTTCCACTTACAGCAAATCTATACATATAGGATGGATATGACTATGATATCCGGCACATAAATTACTTCAGCTTTTCATTTTTTTGCAGCCAAGTTCTGGTAGAGTGCATCGATTTCAGCCTGTTCAAACATCATGCAAAAGTATTTTGAATCAGTTTCCTGATAATTTACAGTAAGTATAAATGAAAACAATGTCTACAAATTTGTTACATGCCAGATTACCTGATAATATTTGAGCAGATTGTTTCTTTTCTTCTTCAATGTTGCTGTCACCAGATCTCGTTCCATGTCGAAAGGCTGAGCTTCCAAAATCACTCCCTTGATATACTCGAAACCTCTCATCTGGTGTTCGAAAGATGCAAACGACGAGTAAACAAACAAACATGTGAATGAAGGTGCAGATCAAACTTGAAAGTAAATGCTATTACCTTGTTTTTCTCAGCTATGGATTTGAGCTCTGAGAGGACATGATTCTGAAGCTTACTCAGGGAACAGAGCTCAGAGAGTGAAGCAGTGTAACCATTCAAATCGGACCACTTTTTAGCATTTTCTTCATGTACCACAACTACAGCAACCAGCATTGATTTGAAGCTGTTTCCATAGACCCATACCTAAAGAAATTTGGTTTTTAAATCACATTACTTTGTTGGGAAATCGATTAAGAAGTTAATCGAAGGAGATACTCACGTCATCGACAATTGGAGTGACTCCGTAAACATTTTCCAGGTGCTCTAATGCCACATACTCTCCCTGGGAGAGCTTAATAAGATTTTTCTTCCTATCAATGATCTTAACAACTCCATTTGGCAGTATTTGCCCTATGTCTCCTGCAAGTGTCGACAGCGATGGAATTAGAATGCAAAACCGGTGATGAAAAAAATCAGTTTCGAGCATTTTGACTGAGATTGAACATCCTAACCTGTATGAAACCATCCATCCTTGAAAGATTCTCTTGTCAGTTCAGGGTTTTTATAGTACTCGGAGAAAATAGTCTTTCCTCTCACGCATACCTCACCACAGGGAGGGTTTCCGAGTGGATCGTAACCCATGTCAGGAACCTCCTCTAAACGCAGTTCGTTGTACACAGCCGGGGACCCGACAGCACCAACGAAGCACATCTCGTCCGGAAAACCAATAGTGCAAGCTCCACATGTTTCAGTCAACCCTATAAGAACACAACATAAACTGTTTTAACATGCAAAAAAGCTGAATGACAAGTGACCCGCAGGAATTTAAATAGGACATGGATAGTGTGTGCTTATTTTTCCATACTTAAATAGGCAGGAATTTACCGTATCCTTGGACAACAAAGCAACAACAAGTGACCCGCAGGAATTCTTCTACTCCAGAGCTCAATGGTGCGCCTCCGGATAGTAACAATCGAAGCCGACCACCTAACTTAGCTTTGACCTTGTAGAAATGGAAAAGAGATGATAAACATTAGATAATTGAGAGCTTAAGAGAACACGCATTTCAAGGGAACGGCAAAGGCATACACTAGGGAGAATTGGACTGGTTTGGATCAGTCACCATAATACAAGAGCCAAAGACAAGGTGGCACTGAAATTTTATAGCCATTTCGAATAATGCAAAACTCAATGAGCAAGTACTAAGGTGATCCAGAGTCTAGACCATTAAACAAGACCCCAAACATTGAAAATATATGCACGGAACTCGTCACGCTCCCAACTATGGCCAAATTTTTAGTTCAAAGATAAACTTTTAGAGGACATTAAGACACTACCTTCCTGAAGGCCAACAAATCTGCTAATGGTGATGCATATTTATGCTTATACCCTCTATTCATCCAAGACAGTTTGCTGTAAACAAAACAAGCATGCATCAGCATCGTGGTCATTATATATGCACTTATACCACAAATGGAAGGGAACGTGCTATTCTTTGTAGGGAGCATTGTCTTACTGTTTGTAGAGGGCGTCGAAAACCCACTTCCTGAATGGATTGAGTTCTTGTAGTGCTTTTTGAATACCTAAAATACGGATAAACTTGGATGAGGGAATCATTGTCACTTGAAATCAATCATCAGATAAAGATTTTCTAATGACTTGCCTTCATGAATCATATCATAAACTCGGGGTACACCGGCTAAAAATGTGGGTTTTAACTCCACTATGTCATCCCGCAGTTCCTTCAAGTTCTATAAGAATAAACATTTTTTTTTTTACAAGTTATGATTATGTTTCGAACGAAAATTATGAAACAGGGCTCCAGCAGCAAACCCCATGGTAGTATCCAACAGATGCTCCTTTATGGAAAAAGTATTCCTCGATCATGCGGTCGAGGATATGAGCAAGGGGCAGGAAGGACAGATACACATCATCCACCGTCATCTGCTTAACAACGTATGTATCAGGAAGGTGAACCAACATTGTACTTATACAAAAGGCACACACTTGGAATCAATCCCCAAGTAAATGTTAGCAAAAAGGAATACGATGGTGTTAATCGAACAAGAGAAGAAGAATCCTATTTTGAAGAGATTGTCTATATCAAGTTCAAGCATTAAGCATACCTTGTCATCAAATTGATCTAGGAAAAGATCAACGCCATAGACAAATGTTGCCATTGTTTCATGTGTTAACACGACGCCTTTAGGATCTCCACTGGTGCCACTTGTATACATAATGGTGCAAATGTCAAATGGTTGAGGTGGTGAAATCTCCTGAGGATTTTCCTTTCCCTGATGAAGCAATAGGCTCAAACATAAAAATTATGAAGAAAAGAGTTGGTGCAAAATCATTTTAATCCTTTTCTCTCGAGAGTATAGATATTAAGAGTGGACCCTAACCATGTGGAGAAACTCTGTCCATGAGTATGCCTTAATCCCCATTTGAGATGCCTTAGCATTGTCTTCTTCGGTCAACGATGTGAAGCAAACCGTTGCTGCCACCAGAATAAAACTTAGTATAGATGTTTCGGGCAGTTTCAGCAAACTTAAGTTCATTTAAAATCATGCTTCACCTTTCAACCGTTGAGTAGATCCACATTCAGGATTCAAAAGCTGCAAAGGCACGGGTAACATCAGAACGTTGATTCCGAAATCATAGAAGAATACAGCAATAGGCATAAGTTAAACACTAAAAACCTTACTTCTTTTACTTTAATGTCTTGAACAAAGACGAAATCAACCTCTGCATGATCTATAATAAAATTTACAGCGCCAGGACCTGCATACAAGTTACAAGAAGACGAACCATAAGCTTATGCTATGGATGTTGATCAATCAAAGAACTGAAGCACGTAAGACTAATAGAAAATATATGGTAACGCTCCTAGCAATACACTAATCGATGTTGCTGTTAAGAAGAATGCTGAATTAGTTCAACTATAAGAGATCATAGAATTTGATCCAAAAGAAGGAAATTTCTCAAGAGGCATTTACCGAGTGTATCATAGAGAGGCACACAAACCAAACTGTGGGCACCGCAGGCCTACAGACATCGGAAAAAGCATGTTACAGGACCGTTCTAAAGAGTGCCGAAAAGGGCGCTTGCAAGCTCACTACTTTTAAAAGGATTATCATATTTGATCATACAATAGCCCTGGATTCAGAAACATTATTACTTAAAAACTTGAGGAAAACATTTCATATAGAAAAATCTGAAAGCAGACCTCCATCGCCATGATCCACTGTGGGCAGTTTGCTCCATAAATACCAATCCGACATCCCTGCGACAAATATGCGAGTGAAACGGCAAAGAGGAAAGATCAGAGTAGACAACAAACTCATAATTTCTTGCCAAGGCCTTATAAAAATCGATGTGTTTATGCTTACAGGTTCAGCACCAGATGCTCGCAACGCAGAACCAACATGCAGAACTTCATCATAAACTTCCTTATACGATTTCCAGATATAAGGACCCACCTAAAGGCTAAAAAACGTCAAAAACAAACATCTAGAACACTGACATCGGCTTTTGAACATAAATTTAACCTTGTCATCGACAATTTTTCGCCATCCAAGCATCCTGTTTCCAGGGTACTTCTCAACAGATGAACTGCAGCAATAAGCTTGTTGTCAAAACTCTAGCATGCTAAGATCTTGCAAATTGAATTAGTCTAATCACATACTAGATAAGGCATTCCCACAGGCGTTTTCCATGCAAATTCCTTGTCTAGTATGTTAATGATACCGGATCCCGAGATCAAAGTAAAAGCCTGTATCACTGTTTTACCAAACAACACTACAGCAACATTCTAAGTTACCTGAAAAGTGTCCATGTAGTAGACATCTCGGGATCTGGCGGAGGGTATCCTTGCTTGGCGAGTAGGTTCCGATATACGGGACCGACCGACGGCTTCCTGCCTTGTCCTTCCTTCCCATCCTCCACCTTAGCTGAAAAAACCTTCATGTTCTCCATGTACAGAAGCTGTGCAGGGAAAACTCTAGGCACTTAAAAGAGACTTCCAAAAGTCCATAAAAAACCAAATACAGTTCAACAACACAGCAACAAAGAGGTCAATGGAATGGAAAAGAAGAAGTCTTCCATCCTAATAAATTTCAATGAATAGCAATAACTCAATACCCTACGAAAATCACAGTGTCTAACAAAGAAAATTCAAAGCCATGACTCATGAATGGTCAATATGGACAAAAGTTCACTTCTCAAACCCCAGAAATTACAATTGAAACAAGTTCAATTCTGATAATTTTTTCACCTGATGACTGGAAATATGAAATCCTTAGTGTCAAAAGCAAGTGGACACTTAGAACATATATATAACTGTCAAAAAGTAAAAAAACCAACACCCACAGCACACCATATATCTTATATAAAACTTTCAAAAGTAAAAACTAATACCCATAGGCCATAACCCACCATAAAATGACCCAAAAGTAAAACAAGCTTTATAAAACCATTGGCAAATGGCAACTTACAGAACAAAACAAAAGTAGAACAAGAAAGTAGAGAAACCCCAGACCCAGAGTTGAGAAGAAAGCAAGGAAGGTAAGGGAGTTGCTTGGGAAGTGAAAGCCTCGAGGATTGTGATGAATTTAAGGAGAGCGGGAGGCGAGTTTTCTGGCCATCGTTAATGAGTTTGTTGAAACAGGCATACAGTGTGTATGTGCTTCCATTAATTGCAAATTTTAATGCCATCTTTTTTCTTTAGCTTCAATTCTTTCACGAAAACTTGAGAGCTCTTTCTCTTTGCTTTTGGGACCAAATCAACGATTCCGAACTGCAAAACTTGTACTTTGTGAATTCTGATGGTTTACGTGTGGCCAAATTAGATAGAGTAGCTAGGCTGTCCTACTTGATACAATTATTAGTGATGCAATTAGATATTTTCATTTTTATAATTAATTATTTAATTAGTATTAGTATTATTTGACTCGATATGAGACATTCTTTTAATTTAACTTTCACCATTTATAACGTCAAGATTCAAACTTTTAAACCTACTTTAAGACTTAACATTTTATTTGATTAGATCAATTAGTTGCCGGTTTAATTTTTATTTTTAATGTAATGAAACATCAACCTTTTCAAAATTGCACTTGTTCATATTTAAATAGCTAACTGCGCCTGAATCAGAAAAATGTCTAGCTACATCCAAAAAAAATTTTAGTTATACCATTAAAAAGTTAATATCACATTACACAAATATTAAACCTATAAATTAATCGGCTTGTGAAACTAAAATTTTAAACCTATAAATTAATCGGCTTGTGAAACTAAAATTTCTAAAGTCGTATATAATAATAATCCAATAAGTGAAAAGAAATACAGAAGGTAGAGGAGCATGCATGTTGACACTTGTCTTGGAATGAAACTATCTTTTATTTTATTTTTTATTTTTAAATTCTGACAAGATAAATTAAGCTTTATATTCAGTGAAGTTAGGCGGCTACATTTTCCTAAAACGGTGATTGTTGTTTATAAATTTATTTAAAATTATAAGTTAATAATAGTAAAACTATATTTTGGTTTTTAGAATAATAAATTAAGAATTAATTATTTAAAAATGTAATATTAGTAGCTAATTGATATAGTAATACTAAAAAAAATTGTTCGTTTAAATATCAGTATCCGGTTCATTGATCGACTAGTTGGAATCAAATTTTATAAAATCTAAAAAAAAACATAATTCAATTGTAACTCTTTAAAAAAACATTTTTGTTTGTACTATTATTTAAAATTGTTTATAGAACGGATAAAAATAATGTTTTGCCAATATTTTTCTTCATTCACGTTGGTCATTGAACTTGATAAATATTTTTTAATTTAGTCTTTAAGATTTTTTTAAGTCCACATTAATTCTACAAATTGACAATTTTTTCATCATTATACCTGAACTTGAATTTCGTAAAAGACTAAATTATATGATTGAAGTGAATCAAATGAACAAAGTTGATAAATTTAGAGATTAAATAACAAATTTACAATTCAACTATTAAATTTATCATATTATAATATTTATTATGAATATAGTTTTTTTAATAAATCATATATCTTTATCATGTCGGTCTAAATTAATGTATTTATTATTATATATTTAATAGTTAAATGTTTTTATATAATATACATAGTCATGTATTTTCAGAATTAAGTTGCATGATCTACTGATCATAAATACAAGGTGAAATTCAAGGGTTGCATACACTATAAACCCTAAAAATTTAAAAGCATAATTTCTAAACTATAAACATTACAGTAAATAATATTATGTAAATTAAAGTTTATATTTGTGTATCAAATAGTTTTCTTTGTTAAAATATCAATAAAAAAAATGTACAAAAATATATGAACTTAATTTTATACTAATATAAATAGATATCTCCCTTTATTATTTAATAATAAAAGAAGCTATCTCAAATTGAGTATGAACACAAAAGGTTGGTAAATAAATCAAACCGAGCTGAAAGAGCAAAAAGGTTTGTAAATAAATCTGAAGATCAGTTTGTCAAGGTAAAGTTTAGGATGGTCATTAATTTATAGTAAAATATTCATTTGTCATTAAACACTCAAATGTTATAAAATAATTATTAAATTTTAATTTTTATTATAAAATGATTACAGATCTACTACATAATAATATTGTTATTATTATTATTAAATTAAAATTAAATTGATTGATTTTGTAAATATAGATGATGAAACACAATATTATACCGATGTTCGTATTTTTATACAAAATTTTCGGTATAAATTCGAGAATTGAATTACTCCTCTCTCTATATATATTATGGCCCTGTTTGGTAAACAGCGTTTTAGCCAAAAATTAGAGGTTTGAGGTATAATTAGAGGTTTGACTAGTCAAATCCGCTAATATTGATGTTTGGTAAATAGCGGATTGAAAGAGCGGATTGTGGTGAAAAAGCTAATTTTAAAAAAGCTCCTAATATGAGCTTTTTGAGATTAGAGGTTTGATATTAGAGTTGTAATGACTTTTTTATCCTTAACAATTACTCAAAATCTCCAAATAACCTAAATTAAATAATAACATTTTTTAATATAAATAATAACATATTAAATATTGGACTTATTTGTTGTTACTATTAATTTACATGGTGACATTTGTAAGTTAATTCTATTTTTTTATTATCACATATTTATATGTGCATATAATTTTTTTAATAATTATATAAATAATAAATTAATAAATAAATCTTTCAAATATGTTTAGAAAATTTATATTAAAAATAATTTTTACAAATCTAATTAATATTTATTAGATACAAAATATTCATAACTGATAAATTATTCAAACAAGTATTGAATATAATCATGTCCTTATATGTCATTTTGCTTGTTTAAATAATCAAACAGCTATCAGTTATCAGTTAATTTTACCAAACACTTTTATACAATCAGCTAATTCAATCCGCTAGTCAAATCAGCTAATGCAATCAGCTATCAGCTATCAACTAATATAATCCGCTATCAGCTATCAGCTATCCGCTAATTGCCAAACAGGGCCTATATATATTTGCAGTGTCTCGTAAACTTGTGCTTTTCACCGGAGTGGTCCACTCCTTCCCTCACCTACCCGCACCTACTTGCTTTTGCTTTTGTTTCCCCAATTTCTTAATTTAGTTAGTATTTTTTTGGATTGCCTTTCTTGTTTTGGGGCAAAATTAATTCGGATCAACTCGTATTGAACACTTAATTTTTAAAGGCGAGTTTTTTAACAAATATTTTTACATACACAACGCCTTGAATTCGAGACATGTTTAAATAATATCAAATTGCTTACTACTTGGACCAATTCACGTTAGTTTAGTTAATACTTTTTTAAAAAAATTTATTTTAAAAAACTTTTATATTTACAAAAAAGATATCTCCTTTCGCGAACTATAATATATGTTTTTTTTTTTATTGTAATCATTTATTGCTAATAAAAAATATCTTTACAAAAGTAGTACTAAATTATTATATTCTAAAAAACATGTCTACATTTAATTTTGTAAGGACTCCTTCCGGTGACGATGTTTCATTAATGTTATTTTTATTAAAATGATGAGAATATCGTACTCATCTACTCCTTCGGTAATAAATTTCATATTATCTCTGAAATAATATGTTTTATTTACATATATCATTATTCAATTTTGCAGTTTCTTATTATGGCCTTTTGACAGTTAAATTAATAAATGATATTTTATTTTAGTATTCAAAAAATTTCTTCAGTTAAGAATTTTAATTCTCGTTTAAAAGAAGCTTGAATTCAAACTTTTGAATCATGTTGGTGATTAGAAAGGATTTGCGGGAATTCTGGAAGTGATTTGGGGTCTAATATTATTTTATTAGAAATCAAAAATAGAGAAATAGATTAAAAGAAATAAAATTATAGCAGAGATACAAAAACACAATAAATTTAAATTTAAAACATGAAAACGAAACATTATACCAGTAAAACACGTATACAAAACAGTGATAAAGATAAAACACTGGAGAAATAGAAAAGAGAGCAAGACTTCTTATTTCTATCCACCTACACGCCTTAGGATTGGAGTAAGAGTGGTGAGCAAAACTAACAATCTTGGAGGTTGCTTTGTAAAACAAATCTGTCTGCATCGGCAAACGAACCACAAAAGGGATCAAAATACTGGAGACTACTAACAATTAATAAATTAGAGCCGAACATCATAAAAAATGTATCCACGAATACAGATCTACCACAATGGTAGACAATAACGTTTCATAACATAAAGCAGAAACGTGCTACAAGACAGAGTAAAAGCATGCCACAAGACAAAAGAACGAGCTACAAAACAGGTAAAAAATAAAAGAAAATCAAAATATAAAAAAATAATAACTTAATATAAAAATAAGAAAAAGAACGATAACGATGACGACCAACACTAAAACTGACATTTATCGTTGAAAATAAAACTAGGGCTGAGCATGGTTAACCGCAAAATCAAAAACCGATCCGAACCGAGACGTTTGGACGGTTTATGGTTCATAAGTTTACAAACCGTAGTTAACCGAATCAAACTGAATTGAACCGAATTTGATATTTTATTTAATTTATAATTATTTTTTTAATGTAAAAATATGTATTTTATACTTAAAATATTGTAGATGCATTTTTAATTATTATTATTTAATTAAAAATCAAGTTTTTAATAAATATGTATGAAAAACACTTTAAAATTTTAACTCTTATTGTTTAAAAGTCATCAAATAAAGTTATTTTGTCAAAATAAAATACAAAATTTAAAAATTTACGTTAATATGGAAAACCCGAAAACCGAGGTTAACCAAACAGAAAACCGATGGTTACTAAAATAGCTTACCGAATTAAACCGAAACTGAACCGTATACACCCCTAATAAAAACCAAGGAAAAAAGAATGGTAAACTATTAAAATGATCACTTATGTTTAAGGTTTGTACACTTTTGGTCATTGATTTTTAAATTTGACCGTTATGGTCACTTGCGTTTTCGATTTGTAAACTTATAGTCATTGGGACGTTTGTTGCCGTTTAACATTAATAGGAGGCTGATCTGGCACAATAAAAAGAAAGATAAATTACCTAGATAGTCCCTAAACTATTACTTTACTCTTATTTTAATCACCGAAATAAAAATAATTTATATAATTACACATTTAATCCTTCATATTTACAATTTTTTATTTCTTCTTCCCTCACCATTTTCTATATTTTTTCCATTTAGTTCAATCTCTAATTTTCTATTATATTAATTTTCAATTCCTACCGTATATTTTGAAGACTACCGTGATGGATGCTTCAAAGGTAGCAGACTTAAAGTTCTTTGTTGATCAATGCAAATCAAACCCTTCAATTATCCACACTCCACCACTTTCATTTTTCAAGTCTTTATCTCCAAAGGTAATTTTTTTCCTGCTTATATGCATATATAATCTGTTCGCTTTTCTAATTCGTAGATGTGGAGTTGCCATGTTTTGGATTTTTTTTCTTCTGTTTTTGTTTTGTAAAGTCTGGGAGCTCAAATTCCAACCGACCCAAAGACGGTAAGATTAATTTTATTTACTAAATGTTCGATTTTGTAGCAAAATTTGATCATTTCTTCTTTATCCACGAAATGGGTTTACCTTTTTACTACTGAGGTTGTTTCTTTTAATTGTACTAGCTTGTTTTAAGTTAATCAATTGCACCCCCCCCCCCCCCCCCCTTTTCTTCTTTGTTTTTTGTTGTTGGTATTTTTAGCTAAAACAGGCTTATTTTCTGGCACTGAATAATATTTTCTACAGTGGTGATAGTCTTTTTATACAACTGTTTTTATGGTGTCTTGGGTTAGGCATTTTTTCTTTTTTGTATTTGTTCGTAGTTGGTATGTGGGTTGTGTTTTTTTTTGTGTTTGTTCATTTTATATACTTTCAAGGTTACTCTTTTCTTCCGATTAAGTTTAGGGAACTTTTAATAATTACTTCTATTAAAATTTTCTGTATGATTTGTGTTTAATAAAACTTATACTTATCGATAAAAAAAATTATACAATCTATGTATCAAAATTTTAGTCTTTCTGTAAATGCATAATACGATTTTTATACATCCAAAGTTCTCATTTTGTATCCTTGAAACATCTTTCATGCACTGTTTATACACGCATACCATTCATGAATAATTTTGCATGATATTTTTTTCAATATAGCTGATTTAAAAAAAAAAAATCAATATAGCTATATATTTGATTTCAATATATATATATATATATATATATACATATATATATATATATTGTGCTTATAATTTATTTTAGAAATATATATTGAAATCAAATAATATTTTTTTATAAAATTTGTGCTAATATATATAATTTGTGCTTATAATATATATTTTCTGCTTTCAAAAAATATTAATCTAAATATTATATTTAATTAAATATTTAATCTAATTCTACAAAGAGTAGTGATCGAGCATTTTTTTAATAATTAGTAATTTGTGTTTTAATTAATCTAATTCTGATTTTAGTTAAACAACCCTTAACCCCTCCCATTATTTTTTAAAAATCTGAACCGTATATCTAATTTTGGGATTTGATATTTTTTTCTATGTTCGAACATAAAATATAATCGATGAAAATTATTTGTTTGGTCCAGTATCATTGATTTAATTCAAGAATCATCTTATCAAAACTCAACCTAGCGGATGTGGCACGTCAATGGGGGCAGTTCGGCGTTGCATTCAGATATTTAAATCTATGCTGAAATGATAATTTATCGATGCTAATAATATTTAGATATTTTATGTTTACATAAAATTTGATAGGATATTAACTTATATTATAATACTTTTAGATATCTTAGGGGTTGTGCTCGAATTTCATTTTTTACTCGACTTAAAAACTCGTGATGCCTCGTAATTATTGAAGAAAATTCATTGTTAAGTTCTTTTAATCAAGTAATATATTTTATACATAGATAACAAAGTTTAGCTTTATGATTGTACGTAATCGATCGCTTGACTGTTTTTTTTCAATTTTTATTATAGTTGGATTTGACGCTGTCATGATTAATCAAGATGATACTCTTTAGATTATTTTATTAATTTCTCTGTTTTGGACTCTCAAACTGGATTTGGATACAAGCTCATAGTTACCGTTTTTATTCGCGATTGAATTGTGGTAATGATCGTATTTTCAACGTGCCTTATTATTGTAATATGTAGTTTTTAATGTTATTTGTTGTTGATTTTTACCTTTCATCGTCGAGCTTTAGTAATATTTGTATCTATTTTGTTTTGAACATTTGAATTAATTTTTACCTTTTTTTGTATAGTCATGTTTATTCGCCAGGGAGGAATTGCTGAGATTATGGGTTGATGAACTCGAATTTTTAGAGGGTTTCGAAGGCAAGCGAAAGGAGATGGTCTGGATTAAACTATCGGATTTGCCACTAGACGTATGGAATGCTCAGTTCTTCTCCGAACTTGCTAATAGATGGGGTGAAGTTCTGCAAATAGACGATGATACTTTGAACTTGGCTAGGTTTGATGTTGCACGAATCCTGATCCAAACGCCAAAAGTATCAATTATTCCTGAGAAAATTGCTCTAATAGTTAAGGGCAAGGTCCATCAGGTAAGAGTTTCAACGGAACCTTTCGAAGAAGATATTCAGTTCATTGACGGCAGTTTTCCGGCGAACGATTCAGTGGAGAGGGGGAGCGTCGGGTCTGACAGGGGGGATGAATGTGCATGGGACATCAATGATGAGGTTGACGTTCCCATGCAGAATGCGGGCGCCGAAATGTCGAGTCCAATTCCCCTGAATATTTATGAGGAGCAGGAAAATGCACACGTGGTAAACTGTGAAAAAATCCGCAGTGATGAGTTAGAAACAAATAGCCTATTTGATGTCTCTGTTTTATCTGGAAACTCTAGTTTCTGGAAGGATAAAAACCAAGCCCATGAGATCTTAGGGCCAACCAAATTGGGCCTTACGACCCATTCGGAATCCATTTCAAACAATTCCAGATTACAAGTTGTGAATGTATTATACCAGGGGGATATCTCTTCAATCGGAAATAAAAACAATAGTCAAAACAGAGGGACTACTAACGGTATTGGAAGAATCGTTTCAGCAGGGGAAAGCTTTGTCTTACAATCAGAATCACCTGGTGGAAGCGGCAAACGCAAACGCATATTAGGCAGAAATGTGTCGAAGACGAAAGCTATGACAGCGAGGGGTCCGATCTGGCTGACCAACGGCACACCGCTCACAGTTCAATCCATAGAAAGTGCTGATGAACACATGCAATCGGTGGAGGAAGAAGCTGTTGACGACCAAAACCCTAATCACGATGCCCTTCAGACTTTCGAATTGGGCAGAAGACTAGGTGTTCAATTTGATGCTTCTGACAACAGTGTGATTGAGAGGTTAGTTGAAATTGAAGAGGAAAGTAGAGCAGGGAATTGAGGCTATGATCCTGTAGCCATCGAGTTCCAATTTTTGTTTTATATGGATTTTAAAATATTGAGTTGGAATGTAAGGGGATTGGGTAATGCAACTAAAACCCGAGCAGTAACTAAATTTCTGATGAAGATTAAACCGAGACTAGCTTTGCTCCAAGAATCGAAGCTAGAAACAATTAATCCGAGAATGAAGAACAGATTGTTGGGGAAATCTTTTGGGAACATTGAATTTGCTGGTTCGATTGGAGCGGCTGGAGGACTGATAACCCTATGGGATCCGAAGTTCTTTATCGTTGATAGCAAAATAATTGCAGATAAGTTCATAGCATTGTTTGGGACCTTGGTAAACTGTAACTTGCGGTGTGGGATTTACAACGTGTATGCGCCTAACGATCCGAAGGAGAGAAATCTATTGTTTGATCAATTATCAGAAGTGATCCAATCCAGTAACACCCCCGCTATTTTGGGGGGGCGACTTCAACGCTGTATTGAGGATGGAAGAGAAGGCAGGGACATCGACCAACAGAGGTGAGATCAGCACCTTCTGCGAATTTTTACACACTAACGATCTGATGGACTTACCTCTCCATGGAGGTGAATTCACATGGTTTAAAGGAGGCAACGGAGGGGCAACAAGCAGGATTGATCGTTTCCTATTAGCTCCAGATATTTTACATCAATTACCCAACTTGAGGCAGGTAGTTGCTCAATCGGTGATTTCGGATCACAAGCCCTTAATCCTAGATTGTCCCAAAATGAACACCGGGCCGAAACCTTTCAAATGGTTCTCTAATTGGTCGGATGAGCCTGAGGTTCAGGATCTAATTGTTTCGACAGTAGATAAAGCAAGAAGGAAAGGGTTGGGTCAGATTTTGCGAGAAATCAAGACTTCATTGAAGACTTGGGCCTCAAAGAAGATGGAAGCCAACGCTAAATCCCTGTATTCCCTGGAAACTGAAATCGCAAATTTAGAAGAGGAATTGTGTGTGCATGGGTATTTAAAGGAGGCTGCAGACATTCTGAAGGTGAAGAAATCTGAACTATGGGCTATCCTTAGGAACGAAGAGAGAGACTGGTTCCAAAAGGCAAGGCTAAAATGGTTCAAAGAGGGAGACCTCAACACCAAATTCTTCCACATCACGGCCTCTCTAAGGAGAAATCGTAATAGCATCGACTCTTTGCTGGTTGGGAACAAAATTATCAAGAACCAAGAGGAGATAAGTAAGGCTTCCGAATCTCATTTTAGAGTCTGCTATAATGATAAGCGCACATCACCTCTTTTGGATTTGGGCGTGAATCTCCCAAGTTTGGACGAGTCGAACGTTAGGTTGCTTGAAGCCAAGTTCACAGCAGAAGAGGTGTGGTCGGCAATCAAAAATTCAGACGGGAACAAGGCTCCGGGTCCCGACGGTTTCAAGTTGGATTTTTACCAGAAATTCTGGCCTACTATTAAAGAGAAAGTGATGAATTTTTTTGATGCAGTTTATCAGGGGAAGAAGATTGATAAGGACTTAAATCACACGTTCATCACACTTATACCGAAAGTAGCTAATCCCAAATGCATCGAAGACTATAGGCCCATCTCTCTAATAAGCAGCCTTTATAAGATTCTTGCGAAAGTGTTATCGAAGAGATTAGCAAGTGTCATTCACAAGGTGGTGGGGGAATCACAATTCGCCTTCACAGCGGGCAAACAAATAGCGGATTGCGCTTTAATCGCCAATGAGGTAATCGACGACTTGAAGAAAAGAAAGGTCGAAGCCATTGTGTTCAAGGCGGATTTTAGAAAGGCGTATGACACCATCGATTGGGGCTTCCTTGATCACTGTATGAAAGAAATGGGTTTCGGCGTTAGATGGAGGAATTGGATGAGATTTTGCACTGAAACAACATCCATTTCTGTTCTTATAAATGGAGTTCCGAGTAACAGATTTCCGATTAGCAGAGGGCTCAGACAAGGCTGCCCCCTATCGCCTTTACTGTTCAACATCGCGGGAGAGGCACTTAGTGCACTAATCAAAAAAGCAGCAGATTTTGAAATTCTGAAAGGAGTCTACATTGGCAACACTGGGTTGTTGATATCGCACATCCAGTTTGCCGACGATCTTATCCTTTTCGGCAAGGCCGAGCTTGAAAATGCAATGAACATTAAAAGATTATTGACTCTGTTTGAAGTATGCTCGGGTCTGAAGTTAAATTTGAAGAAGACAAGAATTTATGGAGTGAATGTAGAAACGTCAACTATTGAAGATTGGGCGGGGATTATCAAGTGCAAAACCGATAGATTCCCAACAGAGTACTTGGGGCTGCCTCTCGGGTATCCTACCAATAGCATTACAATGTGGGAACCAATGATTGAAAAGGTACGATCAAAACTCTCCGGATGGAAAGGCAAATTCTTGTCCTTAGCTGGTCGCATATTGCTAGTTAAAACTGTGCTCAGTAGTATGCCTTTATATTATATATCCTTGTTTCGCATGCCTTGCTCGGTGGTGAACAGATTAAACAGCTTATTTGCTAAATTCGTGTAGGGCCCGAATTCCCAAAGACCGGTACATTGGATAAGCTGGGAAAACATGTGCAAATCTATCGATAACGGCGGTCTCGGGCTGGTTGATTTACAGATGAAAAACTTGGCCTTACTCAGTAAGTGGTTATGGAGATTTGGCAATGAGTCAGATAGCTTGTGGAGGAGAGTTGTTTGCGCTAAGTACGGGTTGGAGGTGAACAGATTACTCCCGTGTGGGCCGAATCAGTCGAAAGCATCATGGATGTGGAGGAATATCTCTAAACCTATAGGAGTGGCGTCTCATACTTTTACTATGCATATCAGATCTGAGTTAGGTGACGGCAAATCCATTAACTTCTGGGAAGATTGGTGGACCGAGGTGCAAAATCTCAAAGAGGAATTTCCAAGAATCTTTGCGCTAGCAATAAAAAAAGAAGGAAAGGTTGCTGATTTTTGGGATTACATTGACGGACAGCGAGTGTGGAGGGTGGTTCTGAGGCGACCTTTGTTCGATTGGGAAAAAGAGGTATGGGTCTCTTTTATATCTACAATTGACAGAGCTATGCCTAGACTAGGTGTAAGAGACAAATTGAAATGGTCCAGGGATTCTAGCGGAATATATAGTGTCAAATCCTACTGCTCACTGCTATCTAATATTAGTTCATCGGAGGCTGATTTTTGGAGGGTCGTATGGAGAAAGATCGCTCCACCAAAGGTTGAAACCTTTGTTTGGAGAGCTCTACAAAATAGAATTCCGACAATTGCTGAACTTGCGAAGCGTGGAGTCAATGTGCCTAGCTCAGGTAAATGTTTCTTATGTTCGCTTTGTATCGAATCCGTTGATCACCTTTTAGTTCCCTGCCCAACAACGTGGAGGGTTTGGCAAATGTGGGCAAGGTTATGGAATTGTTACTTGGTGATGCCTGCTACCTTCAAAAAATTTCTAATAAGTTGGAATGACATTGCGGACAAGCTTTTACACAAGGAGGTTTGGTGGATGGCTTTCTACGGATTCTCATGGTCTATTTGGCTTTGCCGAAATGACGTAATCTTTAATGCCAAACTGTGTAATGCCCAACATATCTTTGATTATGCTATGGCAAAAATTGGTTTTTGGTGCAAATGCAGATGGCCAGAAAAATATAACTCGGTCTTGGACTTTATCCGTGATCCGACAATAGTTAACCGTGTCAAGACCGACCCAAAGAACTGCAGATCAAGAGTGGGAGGCTGGACCCGGCCGAACATAGGAAAGGTAAAATTCAATGTCGACGCTTCAGTTCGAGGGAGCTTCGGTGAAGCTGCAATTGGTGGATTGGCTCGCGACCATAAAGGCACTGTTTTGATGGATTTTTCCGAAAGAATTGGGTTATCCGACCCATCAGGAGCTGAACTTAAAGCCATTCTCAAAGCGTGTCAAATGTGGAACGAGAGCAGGTGGAAAGACAAGTTCAGCCTCATTATTGAATCCGACAGCTTACTGGGATTGAATTGGGTGCGCAATCACAACCAAGTCCCCATCGCATTCAGCGAGATAGTTAAAAAATGCCAACACCTCACAAACCTTCTGAACATCCAAGTTGCTTTTGTGCATAGAGAGGGGAACATCGAAGCACACGAACTAGCAAAGAAGGGGTTCGCAATCGGACATCGCACTATCGAGAGGGGATAGCTCGCCTAAGAGCCTGCGTGCTGCCGACTATACTGTGTTTTTCATACAGATGATGCTCCCCAAACAGATTTTCGAAGGCCCATTCTTGTTGCTGTTTTGAAACACAATGTGTTGTGTGTTGCGCTGAAATACAGAGTCATCCATATTGAATGTCATCATGGACTGGAAGAAGTGCTGCTTCAACGATAGGAAAAGCCTATGGCGAGAGTAGTTTGTAATGTTTAATTCCTTTGTCGTTTTCAGGAACCGTGTCTTGTCTTATGTACTCAAAACTCGTGTTTCGTTTCAATAAAATATAGGGCACTCTTTTCCCCCTACATAGGATTAGAGGGGTTTTTTAACGAGGCCCGTTTCCCTTTCAAAAAAAATAATAATTTAAAATCTTTAATTTTTGTGCTTTTAAAAATATGTTCCGATCAAATTTATTTACTTAAATTGTAAACTCTCAATATATTTTTAAAATTTTCCTATTTTAATAAAACTAACCTATTCATACTAAAAAAATAACTTTATTGCACGTGAGTCGACAATCCTTACGGTTTCAAGTTTCAACTATAGTGGATCACTGAATTGTCTCTGCTCTACCCGCGGTATTTCTCGTGTAGGATTTCATTGTCATTATCTTGTCCAAATTCGTAACAAATATTTATATTATATTATATTAGTTTCTTAAGATATCAAATTGAAGCAAATTTAATGATTATTTTTTTATCATGTTGAGCCATATTAATTATAGAGGTTAGTTATAAATTTTAAAATTACTCATTTCATAAAATAAAGATTAAATTCTCGACCACTTACTAAAGTAGGAAAATCTCTATTATCTTACATAAACTTGTAATTGTTTTATATTATTTTTAATATCATAGTGCAATTATTTTCAAACAATAAGATGGAAATAGTCAGTAATTTGAAGTGACAGAACCTTTTTTTCGAAAAATTCCTACTTAGGAGAGGGGAAGGAAAAATTTGTGCATACTGGGTCTAGAACCCACAACCTAGGAGGAGGAAAAATAAACGTTAAACGTTAAACCCTAAACCCTAAACTAAACCCCATAACACCTACAACTAAAAGGTCTGTGTATCAAAGTTTTTTTCATATTGCCTTATTCTAATTGGGTAATTACTCTGTGCACATGCTCCAAACACCTTAGTTTTAGACTTTAGAGATTTTGTTTAGGGTCTAGTGTTTAGGGGTTTTAGTGGATGAGTTTTGAATTTAGGGTATGCATGGTTAGAATTTAGGGCTTATAGGTTAAAACCTAAATCCTTAACCATATTACCCTAAAAACTAAACCCTAAGCATCAGGGGCGGTTCAAAGATTTTAAGGACCCTGTGCAATTTATTAAAACGATACTCTTAATTTTTAATCAGTAAAAGATCATATAAGTTTTTTTCTTCAGAAAGAACATCTTAATAGAAAATATATTATTAGATTATCCTCTTGAGTAACAAAAAAATCAACTTATAAACATCTGAAAATTAAATATTTTCACTTAAAAGGTGTCATTATTTTTGCATGTTTTAAGTTTTAGATAATTGTTATATATACACACATAATTGTATATATAAATTTATAATTCTTTACAAATATTAATTTAAGTTCTTTATTTTTGGGCCCCTATACGGTCGCTCCTATCACGTCTGTCCAGAACGCTCACTGCTAATCATAAAACCTAAATTCTAAACCCCTAAATTCTAAACTTAAACCATTTTTCTAAAGCCTAAAATTAAAGTGCTTGTGAAAACTTTTCGTTTTCTACAACTGTGCATAATATATTTTCCATTCTAATTTATATAACAAATGAAATTCAAATTTAAATCTTCGATTTCGTATTCAGTTTTTGTTAAAGATTACTCCTTGACATGCATTGGAAAGAAAACAAAGATTGTGGATTAAAAGCTCCACCTAAAATTCACAGCTACTAAATTAGAAGGGGCCTGTAACTGTCACCTAAGATTTAACAAGGCAATTAAGATTAGGACAATTAATAGAAGTAAAATATCCCCAGCTACATACTTTAATGCAGAATTGAGGTTGTCCAATATCTCTATGTATAAAAAAACAAGGGTTTTATTTTGATGCACAAGCTGTGTAAATTTTTTTACACAATCATTTTATAAAATTTAAAATTTAAATCACAAACCCTAACAACCTAAAACCTAAACCGTAAGCCCTAAACCCTAAACTCTAAATTCTACTCATAAACCTTAAATTATATACCCTACATACTAAATCCCTAAACCCTAACCTAAAACCCTAAACTCTAAACCCTAAAATTAAAGGGCTTGTGTAAACTAAAGTTTACACAAGCTTGTGCATCAAAGTATTTTCCAAAAAACAATTAGTTATGCAATGAAGAAGATACGGGTCCATACACCCTACCCTACAAGCCTGGTTATATAATTTACATGGGTGTATTGCCGAGCAAAAAAAAATGTTGCCGCAATATAAAATGAGATTATTTTAATTTTTATACTTTTTCTTGAACATTCAGTGTATTATGGCTATATCATCCAGATCTCGTAACTTATTTAAAAATCATTGGCATATTTAAAAATCGTTAAAATATTAAATTATATAATATTTTTTTTTACAATTTCTAACAATCTTTAAATATAATATGTTTTTACAATTTTAATAATATTTTTATTTTTAAATAAATTTGAAATTTAAAAAAATTATATTTGAAAATCTAAAATAATTTTATAGTTTATTTTAAAAAATATATAAAAATGCCACGTGGCATCACCAGAGTGTGTCACGTAGTACAATTTAGTGTTGCCAAGTGGCATATAACATGAAACCGTTAAAACTTAACGACAAAATATGGTGAAAGGGCTTAATTAATGTATTATTTTAGTTTAAAGGTTTAATTGATTTAATTTTTTAATACAAAGACTTAATTGAGTGTAAAAATAATTTAAGAACATAATTAATTTTTTTCTAAAAGTTAAGAGACTTATTGTACCTTAAGCTAAAAAAAATCTAATTAATAGTTCTAATTTTAAATTATGAAACATGCTTAAAATGTTAAATCATTAAAATTACAATATATTATCAAATAAATTACACCAATCTGAAAGTATGTTGTGTAAAAAAATCATAAGTATACAAGGTACATGCGTGGCAATCAAAACGTGTTTATGACCACATACCGTTGCGTTTGGTGGTTCATGTGTTGGTGTTGAGGTTAGTAATTGTGAGCCATCATATTAATGTCTTAACTTCACATGTCTGCGTTGCTGCTAAGGGCTAAGGCTATAGGTATTACCGTGAGAGGGAATCGTGTCTTAAAAATAGAGTAATTAATTTCTGTTTCAAATGCTCCAACAACCTTCTTTCTTCTTTGCTGCACACCACGCCGCTCATATGGACTCTTCTATGCCTAAACCCCTCGCCTCCCTACCCACTACCCACTGCTACTGCTCTCCTAGCTGCAAATTACCATGAACATGGTTTAGGATCTAGGTTTCATTGGTTTTTGTTTTGATTCAATGGATCAGCATCAGAGAAACTTAAGGATAGACGCAGAACTTATAAATAGATGTTAAAAAGAAAATACATAAAAAATTTAAATAATTTTTAAATTATATACGAATTTTTAATTTTCAAATCAACGTCTGCCTCCGTCTACGAAAAACCTGAAATAGGAGATCAAAGCTGGACCCATCATTTAAGGCTCAACAACGTAAACCCAAGTGGTCCATCTTCCAAAGTTTTAAGGGTCGACCTATTTCTTGTGTGTTTGCCTGCCTAGCTAGCTCGTAACGGTTTGTTCATCACACCGGTTTTAGTTATTAGCTGTTTAATATTCCCGTTTTGTCGGTGCTTGTATCCTCAATCTAGGATTATATAATGCAAAGGAGAATCAGGTAGTATTATTTAATGTCAAGGTTGTCCAAAAATAATTACATCAAATTTATAAAACCGTGTAGCAATACTTTTGGTTTCTTTCGTTGATAATTAGATCAAATATTGTAGAGGTCTATTACGTAAATGACAATACTAAAATTTGAGTTCCTAACCTTACTTAAAAGATCTAATATCTCACTCCATTAAATTAAGTGATTGATGGTAATTCGTTGATTATATATGAAATTAAAAAAAAAATTAATGTAGGAGATATTAAGACATATTATGAGGAGTGATTTATAGCACAAACCTATGCTTGGTGCAATGACTAAGTCATTGCCTTTTCACCTAGTTTACCTAGGTTTGATTCTTGCCCAGCGCAGATTTTGAGATTTCATTTTTCTCCTCTAAATAGGTGTTGACACGTGTCACCACCTAATTAAGTAATTAATTTATTTTATTAATTTAAAATTAAGACCAAATTGATAGATTTTTTAAATATAGAGGACCAAATGTGTAATTATATCAATTTTATTTAACAGCCCCGTCAACTTTTCTGTTATTTTTAACGGTTGGTGGTCACATTGATATCATTTAAATAGTTTGACAATTTAATTGATTCGAAAAAATAAGGTGGTCAAATCGTAACTTTTGTAATAGTATGGTGGTCAATGAAGCAGTTTATCCTTTATGTGCACAACACATAATCCCACCACCCACCCACCTTCCCTTCCTCAATCATTTTCTTCACTTCTGATATCGTCGTGCAACCGTAAAGGCGAAGATAAAAACACAAACGCCATGGCAAACTGAAATTAAAATGAATCAGAGATAAAAGCTATGAGTGTTGAAAATTAAAAAGGCTCCTCTCTTTTTTTCTTCCATTAACTCAACTCCTCCTTGCTTCAGAGATTGTACTCAAAATTTATTTTTGACTCGGCTTAAAAAGTTTCTGATGTCATTTAATCATTAAAGATTTGTTGTTGTTAAGTTTTCTTTATAAGTAAATAATATGTCTTATAAATAGATAACAAAGTTTAGTTTTAGGATCGCAGTGAGTCGATAATCTTTTGGGTTTTTAAGATGTTAATTGAAGTAATCTCAATAACTCATATTAAAAATAGACATTGGTTACAAATTTTAAAACTACTCCATATTCAAAACAAAAATTGACCATTGGCTAAGATTTGAAATACCCTTACCATCTCACATAAATTCAGGGTTATTTTATATTATTTTTAATATCATATTATAATTATTTTCAACTGGAACTGGTCACTAATTTGAAGTAATGAAACTTTATTGTATCTATATAAAACATATACGTATACAACCTATATTGCATTATTCTAATTTATATAAGAAATGAAATTCAAATTTAAATCTCCAAATTCATATTTTCAGTTTTTGTTTAAAATTACTCCTTGACATGGATTGGAAAGGAAAACAAAGATTGTGGTTTAAAAGCTCCACCTAAAATTCACAGCTACTTAGAAGGTGCCTGTAACAGTCACCTAAAATTTAATGAGGCAATTAAGATTATGACAATTAATAAGAAGTAAAATATCCCCAGCTGCATATTTTAATGCCCAATTGATTTTGCTTAATTTTGTATATAAAAAAATAATTAAATCATCACTTAATTTTATTCTCAGACTTATTTTATTCATTAAAATTTTAAAATATTCAATTTACTTACTGAATTTTACACATTGATTTTTTTTATCATTCCTCCGTTAACTTTCTATCGCGGTTGTGATGTAAATTATTTTATTATTATTTCAAATTTATTAGTATTTAATTAAAAATATAATTTAAAATAAAAATAAAATCTCTAAAACACCTAAATCCCATCCCCCCATCCCCACTCAACCCCTTTGAATTTCTACTGCCTCCCAACAAACATTGCACAAAGCAGACACAATCTAAATTCCAAACAACACTAATTTAAAAAAAATAAAAATAAATGGTACGCCTCTCCTCTACTAAAATTTACAAATGATTTATATTAATAGCTTTAAAAAATTACAATTTATATTTTTTATATCCCTAAAATAGAGGATGACACACACTAAAAAATCTCAAACCTCATTCTCCTATATATCGTAACAATCATGTCAATTGAACTACAACTCAGCTGGTTAAATTTAAATATCGTTTAATTTAACTTTTTTTCAGTTTCCAACTTATGAATGAAATGGACTTCTAATATATATATATATATATATATATATATATATATATATATATATAATTACTGGTATTCAATCCAATAGTTAACAAGTTTAGATTAAATAAACAAAGGCTGATTATGAATAACGACCTCCTAACTCAGTTTGCTTGACACCATCAGAATTATAAAAATACTAAACTACATTTTCATAATATTTTTTCTTTTAAATCAACTTTTTTGTAAACTACAACAACCATAACAAATTAACCCTCAATTGAATTTTGTGAATTAAATTTAAAATAGGACACAATTTTGTTGAGTGACTTAACATATTCATTCGAACTATTGTAACTTAATTTTGAATATTTGCATTTAACTCAATTTAATTGCATACCTGTTAACACGTTAAATTTATCATATAAACCACTACCTACCTTTAAGAGTTGTAGCAGTATCTCATGTTACATTAATCATGAGAGGGCACTAGACAAGATTGTTCAGAAGAAAATTCCCAAACGGGCAAGGTTTTGTTATCTACAAATAAGGGTAACAGGTCGGTTGCCCAACATTTTTCGTACATTAAATTGATTTAAATATTAAATATAATTAGATTGTTTGATATATATTATTCTAAGTGATAAGTAAGTATACAAGGTACAAGCAGATACGCATCGCAATCAAAACGTCTTTATGACCGCATACCGTTGCGTTTGGTGGTTCATGTGTTGGCGTTAAGGTTAGTAATTATCACCTTCACATGTATGCGTCGCTGGGTATTACCGCCAGAGGGCATCATGTCTTAGAAATAATGGCTTTTTGGGGTATTTTTACCCTTGAGTTTTACCTAAAAAATAAATTCAGTCTTTTGCAAAAGAAAAAAAAAACACTTAATTATACTTTTAAATTTGTAAATTGTATCGAATTGACTCTTTAATTTACGTTGACTGTTATAATATTAATGCAACAATTAATAATGTTGACGTAACAGTCAACGATAATGACGAGATAGTCAATGGTAATGATGTGACAGTACACTTGTGATGATGACATGGCAGAGAGACTGAATTGATTATTTTAACTGAATTCGAGGGTATAATTGATTTTTTTTGCCGAGTTCAGGGGCATAACTGATTTTAATTAAAAGTTCGATAACTTACTTAATCCTTAAGCTAAAAAATAAAAAATGTTAAAATTTAGTAAAAAACATAAAATTAAAAATATAAAAATATTATAAACCATTGGAAAAATCATTGACTATTTCTAGTTATGTCAAAAATACTAATATTCCTTGAATATATTTTCAATGGAATCATCCTTGTATTAGAGTAATAATAAAACCAAATTTCTCCTACATTTGATGTAAAAAAGCGAAAGAAAATTAAGTTTTATTGATACTCTAATACAAGGTTGATTCCACTAAAAATTTGTTTAACGAGTGATAATATTTAGATTGAAGAAGTCGAAGACTTTTTCGATGAAAGTGATAATTTTTTATACTTAATAAACATTTTCTAATTTTTATATTTAAATTTTATCATTTCATAATTTCTAATACATTTTAATTTTTTATATTAATTTTTGTTTTCAATAAAATTTTAATATTTTATTTATTTTTATTTGATTTATGTATTTTTATAAGTATTGAAGAATATCTTGATTTATTGTGAGAGTTTTCACGTGGCTTATTTTCGTATATTTCATTTGTAAAAGTTTAACTCGAAAAATCAAATTATTTATCCAATTTTATTCAAAAACTAAATAAATCGATTAAGTTAACTTCAAATTTAAACAAATTCTTTATTCATTAAATTAACTTGAAATTTAAACAAATTATTTATCAAGTTTTAATATTTTTAAAATTCTAATAATTTCCTAAATTCTTATTTTTTTAACTTAAATATTAATACGTTATCAAACTTTTAATTAAAATCAATTACGCCCTTGTATTCGGTTAAAAAAATCAATTCAACCCCTCTTTCACATCATCACCCCATGTGTACTGCCACACCATCATCATTGATTGCCTCGTCGTGGACTGCTACGTCAACACTGTAATAGTCAACGTTGACCAAATAGTTAATTTAATGTAATTTATAAATTGATAGACCTAATTGTGTGTATTTTTTGACAAAGCGCTAAATTAATTTTTTTGAATCGAAGTCAGGAATAAATAATAAATCTTTAACCAAAAAAATAATTAATGTCTGTTTGCCACCCTCCTGAAATGGTCCAAGAAGGTTCTTTGGTGCACACCACGCTGCTTTAAATGCTACCTGCCCACTGCCTGCGGATATGGACTCTTCTCTACCAAAAGCCGTCGCCTCCCTAGCCACTGCAACGGCTCTCCTAGTAAGGAGGCGCAAATTAGCAAGAAATTCATTTAAGGTTAGGGTTTAAGATTTAAAGTTAATTAGTTTTTATTTTGATACGATGGATCACCATCAGAGAAACCCATAGATAGACGCAGAATATTATATTAGAGTGCGAATTTATAAAATTTTAGGAGACAAATATATCAATATAAAATACATATAAAATTTCTAATTTTTTTAAATTATATATAAACTTTAAATTTTCAAGGACAACTACCCTCTAACCCTGTCTATCCCGGAGAAACCTGAAATAGGAGATCAAAGCTGGACCCATCATTTAAGGCTCAACAACGGAACCCAAGTGGTCCATCTTCCAAAGTTTTAAGGCTCGACCTATTTCTTGTGTGTTTGCGTGCCTAGCTTAGCTAGTAATAGTTTGTTCATCACACCGGTTTTAGTTATTAGGGGATTAATATTCCCATTTTGTTGGTGGTTGTATGAATAATTTTACAATAAAAGGCATGTAGCGTTATGTAGCATTAATTATATGTATTACTATATATTATTAATTATTTTAACTACTTTTAAAATTATAGGGACTGAAAGTATTATTATCCATTTTTAGAATAAAATCTAAAAACTTATTTTTTAAGTTTTCTTTTATTCTTTTTGGGCAAAATACTCAAATGAGAATTGAACTTTGGTAAATTATTCATTTTGATAATCAAACTTTCAATTACTTCAATGTTACCATTAAACTTTTAGTTTTGCTCCAAATTGGTCACTAACCCTAAACACTTATTATTTTAATTAAAAATAATATAATCCTAAACACAAAAACTTAGACCATAAAATCAAACCTTAAACTCTTAAACCATAAAACATAAACACATGAACCCTAAACCATAAGCATTAAACTCTTAAACACTAAACCCCTAAACCAAATTAACATGGACAAAACTTGTTAAACTTTTTTCCAAAACAAGGTTAATTAGTAGAATATGATTTTCATGTAATTTTACAATGTGTCAACTAAACATATCTCGTATTGTTAAGTAATAGTAATACTCAGTGAACCATACGCCCCTTAAAGTATGCTTTAAGAGAAAAACAAATTCATTTTAACATGTAAATAATATAAGCTGAATGAAAGAATCTCTGGATGAACCACAATCAGTTTTTTCACCCACTATATTGAGTACTAACCATAAGAACTATAGAAATTATTCGGTTGTAATTCGTTGTCAAGGTGACTACAAAAACTTCATATTAATGATCAAAATGCGAAGAAATAAGTATACTTTAAAACTTTTGAACTATCAACAATTCTCTCACTACCCCATTTCCATAATTAGGTAAAATTTTAAGTTTAATTAGAAAGCTTGATTGATATTAAGCTTAATACATATCATATTAATTTTTGGATAAAATACTTAAATTATCACTCAACTTTGCTCTCAAACATATTTTGGTCACTGAACTTTCAAAACGATCAATTTACTCACTCAACTTTATACATTGAACTTTTTAAGTCATTCATCCGTTAACTTTCTAACACTGTTATGGTGTAGATTAAATAAATAATAAAATATTAATATAAAAATAATTTAAAATAAAAAAATAAAATTATATTCAAACCCTAAACTCAAATCTCACTAACATTACCCACCCCTCCTAAAACCACATCGTCACCCTCCCCAAACTCTCACCACCCACCCTTACTTTCTCAAAACCTCAAATAAAGACCCCTATTATCTTATCCTCACACTCTTTATTATTTTTTTCAAGCACTTGACAAAAGTGATTGTAGTTGTTCTATGCACATTTTACAATCAACAGTCGAGGTGGTTGCTTTCGGCCATCTAAATTTTTCTTACAATTCAAATAAAGTAATTTCAATATTTCATTACCAAAAGATGCATAGAATAGACCATGAACAAATAGACATTTTAATATTTTTCTTTGGATTCAAATTTTGCTTCAAGGTCCAACTTTAAATGTTTCAACACAGTGAGAAATTTTTTTATGACACTTTCATTTAAAAAAAAATCAGCATTCCCCACAATTTTAACAGAATCTTTGTCCGTAATTGAGCCTATGTCGAAATTCCATTCATTTGTTTGACTCTAAAATTGAGAGGATTTGACTCATTTGCGATTAATCTATTTCCAATGAGATCTCAAATTAAAAGAAGAAAATTCAATCTCTTTAGGTGAGCAGAACCAGTGGGTTGTCAAGAACTTGAAAAACAGAATCAGTCCACCACTCATCGAAGTGAAATGCATCCACGACCATTTACCGACGAACATATCCAGTCTACCACTCATCAAGAATTTAGAGAGAGAATCGAAATAAAAAAAAAAGAGAACAAAAGGAGAATGCTTACCTTCAGTCGTGGTAATCTACCAGTGAATAGAAATGACTGGCGATTGCCTGATTGTAAAAAAAAAGACAGAAAAAGGTTTGAGTTTTGGTTGAAGAAGAAGAAGAAGGGTTGAGCGGGGGTTTAAATATAATTTATTTTAATTTTGAAATTTCAATAGCTAAAATAGGTCTGAGAGTAAAGTTCAATGATAATTTACGTATTTCATCCTTAATTTTTTTTTTAAAGAACCCACTACCCAGAAAAAACCTTTCGATTATGCAAAGGAACATGTACCTGAAAATAAGAAAAAAGACAAACCTCGACAACTAAACTTAAACTTAACTGCCGGGTTCTCTGTCTTTTGTTTCATGTTTTGTGTCCCCGAAAACAACAGTTGCATAGACAACCGACCAGTCTAAATTCTCATCTAATGTCACGTCGTTGATGCCAAACTCAACCTTTATGGTTTATCGGGTTTATAGTTTAGAATTTTAAGTTTAGGGCTTATAGTTTAGGATTTGAGTTAAACTATTTTTAATTAAAATATGGTCAAGTTCATTTATTTTTTAATTAGGACAAAATTGTTTGAATGTACAAATGCGGAAGACTCAATATGTTATTATACAAAATATTTTAACTGCCATGTCACCCGTTGTTGGGCTAGTGACCAATTTGGAACAAAACTAAAAGTTTAATGGTAACATTAAAGCAATTGAAAATTTAGTTATCAAATTGAATAATATACAAAAGTTCAGTTACCATTTGTATACTTTACCCAAAAAGAAAAAAATCCAAAAAAGTAATATAAAATTGTTTTTATATATCTTATTCTAAAAAGAGATAATAACACTTTCGGTTCCTATAATTTTAATAATAATTAATGATACATAGCGGTACACATAATTAGTGGAACATGACATTTATTGTAGAATCATCCATGGTTGTATCATCAATCAAGAATTATATAATGCAAAGGAGAAACAGGTAGTATCATTTAATTTTAAAGTTGTCTAAAATTAATTACATCAAATTTATTAAATCACATAATAATACTGTTGGTTTTCTTTCTTCGACAATAAAGATTGAATATTGTTGAGGACTCGTTACGTAGGTGATCCTCCCAATTCAAATTTTTTTCTATCCAAAACGATAAAATTTGTATTCACGACTTTTTTATCTCACTAGATTAACTGATTGTTGATAAAACATAAATCTCTTCTAGCTTTATTTCCAAACGAAACTATGAGATCGTTTTCTTACAGAACTGAACCATGGTATGGTTTTGTCTGTTCATGTACCGATTACCTCAATTCACGGGCGATGGTGGCTGCATATTTGATCCACAATTCAAGATGCATGGATTGTCGTTTTCTTAGCTAAGGAAATAAATTGGCCGTTAAAAATATTAAATACTCAGAAGAGACAAATCCTTATCAGCTCTTTACTCAGACTTCTCTCTGTATTAATGGCGACTAGTCGCTGCATAAAGACAGTAACCGATCAAGTTTTGTTTTTGTTTTTAATAAGATGCCCGAAGATCTCAACATTTGCTTATCCTTGTTTTTGTTTTCTACCATTCAACTCTTGTTTATATTTTCAGATGCTTTTTTTCCCATGAGGGATTAAATTCCTTTTCCTAGGAAACTAACGTAATATTCTATTTAATTTCGAGTTATTCAAATTTTTATATTATAACTCAAACTTTATTTAAAACTTTTTTGAGTCGAGATTATGAAACTACGAGTCAAAATATTGTAAGGCACATCATCATCTTCAAAGGGTTAATTTTATTGGAAAGCGAGTGCATGTAATTGTTAGACGAATAAAATCATAATTATCATAGCGTTAGGTTGGATAGAATGGGTTGTTATCGTTTGAACAAGGTTTTGCAAAATAGGGTTGAACAAAACTTAATTCAACTCAAAAATTGAATGGTTCAATCAGCCATTAAAATCTCCTGCTATCTTTAGATCAATAAAGATGAAGAATCCTGCTTAGTAGATAAGATATATTTTTGAGTTCGCTGCTAATGTTGACATGCTGTGTCGGAAATCTAGTCGACATACAAAGGCTTCGAGTGGAGTATGAAGCATATGCCGAGGGATTGGACTGGGTCAGTGGATAAGTTGGCAAATGCAGTTGGTGTTTCCTGCTGATTTCTGGTGCCTTAGGCTGGGATTCAAGTTTTGGTCTCCCATTATCCACATGTGATGTGTAGGGTCGATTGTCTTGTTTTGTTCATGGTGTCTTGATGCTACTCGAAAGGGTAGCACAGTTAAATAATTACTAGACGAACAAACTTAATAAGGTTTAAATAAGAGGGTGTTTAAAACCTAGTACCAAGTTACTTGGATAGCACATTTTTTCGTCTCGTGTCCCGACCAATAATTATCGGGTATCTGTAAAATCGGGTATTGGGCACCCGATTCATATTATTTATTTTTTTTAAATTTGAAATATAAAAATATTATATAGTAAACACATAAAATTTAAAAGTTTATAATACATAATCTAAAATGTTAGTGATTTGAAATTAATTTTAAGATACACACATATATATAATACATAATCTAAACACAAATATTAGTGATTTGAAGTTAGTTTTAAGATAGAAATATTTAGATATATATATATATATGTATATATTAAACAAATATTAGTGATTTGAAGTTAGTTTCTAGATATAAATATTTGGATATATATATATATATATATATATATATATTAGAATTTATCATCAAAATAAGATATTAAAAATATTTTTCCTTAGAATTTTGTATTAACTAATTAATACAAACATTTTAGAAATAATTTAAAACTTAAAGTACATAATACAAACATAGAAAAAAATTTAAAAAATTAAATTTAGTTTTAGGGAAAAATATTAAGGAATCTAAAATAAAAAAATATAATTCAAATTTTTAAAAAAATTATTAAAAGTACCAGTTCGGGTACCTAGTTATAAAAAAATTGGCCTAGATCAATCCCAACTACCTGATAAAAATTTCAGGTCAGGTACCTGACCCGTTCAGGTAAATTTTTTTAAAGAAATATCTGGTTTTTTAAGGTTCGGGGCGGCGGGTCAACAGGCTGAATATTTTTGAACACTCCTAGTTTAAACAAAAGACACAAATATCTTGATAGACTCAAATATTGATAATAAGATAGGTAGGTATACATGTAAATGAGAGTTATATATATATATATTTTGTAAAAGTATCGGGATTCTTGCTGATATTTTCAAGAATCCCCACGATTATTTATAAGATTACGGGTCGGTTATCCTCACGGTTCGGATATAACAATCCTCGTCCCCATGCCCATTTGAGCTTCGATGATAAAACTTCTTCTGTCCTCGTTCTTGTGGGTGAAGATTTCGGTTATTCCCCATCCCGTCTCTTCGGATCCCCACAGTTTTTGGATATCCCCCACTAAATTCCCACCCCTATTTGGTGGGGTCATTTCGGGTCGGGTTGCTTTCGTTTTAGGTTCGATTCGAGTAAAATCAGGTCTGATTCAAATTTAGTTTGGGTCTATGTTATATCGGATTGGGTCGGGTATTAGGTCAGGTCAATCGGATCAGATGATTTTTTGGGTTGGATCAATATCAGATCGGTTAACATTTTGAGTCGGGTCACTACCAAATCGGTTGATTTTCAGTTCGAGCCAATATCAGATTAGTTACTTTTCAGTCGACTCAATATCGGATCGACTAGTTTTTTATTTGAGTCGATATATGAAGATGATCTTTTAAAGGAGAAAAAAATGATATTGAACCATTAAACTATTACTAAAGGTAGTTGTTAATTAGTAATATGATACAAAATGAGAATAAAAACATACATATCTGGGCAAATAAAATTTGGGTTGCTTTCGGTTCAGGTTGATTTTTGGTTTGAATTGCTTTCTGTTTGGGTTGATTTTCGGTTCGGGTCAATATCTAATCAGCCAATTTTTTATTTTAATCAATATATGAAGATGATCTTTTAAAGGAGAAAAAAATGATATTACACCATTCAACTATTACTAAAGGTAGTTGTTAATTAGCAATATAATACAAAATGAGAATAAAACATGCATATTTGAGCAGATTAAATTTGGGTTACTTTCGGTTCGAGTTGCTTTCAGTTCTGGTTTATTTTTTGTTTGAGTTACTTTTGATTTGGGTTGATTTTCTGTTATGGTTGCTTTTGGTTCGGATTGCTTTCGTTTAGGTTATTTTTAATTCGGGTTAATTTTCAGTTTAACTAAATTCAGGTCGATTTTGATTCGAATTCGAGTTAAGTTTAAACCATCATTTTTAGGTAGATTTTGAATCTCGGATCAAATAAATTAGTTCGAGTCTCGAGTCTTGGATTGAATTTACCAAGTCTACTCCTCAAAACAGTACTGCTAGAAGAAAATTGTAATGGAAATTAAGCAGTGGGATTTCAATTTAATTCATACCACATGTCACATCTGCCATATTTTCGTCATACATTATAAACTTCAATTGGGTCAGTTATCGTATACCAAATGATTTGGAATTGGATATAATAAAACTGTCCCATTTCATCCTTGTAAGTATCACTCGATATTTATTTATCGTGTGATGCGGACATTTTGTCACGTTATGAGACTAAAATTTTACGATTGATTTTGTATTATTGTTACAATTAAAAATTATTCTTAAAACAATTGATTTGAGAAGTGGTTTTTTAAGTGTGGTTTTAAAAGTATGATGTGATATTGATTGAGTTTAGTTCGATTGTTATTATTGTTGATATAGGACGTGAGACTGAGCATGCTTAAGCGTTCAATATTTTCGTAGTATGAGTAGGGAAGAGATCTGAGTAATATAGAGATTCTATATAAATTGTATTTTAAAAAGTAAAAGGTAAGTTAATTTAACTGATATCTATATAATTTATTATTATAATACATAAAATATAATTTAAATACATTTTAAAAAATTAATATAATGTATCCTTAAAAAACCTAATATAATCTATTAGTAAAATTAGATTTAATATATAGACCATATTTTATAAACATAATTAAGAAGAAATCAAATATAATACTATATATTTTAAATAAATTTCAGAAGTGAAAGAATTGTGTAATCAATATAAGTGTTAAAAGAACCCAACAAATGTCTTAGTGGAAAGCGGATAAGACACGGATTCAAATCACCATGTCTACAAGGTGTATATATATGTATTGTCAAAGGGTTAAGAATATTATGAACAAATATTACCTTGTAATCACCTTTAAATTATTAAAAAATACAAATACTAAAAAGAATAAATATGTTTAATATTTATAATTTAAAAGTGAATTTATTAAATTGTAAGCTATAACAAAGCTAAACGGATTGAAGATTCTCCAAGAAAACCACTTTCTAAACGTGTTTTTTCCCAATAGAAAAAGCCATTTGCAAATACACCCTTATTAGCCTGTACTCGTAATTTGTGAATAGAGCAAAATGAGTTAAATAAATCTATTTTATAAAGAATAATTGTAATATTCGATTTAAATTAATCAATTAATGAGTTAATAGAAGAGTATGCGTGTTCTAACGAATTTGTAAACCAAATATTTCTGAAAATGGAAAGCGGAATTCACTGATGAATTGTTGGCAAGTTGGTGATACTTTTGGCGCAGATTTTTCTACCGTGCGGCAGCTTAATATGCGGCTAATATACGGCGTTACCGGAAACATGATTGTGTATATAATGTAACCGGTAATACGGTACCGGATATGTGGATATCAAATGATAAAACCAGTAAAAACCACTAAAAAAATGATAAAATAATGGTAACCGGCAAATTTAAGTAAAAGGTCAGACATAATAAAACCGGTAGCGTCTAATTTGTTATAAGGATTATAATGTATTCGGTAACGCGGTACCGGATATGTTATATTCGAAAGTTTCCATACTTTTGAAAAGTTTTTCGAAACTTTTTATCAATGGTTGAATTTGAAAGTTTCCATACTTTTGAAAAGTTTTTCGAAACTTTTTATCAATGGTACCGCATATGTTGAATTCGAAAGTATGCATACTGTTGAAAAGTTTTTCGAAACTTTTTATCAATGGTACCGGATATGTTGAATTCGAAAGTTTGCATACTTTTGAAAAGTTTTTCGAAACTTTTTATCAATATATGGATACTTATATTAAATGTTTGGATACTTCTATGAGAGGTAGAGATACTATCGAAAAAGTATGGAAACTTTATAAAAATTATGGAAACTTCTATTAAATCGTTTATATGAATTAGAATCAAGAAAATGGTAGTGCATCAGATAGAAAGGAAAAGATTACAAAATGAAAAGATTACAAAACGATATGGCAACGGAAATAAAAAGAAATTGAGAAGAAACAAAAGATTGATCTTCTAATATTTATGTGCAATGCAAAGACCAAGCCGGATTGTTTCCAATATCATGTAATAGAGTTTTATGATATTGGAAACAATCTGGCATGGTCTTTGAACTGCACATAAATATTAGACCATCAATCTTTTCTTTATTCTGAGTTCATTGTCCCTTCAAGCCTCCTCCCTTCAAGTCCCCCTGCCACCCATGGAACTTGTTCCAGCACCAGCTTGCTGTCCAACCATCTCTGCATATGGTCGCATCTCAAACTTGACCTTTTGGTTGCCTAATGAACAAATTTTTTTTGCATAAGTATGAGCAGAATAGTATCTTGTTATTAATAATAGAAGAAAATGATAGAGAAAACCTTGGAGATGGTGGTTGAAGATGTGTATGTCTTCTTTTTCAGCCATGTAACCATATAGTTGGCGCTGGCTGGATGGAGGGGAAGGAGCATGACGTTGCCAAGCATCTAACTCGAAACCTCGGGCAGCAAACTGGTTATGCAGACGCTGAGCATCTAAATAACCTCTTGCTGTGCTCTCAAAAATCAAAAGGCTCATCCCATGATGGCCTCGTGGACCATATGAATGGCGAGCCTTGGCAACAGCACCAAAGGATTTGAAAGCGTTGAGAAGGTCTTGGTTTCCCATGCCAATCCACTGAAGCAAAAAATTATACAAATTAGAAGTTAAGTATTATAATAGTAATGAAAACATAATTCAGAAGTTATATAACTACCTTCCCCTCTTCATCTGTATGAAGTTGTGTGTTCCTAATCATCACCATGGGTGGCCAGAGTATTTGGTGATGAGCTTCCTGGTGGCTTGAAGGCGGGGGGGAGACAATAGCAACATCATTACTCAGACCACGCCATTGGCCTGAAGGGTTTTGTTGAGGTTGAGGTTGAGGAGTGGCCGAAGCACCCCTTCTTCGTAATTCCTCGTCCAACGTCTGAGCAAGGAGGCGATGGATTTTCATCTTATCTCCTTTTTTGGTTTTTGCATGGGTGAGTAGGGACTGAAGGCCAGAAAATGACTTAGAGGCACCAGGACCTCCGTGGCATGCTGGACACCGCCATGTAGTAGTAGGGTCGTTCATAGAGTTCATTCGATCGAAGGCGTCGAAGAAACTCCTGAAGAATTTGCTGGATTTCAATGCCTCGTGGCTTAGTTGTTCGTCATTATCAGAATCAGAATCAATGTAGATATCATCATCACTGTTTGATGATGTGTCGAATTCAATCTTCCTCTTTGCGAAAGACTGAGGAATTTTACCCGAACTTCTGCTTGAACTCATTTTATAATAGAAGATTGTGAAAGAGAACTGATTATAAAAGCAAAGGAAAGGGTTGAGTAGATAAAATTGAAGATGTTGTGAAGAGCAAAATAGAGGAGTTGTTAATTTATAGGCAATTTCCGTTTGGGAGGGAAAGTGATAATGCATGAGACTGAAAAGGCAGAGATTCGTTCGTTCTCCTATTTTCCCGGGTTATAGAAAAAAATGAGGAGAAGGTACATGAACAGAAACGGTGCATGTGATACATTAGAAAGACGCGAAACTGAAAAGGTAGAATCAGATTCTTTCTTCTCCTCGTTTTCCGGGGTTATAGAAGTAAATGTGGAGAAGTAGGAGCAGTAAACGGTTGCATGCGTGATACAGGGAGGTAGAAGTGAAAAGACACGACACTGAAAAGGAAGAATCAGATTCGTTGTGGGGATTAAGGGTTTCAGCTTTATACAGGAGGAGCAGTAAACGGTGATACAAGTGAGAAATGACATAACACTGGAATGCAAAGTTGTTGAAGTGTATAATGAAACCGCAATGAAACCGGATACATTGATGTAATGAATAAAGAATACAGTAAAAATAAACCGGGAACATGAATGTTTTAAAGCAAACTTATCGATAATTCCATTAAAACATGGAAACAAGTATCGAAAATCTTGTTAAATATCGATAATTGTGTTTTAAAAGTATCGAAAATCTTGTTAGTTATCGATATTTTCGAAGGATATTCGTAGCGGAACATTGATTTTCTTTCAAAAGTATCGGGTTTTTTAGTAATAGCGTGTAAATTGTATCGAAACTTTTTGTTCTAGTAAGGTATGGGAATCCGTTGTTTCTTAAAGTATCGATATTTGTATGGTAACGTTAAGAAACTATCGATATTTTCGAGCAGATTCGCTAATGTATGATGGAATTTAACTGCAGTATCGAAACATTTTCAGATAGGGGGAATAATGTATCGAAATTTTATTTGGAGCCAGTGGACAAGTAAGGGATAAAGGATGAAATAAGACGTCATATAACATAATTATAAGATAATTTCAGAAGTTTATTGTTAATCTGAATCATCGTAGTCAGTGGACACGTCTGAACTTAGGTTTAGTTCTTCGATCAGCTGTTGTTTTCTTTCTCTACGCCTGTACATAAAAAGTTACAGCTCATCCGCAGCCGCATCAACATCCGGTGAAGACGGTGCGCGTTCAGTGTTTGGATCAGGTTGTACGGGTGCAGACGAACTACCTTCGCCGGCGTTGACGTCGTCAAACTTAACATGTAAATCGACGTCTGCAGCTCCGACGGAATTGAGGCGGTCATACATGTTACGAACGTCTGTTTCGTTCGTAAGCTTCATAACGTAGTGTGTTTTGTTTGCAGACGGTGTTGGGATTCGACATTCCATGGAAGAAATTTGTTTGTCGCCGTGTTTACTAACCTCGATTGTTGTCAACTGTATTAAATCTTTCAGTGACATTTTGGTGGTGATTGTTGACTGAAAAAAAGTATCGAGAAAATAAAATGTTGCCTGAAATTTGGCCATAAGGTGAGCAAAGAGTGGGCTCGGTGTTTAGAGAGAATTTGGAATGAGTAAGTGATGGTGGAATTGGTGGGTATTTATAGGAAAGCAAAACACCACATAAGTAAATTTAACTGGAATGAAAACTTTAATTCGCATTTCATTTAACAATACTTTCTTTTTACAATAGTATAGAAACATATTTAGTAAGTTGGAATAATGTTGCCTGAAAGTATCGATAAAATTTTTCGTCCTGTAAAGAAAGAATCGAAATTTTCGAGCAGATTCGGTAACGTATCAGGGAATTTAACAACAGTATCGAAACATTTTCAGAAAGAGGAAAATTGTATCGAAACTTTAATTACAGTAACCTATGAGAATTCATTGTTTCTGAAAGTATCGAAACATTTTATCGTGAAGGAAAGAAAGATTCGATATTTTCGCGCAGATTTGGTAATGTATCATGGAATTTTACAACAGGATCGAAACTTTTTCAGTAGAGGGAAAAAATGTATCGATAATAAAATAGAATTTATTGCACGTTAACTTTGTAGGAAGGAAGAAATAAATTGCTCTAAATGCTTTCAACCACCATCAACCACCATCAACCACTACCACCTACCGAATTTAGTACCTGAAAATGAAAGCAACACAATAGAAGTCCTGTGCAGGAAAAGTTAGGACCACTTCAACCGACCGTGTTTAAGAAAATGGAAGATATTCCATCCAACGATGTTAATGGTAGCGGGAATTTGCAAGATGATAAGTTGACCGTTGATGATTCGGAACTGTTGGTAGGTCAGCTATTCTCTTCACGAGAGGAAGCTTGGAAGTTTTACAAGGAATACGCAATGAAAAAAGGTTTTAGTGCACGTCGAGGAACATCACGGCTGGATGGCGAAGGGAATGTTAAGACACAAGAATTTTGTTGTTCAAAAGAAGGGTTTAGGTGTTCGAAGGTCGAAAATGTTAATCGTCGACGTGCGCATACGCCAGTCACACGAACAGGATGCAAGGCCAAAATCGTTGTCACAGCAACAAAAACAAAAGATCAGTGGGTTCTAAGTAAGTCTTTCCACGAACATAATCATGCATTGTGCACACCTCTTATGACACCATTTATGCGTTCAAATAGAGGTGTGACTGAGGCTGATGTGGCTGAGGCAACAACGTTGAAAGATGTTGGTGTTGGGACATCAAAGGTAATGAAATATTTCATGAATCAGGCAGGGGGATTTCGTAATGTTGGATTTACTAGTAAAGACCTGTACAATGCACTTGATAGAGGTAAATCAAAGGAGCTTGTCAATGGGGATGTGAATGCACTCCTTGATTACTTTGAGTACAAGAAAGATGATGATCCAGGGTTTTTTATGACATACTCCACAGATGAATCAGGGGCATTGCAGCATCTTATTTGGGCTGATTCAACATCGAGATCAGATTACACTTGCTTCGGTGATGTTATTGCCTTCGACACAACTTACAAAGGTAATTACTATGCACGACCAATTTTGCCTATTGTCGGTGTCAATCATCACCATAGCACAATAGTTTTTGCTACTGCGATCATAGCTGACGAAACGACTCAATCGTTCGAGTGGGTGCTGCGAAATTTTCTACAAGCCATGCTGAATAAAGCGCCTCTTTCAGTTGTGACAGACGGGGATAGGGCAATGCAGAGGGCTATCAAATGTGTTTTCCCTTATGCTAAGCACAGATTATGTTCCTGGCATCTATCTCGCAATGTACAAGCTAACATTGGTGACCCGAAATTTAGCACAGCATTTAACAGATGTATGAGGTCGTGGTGGACAACTAGCGAATTTGATAGAGAATGGTCTAGGATGATTTCAGAATTCAACGTCGAAAACCATCCATGGGTGATAGAGAAGGGAAATACTCGGAACTTATGGGCTCAAGCATATCAAACGGGTCATTTCTTTGCCAATTTGCGATCCACACAAAGAAGCGAGTCCTTGAATGCTGCACTCGGACGTGCCCTGATACAGAAGAAGACATATGTAGACGTAGTTCGTACAATTGAACACTATTTAATTCGACAAATTCGTATCAACGAGTTGGAAGCAGATTGCTTAAGTTCGCAGACAACGCCCTACCAGATCACCAAACTCACAGACCTAGAAAGCCATGCTGGTCAAATTTATACGCGAGCATCATTTGGTTTCTTCCAAGAAGAACTTCAAGAGGAGACTTTGTACCGGATTGACGAAAAAATTCAGTCCTTATCAGATGAGTCTGTACATTTTGTTCTGTCAAAGTACAAGGAAAAGAACATTAGATTTGACGTATCTTTTGATGTTGTCTCGGAAACCGTCACATGCTCGTGTAGGAAGTTTGAGACTGTAGGAATTCCATGTTGCCATCAACTGCATGTTCTGAAGCACTTGGATTACACATGTATTCCAAAGTCCTTGATTCTAACTCGATGGACGAAGGAGGCGAAGGCTGCTGCACCAAGTTTCCTTGACTTCAATGTAGCACCTGAAGTTATGCAAATGGCACGGTTCGCGGCCCTACGTACAACGTCAAGTCGGTTGTGCTACATTGCATCAAAGACAGATGCATCTTTCATAACCGCAAGAGATGAGATGAAAAGACTAACTGCCGAATTTGAAAACTCGTTCGGTTTGAAAGATTCAAGTAAACGAAGAAATGTTGATAATGGAGTTCGCGTTGGCGACCCTAAACGAAGACAAGGAAAGAGAAAAGTTGTCCAAAAGAAGATCGTCCAGAAGAAAAGTAGGAGTTGCTCTTTCTGCAATAATGAGGGACATAACAGAGTAACGTGTCCTAAATTAAAGCTGGGTCTGGATTCTTTTACACAACCTACCTCGACTGACTTTTTTGCTAACGATGCGGAATGGTCCTACGGCCCCGCAGATGAGGATTATAATGTAAGTTACTATATGTATTCTACAACATATTGTCCGCAAGTGTTTGTTTATGGTTAATTTTAATATCAATCACTTCTTTATGTCTCAGGGCAACGAGGACATTTGGAATACAGCTAGTTCCCATCAACAGACATGGAATACAGCAAGTTCCCATCAACAGACATGGTGACTGCATACATTCAAATGTGTAAAGAGTTACGATATAACATTCAAATGTGTAAAGAGTTATTTTTTACAAATTCGGGTACAGTACTCTGGTCATTCGCCAACTTTTCCAAAAATTCTCGGATGCTTCCGCCCTTTTCTGTGGATATATAAAAATAACCCAAATTAGCAGACTCTCCTGTCAACATTTTCAATATATAAATAAACCAATGGAATTAGTCACATATGTAACTATAATACCTAACGCATTGTCGTTGGAAGATGATTGGTTATAGGGAGGCGGACATATGTAGGTGTATTCCTATAAAGAAAAGATAAATTAACAAAATAATAGCCATTGATTACGGATTTAATAAATTGAATGTAAAAAATATTACTCACTGGATTATGCCTCATTTTCTCGGAGGAATCATCCACCAACAGTGTATTCTCCTCTTTGAATTGAGGATACTCATTCCAAACTTGATGCAAGTCTTTGCAGAAGGTGTATTCCTCTTCCTCTATGCACTTTGATTGATCCTGTTAATAGTAACTTGTATCAGTCCAAAATGTAAGAATCATAACAAATTCAATTACCAATATGTAAGAAGCATCTTACCCAGATGAAAAAATATCGTTCATTTTGTATGGGTATTTTGTTAAGAGCAAGGTCAATGTTATGCCTGCAATCGTGAACAATTACCACGATAAACTTCAAATTATTTAAGAGGTCAACGTTAAATGTTAACAATTTGGATCATAACGGTGCTTACCTCAACTTAGATGACCATATTCCAACAAAAAAATTCTCTAAACAAAATTGCATAAATTCTTCTACACCTGGCTTCAGTATAACATCTACAACATGAAAGGAAATTAAACATAATGGTTTTCTTTATAGCCGTAAGCAGATTTACAGAAATTTAATTACCTCTGGGAGTTTGTTTTGTATAATATGCAAGGACTCCGTTGACATCAAAAATGACAAGTTTTTTGTTCTGTGTTACAGAAATAATATATCTGCTGGGGTCTTCATTGTCATCATCATCTGAACTGCGTACCTCTTCATCATTCTCCTCTTCAGGCACCGTATTATCCTCTTCACGCATCACTGGATTGTCCACTTCTGTTATAAGCATGTCAATAGTCAAATAACCGAATGTCAAATGTAAATTGAAAGGTTATTTTACCTATGGGTTTGTATTTGCTTTGAAGCCATTCATTACGGAAGTTGGAGAAGTCAACACGAACTGAGGAAATATCTGCTCTCATTTGGCCGATTTGGTGATTAATCTCGCCAAAACGAGCATCCATTTGCTCGCGGAAATGAACCATGTAATCCATCACAGACTTCATGGTAATGGCCCCTTCGATCTCAACTTCTTGCATCCGCTCGTGCTGTTCTGCTTCAACGTTCTCCACTTGGTCGTTGCCTTGTTCTGCCCCAATTAGACATTTGTTTATCCAACCGACGTTTTCAATAAAATCGTATCCCGCTTTTGTCAAGGTAATCATGTCGATCTTCCTGGATAGTCGAAGAGGGTAGTCAAGATTGAATTGCACTCATTCCTTCCTCAATATATGGCAAATTATGCATCCATATGGTAGTGAGGTTGTAATGGAAGCACCCTTCTTCACTATATGTAGCATTGTCTCATATATCAGTTTTGCTATGTTTGGAGCGGTTCTTGATTCATATTTAGACAACCACCAGTAATCAATATCTCGAATTTCTGAATATTTCCCACCGGACGGCCGAAGAAACCAACTGACAAGAAAGTGGAACAATCTGCCCTCCGCACCAAGGCGAGTGGGAGTATTCCGATCCACACGTTTCATGGTAGGATCTAAAACATGTTCATCGGAATCTCCTACATTCTTCACTCCTATACCAGCAGCAATAGATGACGCATCTATATATATGTCCTTACCCATGACATGAGTCGTAAATCCTAAAATTTTTCCCGAACCAGGATGCCGGTCTAATTTTGCATTACTATAGAAAACTCTAACAAGATTGGGGTAATATTTTGGTTCTACACCAAGCAATTCTAGCCACCCCCAATCTGTAAATGTATCTTTAAACCCAAATTTGTTTTTCTCATCGAAGAAGAAGTTCAAGTCAATAACACGTTCTGGACGAATCTTCCTTGTTTTGAAATTGCTATCATATGTTAGTTTCTCATCGGTGCTTCTAAAGTTTTGCGATTCAAAAGACAAATTTTCTTCAGAAGAACTTGAACTTACTTGACTAGCAGACCTTGATTTCGAAGATGAATTTGTCTTCGAAGCAGAAGCTCTCTTCCGTTTGAGTGCCCCTTTTTTGGGTGCCCTTTTTTTGGGTGCCATTACAACTGTTATATGCAGAAGATGATCGGTTACTCCATAATCGTGCAAAACCCTAACCTTAAAGTACGAAAAGTCAGTCACTTTTACTAACCTGTAAATATGATCGTAGAAAAAATCCTACTAATCGACCTCGTCGCTGTTGATTTTACCCAGGTCGTCGTTGGAGTTGAAGAGATCTCTGCAATAGTATCGAATAAATTTCGTAAATGGGTGTTTGATTTAAGTTAAGTGCTGGTTTAAATAGAAATCCCGCCTAAATTTCTGATTTAGATTGTAAGTATCGATAATTTAATAACGAAGGAAAGAAAGTATCGATATTTTCGAGGATTGTTATTATAAGGATACATATATTTCGTATAAAAGTATCGATATTGTTACTCATTGCGACAGAAAAGTATCGATAATTTAATTCCAGTAAGCTAAGCAAGTCCGTCTGTGTGAAAAAGTTTCGATAATTTAATAACGAAGGAAAGAAAGTATCGATATTTTCGAGGATTGTTATTATAAGGATACATATATTTCGTATAAAAGTATCGATATTGTTACTCATTGCGACAGAAAAGTATCGATAATTTAATTCCAGTAAGCTAAGCAAGTCCGTCTGTGTGAAAAAGTTTCGATAATTTATTAACGAAGGAAAGAAAATATCGATATTTTCGAGGATTGTTATTATAAGGATACATATATTTCGTATAAAAGTTTCGATAATTTTACTCATTGCGACAGAAAAAGTATCGATAATTTAATTCCAGTAAGCTAAGCAAGTCCGTCTGTGTGAAAAAGTTTCGATAATTTATTAACGAAGGAAAGAAAGTATCGATATTTTCGAGGATTGTTATTATAAGGATACATATATTTCGTATAAAAGTTTCGATAATTTTACTCATTGCGACAACAAAATATCGACAATTTTATTCCAGTAAGCTATGGCATTGCGTGTGTGTCAACAAGTTTCGATAATTTAATAACGAAGGAAAAAAAAACTATCGATTTTAAAGGGGATTGTTAATCTAATGATACATATATTTCGTATAAAAGTTTCATTATTTTTACAACAGTATCGACAATTGTATCCTAAAGGAAAATAAGTATGATATTTTTACAAGAGTAAGCTAATATGTTAACATAATTTACAACAAACTAACTATGATATCATCATTTACATAGTGAGAAAAAGTATGGTAACATAATTATCTTTTCATACGTCCCAGGCAAGCAGTTGTGAACTTCGCTCTCCTTCTATTACAATCGTGATTTATGAGATCGTTTAAAACTCTCGGACGATCAAAATCCCCAACAACCTACATTCAAATTAGGAGTCAATGTCAGTCCCAAATTTTTTTAAAAAATGTAGTCCTTTTCCGACCACTTACCAAATCATCCGGTGACCTCCTTTCAGAAATAGCTTCCATCCACATGACCACATACATTCCGCAATCATGTCCGTTCTTTTCTACACGCTCTTAATTAAATATCGATATTTTCGCCATTTTTTTCAACAACGGTTACGTTGGTGTTCAAAAAGTTTCGATAATCATTTAAAAAGTATGGATAATTTCTAAATAATATATCCGGTAAGATTTACCGGTTAGATTATATGAATTAAATATCGATTCTTTTCTGCACGCTCTTAATTAAATATCGATATTTTCGACATTTTTTTCAACAACGGTTACGTTGGTGTTCAAAAAGTTTCGATAATGCTTTAAAAAGTATGGATAATTTCGAAATAATATATCCAGTATGTTTTACCGGTTAGATTATATGAATTAAATATCGATTCTTTTCTGCACGCTCTTAATTAAATATCGATATTTGCGACATTTTTTTCAACAACGGTTACGTTGGTGTTCAAAAAGTTTCGATAATGATTTAAAAAGTATGGATAATTTCGAAATAATATATCCGGTATGTTTTACCGGTTAGATTATATGAATTAAATATCGATTCTTCTCTGCACGCTCTTAATTAAATATCGATATTTTCGACATTTTTTTCAACCACGGTTACGTTGGTGTTCAAAAAGTTTCGATAATGATTTAAAAAGTATGGATACTTTCGAATTAAACAACAAATTAGGCGCTACCGAATATATTGAAATTCGGATCAACATAACCGGTAATTTTACCGGTTTTGTTATAGTCCAAATGTCCGAGTGCCCATCCGCTCCAACTTAACAACAAATTCGGCGCTACCGATTATATTGATATTCGGATCAACATAATCGGTAACTTTTACCGGAAACATGATCTTTAACCGCTCACCGCCCTAGCCGGTTACGCCGTATATTAGCCGCATACTAGGCGCCGTACCGCAGAACCTCCCTTTTGGCGCACTTTGCAGGAATTGTCTTCTTTGTCGTACAAGCTGGTGATGTTATACAATTCGTAGAATATTCCGTTGCAAAACATAAACAAAACAATGCTAACCTGCCTCAAAGCATCCTCGAATTATTATTATTAAACAATGAGAAAGCATATACATACATATATATGCTAGTAAGTTTATAACAGTCAGTGTCAGCAGACTGCAGTCCAAGATTTTGTAGTCCCTGTGGCTTTATGATGTCTGCACTGTCTTCATCTCCTTTGTTTTCTCCCCATTTGTCATCATTTCTAAAGTGTTCCACTTAATCATACATACCATTTGTATATAAATTTTAACAATTTATTCCTATTGGCAGTCACTTTGAATATATATATATATTTACATACAAAATGGGGATATATAGATCCTCATTCTGTATGTAATTTTATTTATGGTTCTCAGTTGTCAGCCAGAGAAAGCCACGAGAAAATGTCAAAGAAAAATATTGGTTTCACAAATGCCGGGGTGACGACGATGTTTTCGACCAGTTTAGGCCTTGTAATCAACCTTTTGACCACCTAACTTTTTTGGTTGCCGACGGGAGTCGTTAGACAATAACAAGACACAACAATTGTTCGCTACACGTGGTTGGAAGATATAGTGGTGGGCTTTTGTTTCTCAAGCATTTAAATCATAAATTTATTATTATCAGAAGGGTTTTACTTGATATCTTTGTCGAGTTAAACAAAATTATAAACCCATTGAATGGTTCTAGTGATAAAGGTATTAAATGATGATGTTGTTCTTTTTAGATAATCTAGATTTGAGTAGCATAGTTTGAATGTTGTGTGCTTCTTCAAAAAAAAAATTAGTGTTTTATTTTATTAGACCAACTTATTATTAATATGTACTTTTTATGTTTATTAATGAAATAGGGTGCCAACAAGTGCTGGGTGCAAAGGCAAGTCACATTGTACTTCCAAGGAAAGAACACTAGTTTGAACCTTGAAGACAACATTGTTGAGCTTCAATCTAAAAAATATTAATAAATTAGGGTTTTTTCTTTGCAGATGTTGGGTATTTTCGTTATGCTACAGATAAAAAAACAAGTTTTTTTAATAAAAAGTTCAACGGCATCGGTCTTTGAACATCTCTTATAATATGTGAATTCGAAGAGAAAGTGTTGAAAATATTTTGACTCGATATGGTGATAGATTCTACGATCGATAGCAGCACTTGAACCTTTTCTTGTGAAAGTATATTTACTTTAGTGGCTGACCAGTAGACGTGATGTCCTTAAACTGTTTTTTCGTTTGTGTAAACGATGGCATATTTCACACAACTACCTCTATGACAAGGTTTTTAGTTCTCATGGTTATGTCCATATGATCGTGAATATCACTATGGTTCTACAATAGTTTGAGAGAACTATGCCCTAATAGTCTGATTGAAGCGACCTCACTTCAGTCTCACATAGGTGACTTATGTTGTTTGGTTCATCGAAACATACAATGGTCATTAAAAGCATTGCTTAGCCTATTCTACATTTGATCACTATTTACATCATATGAATGGACTTGGGAGAAGAACCCCCACAGCGGCTACACAGGTCTATGCAATTAGGTTGTCCCTTTGAACCTATATCTTGGGATCTCCAATTAACTAGGTAGGGTTTTCCTTTAATTAACGTCTTAAATTTTCATGGGTTTTAGTCTCATTCCTTTCAATGTTTTCTCAACTTGATCTCGATTTAACCTTTTAGTTAGCGGATCTGCAACGTTATCCTTTGATCGTACAAAATCAATAGAGATAACTCCACCTGAGATAAGTTGTCTAATGATATTGCGTCGACAACGCATATGTCTCGACTTACCATTATACATAAAGCTCTGTGCACTACCAATTGTTGCTTGGTTATCACAATATATGCATATTATGGGCAATGACTATTGTTGAGTGGATCGTAAGATCGATATTGACCAAGAGGGGGGTGAATTGGAAATTTAAAGGTTTTGTGTTGGAAATTGCAAATTGAAAATAATAGACAAGGGATTTAGAGTGGTTCAAGTTCCAAATGAACTCTACATCCACTACCTTAGCTTCACTAAGGATTTGCAACAATTCCACTAATTGCTCTTCCCCTTTTCTAGGACAAGGAGGCAACCCTTTACAATTTCGGTTGATTTTTCTACCCAAAAATCAACCCAATCCTCACACAAGTAAACAAAGAAATTTGATGGCTAATTAGACATCTCTCAATACAAATAATAGCCCAATTACAAGCTCTCAACCCAATTGAACAAGATATGAATGAAAATTACAATTGGGGTTTTAGACAAAATGGGATTTGTGCACAATTGCTTGGATTTGATGTTTGAATGTTTGCTTTAGGATCAATAGTTGTTGCTGGAGCTTTTAAAGGTCTCTTTTATACCTTCTCATTGAATTCTAGCCGTTGTGGTTGTTGCACTCATCAATAGAGCCGTTGGGGATGTCATCTCACCACCATAAATGTAGTCTGCAACAACCCGTTTCGAAACGCGGGGTACTTGTTTCGGAACGGACTAAAATAGAAAGAGCCGTTGGGGTGCATTTAAGAGCCCGTTTCGAAACGCCTTAGGGCCGTTTCGAAACACTTTTTCCACTGTCAAGGGTCGTTTCGAAACGGTATTAGCACGTTTCGAAACACCTTAATGGTTTTCAGAAAATCAGTTAAAAACAACTTCAACGGTCATATTTTCAATTTAAACTTAAGACCTGTTTCGAAATGCTTTGGCTTCGTTTCGAAACGGATTTGCTACTGTCAAGGGTCGTTTCGGAACGACCTTAGCCCGTTTCGAAACACCCTTTTTTATCTTTAAATATTCAGCAAATATTTCAACCGTTGTGCCTTTTTAAATCAAATATGAAGAACTATTTCGAAACGTGAGATACCGTTTCGAAACGGGGTCAAGTGTTTCGATACACGTTTCGGAACAGGGGTTGACAGTGATGAAAACGTTTCGAAACGCCTTAGGGCCGTTTCGAAACAGGACTTTGAAAATCACTGTTTTGACTTGAAACACTTAGAAAAATATTTGAAAAACTTTGTTTTTAACTTGGGCATAATCTTAAAATTATATGGGGATATTTTGAGGACTTAAAATTCGTTTTGACATTTTCAATTTAGTCCTTAGGTTTTTAGTTATATCAAAATTAAAATATTTGTTTCACAATCTCCCCCTTTTTGATATAACAAAACCAAAGTTAGAATTTTTAAGAATTTTGAAAGTTTTGAAAATATTCTAACTCCCCCTTAATTTAAGATAGGTTTTTAAAGTTAAAAAAAATGTTTGTCTTGAAATCCAAGTTGTGAAGCTTTAAAAAACCTTTTAAAATTTAAAACGAATTTTTAGTTTGTGGCTCTTAAATTTCTTCTCCCCCTTTTTGTTAGATCAAAAAGAATAATGAAAGCTCATAGAGAAGACAAAGGATTAGTACCAATAAGCATTAATAAGCAACAATAATATTAAAATATCCAAAACATAAACCAACATTAAGTTCAACATAAAATCCCAAATAAAAAGTCAAAAGCATAGGTTCCTAAAACATAATAAAACATAAAGATGCAATCTTAATCCTAAAATGCATAGATAATATGATATGATATGATATGAAGATCCTAGGCCTCGTCATCATCATCCGAAGTATCATCATCGCTCTTGGCTTGAGAACGGTGAAACTTCGTCCATTGCCCATAGAGCGTAGAGAAGGATAGATCCAAGTTTGAGTGGGAAGTCTCAAGAGTATGAAGACGATCCTCGAAATTCTTCAAACGATTGTCCATAGATTCAAAACCCGAAGCAATGCGAGTATCCAAAGCATTGAATCGCTCGGTAATGAGAGCCGTGAGGGCTTCATTGTTTGCAACTTGAACTTGCGGTGGAGGAGCAACGGGAGGAGGAACGACTTCTCTATCAATTCTTTCCCAAACATCATTCACATATGTAAACCCGGACTTGCGAAGGGATGACTCACGAATCTTGGTCTTGCGAGGTTCCGGAGAGTCGTAGGTACAATCGATACCAAGATCATGAAAGATGTAACTCAAGAGTATGCCATAGGTAAAAGACTTCAACTCATTTGTGTCAATAAGCTTAATATTATTGACTATCTCGGAAAAAATTATTTTAGGCACATTTGGGCGCTCACCCTTACGGAAACACTCAAGCCAAAAATGATCAGTTTGACGGATATGAGAGTATTTACCTCCGGAAGGTCGAATGAACCAAGAAACCATCAAGTGAAGAACGCGATCGTGCACATCCAAAGTAAGTGCCTTACCGGTGAAAGTGCCAAAGTGGCGTTCATCCTCAAGACCCTCATCCTTAAGTTTAAAAATAGACTCCAAGAGAGCAACATTAATAACAAACTTTTTGCCCAATAAAGAAGATTCAATTCCTATAATCTCGGTTTTGGTCTCATCATAAATAAAGCGAGCATTAGAGTAGAAAAGGAGTACCATGTGTTTGTAGCGAATATCCGGAATGCTCAAGAACAAGATAAGATTCCACTCACTCAAACGGTCGAGATAACGGAATAGGAATCGCTCGGAGTTGAGGAAGTCAAGATCAATGACATGTTCTTTACGAATTTCGAAATCCTTGACATAAGAGAAGCGAGCACGCATCTCCGGAGTTTTAAGGGATTTCTGAAAAAGCAGAGTATGATTCGGACGAACGCTCGAATCACCGGTTTGAACGGCCTTGCGCTTTTTGTTAGCTTGATCCGCCATCTAAAAACATTAAACAAGTATATTTTAAAATTAAGTGTATGCATTGATATTTAAAATCAATCCAATAATAAATTCCACTTAGGTTTTTGAAACAAAATTAAAATAAAATAAAATAAATAAAAAAAAGTAAAGAAAAAGACGACTAAAAAATTTTATATTCGAATCAAAAATTTTGAGATTTTAATTTTTTTTTACAAGATATGGAAAACCCACAAAGGAAAAACTATAATGTATACAAAAATAAAATTTTCTAACCTAAGATTCGAACATAAATTGAAAGAAAAAGAAAATAAAAAAATTACCTTAGTTTGGGATTTTGGATGATTTGATGAAAATCCTTGCACAATGTTGATGAAACTTGCTTAGACTTGAGTTTTAGAGTAAAACCCCTCACAATTTTGTGAAAAACAATGAGTTTGAGAGGGTATTTATAGAGAGGGAGGCGGTTTAGGGTTTTTAGGAGTTTGATAAAAAGTGAAATTTCACATTAAAAAGCCCTAAATAAAGCTATCTGCGATGCCGTTTCGGAACGGTCAGGACCGTTTCGAAACGAGACGACTAGGGTTTGACCGTTTTGAGACCATAGGCTGACCGTTTCGATACGGTGTTGACCGTATCGAAGCCTTGTTGACCCATATCGAAACACGTTTCGATACACCCCTTGACAGTAGCAAAAACGTTTCGGAACGCATTGGAGGCGTTTCGAAACGCCCTTCTCTCAGAACTGGATTTAAGGTATTCGTATCGAAACTGAGACACCCGTTTCGATACACTTGGGCCTAGAAGTGCAGATGAGGCTCTAAAAGTGCAGAAAAATGAAGTTTTAATAGGCCTAACATGCATAAATGTCATGAATGAGCAGGCAAAACATATTCAAGCATAAACATACTCCCCTTAACTATAAGCATGGATGAAATTAGGAGTTTAAACACATAAACATGGCATTTCACAAAATCAAGCATATTTAAGCACAAAAGAGGTCCTAAAAGGTCAAGATAGGCTAGCTAGACCTAACTCTCTCCTAAGGGACCAAAAACGCTCTTTGTCTAAGGGTTTTGTAAATATGTCCGCTAATTGATTCAAGGTGTCTACGGACTCTATAACCACATCTTCCTTAAGGACATGATCTCTAATGAAATGATGCCTTATTTCTATATGTTTGGTTCTAGAGTGTTGGATGGAATTTTTAGTTAAACATATTGCACTAGTGTTTTCACATTTTAGGGGTATGGTTTCAACTTTAATTCCATAATCTAAGAGTTGTTGCTTCATCCAAAGGACTTGAGCACAACAACTCCCTAAGGATATGTACTCGGCTTCGGTGGTAGATAAGGCTACACTATTTTGTTTCTTAGAGAACCAAGATATGAGCATACTACCTAAGAATTGACAAGTTCCCGAAGTACTTTTCCTATCAATTTTGCAACCCCCAAAATCCGCATCCGAGTAAGCATGAAGGTTGAAGGTAGAGTCTCTAGGATACCAAAGACCCAAACAAGGAGTGTCTCTAAGGTATCTAAAGATCCTCTTAACGGCTATAAGGTGAGACTCTCTAGGACTAGCTTGAAACCTAGCACACAAGCAAACACTAAACAAGATATTCGGTCTACTTGCGGTAAGGTAAAGCAAAGATCCAATCATAGAACGATAAAGTTTAGAGTCAACACACTAACCTCCTTCATCTTTGTCAAGCTTTGTAGATGAGCTCATAGGAGTGGCTTGAGGCTTTGCATTCTCCAAGCCAAACTTCTTGAGCATATCCTTTATGTACTTTGCTTGGTTGATGAAGGTGCCATCCTTCTTTTGCTTGATTTGGAGTCCCAAAAAGAATGAGAGCTCCCCCATCATGCTCATCTCAAATTCACCTTGCATTAACTTAGCAAACTCTTGACAATGACATTCATTAGTAGAACCAAATATAATATCATCAACATAAATTTGAACTACTAAGATGTCATTTTTATACATTTTTATAAAAAGTGTAGTATCCACCTTACCTTTTTCAAATCCTTTTTCAATCAAAAAATTTGAAAGTCTTTCATACCAAGCTCTAGGAGCTTGTTTTAAACCATAAAGAGCTTTGGTAAGTTTGAAAACATGATTTGGAAATTTTGAATCTTCAAAACCCGGTGGTTGTTCCACATACACTTCTTCATTTATAAAACCATTTAAAAACGTGCTTTTAACATCCATTTGAAAAAGCTTGAAATTATGATAACATGCATATGCAAGCAACATCCTAATGGCTTCCATTCTAGCTACGGGTGCATAGGTTTCATCAAAATCTATTCCCTCTTCTTGAGTGTAACCTTGTGCTACAAGTCTAGCTTTATTTCTCACAATGTTACCACTCTCATCTAGTTTGTTCCTAAAGACCCATTTAGTTCCTATTGTAGATTGATTACTAGGCCTATCAACTAATGTCCAAACATTACTTCTCTCAAATTGATTTAACTCTTCTTGCATAGCCATAATCCAAAAGTCATCTTTCAATGCTTCTTTTATATTTTTAGGCTCTATGCATGAGATGAATGCAACATGGTTCATTAATCTAAGAGAAGAACGAGTGGTTACCCCTTGGATGGATCACCCAGATTTCACCATCTTTGACATAGTTCAACTCCCTTGGGTAGCTCACTTCCTTTTCCTCAATAGCCAAGTCCTTCAAGGCTTCAAGAGGTGGACCTTGTGAGTCCTCTTCCTTTGTTGGAATCTCATCCTCCTTTGAAGTTTGACCTCCATCAAAGGCATTTATGATCCCTACATCATCATCATCACAAGAATCCTTCCTAGGAAGGAGGTTATCATCGAATACAACATGAATAGATTCTTCTACTACTAAAGTTCTTTTGTTAAATACTCGATAGGCTTTAGAGGTTAAAGAGTAACCTATAAAAATGGCTTCATCACTTTTTGCATCAAATTTACCTAAGTTATCTTTCCCATTATTTAAAACAAAACACTTGCACCCAAAAGGGTGGAAATAGCTAATGTTAGGCTTCTTGGATTTTAAAATCTCATAAGGTGTTTTCTTTAAAATTGGCCTAATCATTACTCGATTTACAATATAACAAGCGGTATTTGTGGCTTCCGCCCAAAAATATTTAGGTAAATTGTTTTCACAAAGCATAGTTCTAGCCATTTCTTGTAAAGTTCTATTTTTCCTCTCAACTACCCCATTTTGTTGAGGAGTTCGAGGAGCCGAAAAATTATGGCTAATACCATTTTCATTTAAAAAATCTTCAAACCCTAAATTTTGAAACTCGGTTCCATGATCACTTCTAATATGTGAAATTCTAAGTTCAAGATCATTTTGGGTTAATTTTGAAAATGTGATGAATTTTTCCAAAGCCTCATCTTTAGTACTTAAAAAGAGAACCCAAGTAAATCTAGAAAAATCATCAACTAGCACAAAAGCATAAGATTTACCACCCAAGCTCATAGTCCTAATTGGCCCAAATAAATCCATGTGAATTAGTTGTAAACATCTACTAGTAGAAACATCATTAATGGATTTAAAGGAAGATCTATGTTGTTTACCCTTTGAGCATGCATCACAAATTTTATCATTTGAAAATTTTATCTTGGGTAAACCTCTAACTAGATTTAGAGAGACTAGTTTTTCCAAAACACTTATGCTAGCATGTACTAGCTTCCTATGCCACAACCATGCATCATTTTCATTTTGAGCAACTAAGCATGCATGAGATGTATGAATGTCATCTAGATGCACCATGTATATATTCCCTATGCGATGACCTACGATCATAATGTTATTAGATTTAATGTCTACAATTTTGCATCCATTTTTATCAAACAAAACATTAAATCATTTATCACATAATTGACTTATGCTCAATAAATTGTGTTTAAGACCATCGACATATAAAACATTTTCAATGAGAATAGTAGAGTGATTACCTATGGAGCCAATACCTTTAATGTGGCCTTTGGAGTTGTCACCAAATGTTACTACTCCTCCACTTTTTGGCTTTAAATCCATGAATCGACTCTTGTCTCCGGTCATGTGCCTCGAGCATCCACTATCAAGGTATTATGAGTTTTGACTTTGTGCTTTGGCCTTGTAGCAATGCTCCCCCAAGGAGGAATCTTCCTCAAGTGCCATGAGACAAAGATTAGCCACTTCTTGTTCGTCATCCTCCGATGACTCCTCATCACTCCAAGTAGCAAGCTTGGCTTTGAGTCTCTTCTTCTTCTCAAAGCCCTTCTTCTTGAGTTGAGGGCACTCCGAACGTATGTGGCCGAGTTGTTTGCACTCATAGCAAATGATAGGATCCTTTCCTTCTTCTTTGTTCTTGCCTTTGAAGTCCATCTTCCTTTGGATTTTTCTTCCCCGGTTGGACCTCATGAAACGTGAGAACCGTTTGGCTATCATAGCCAATTCTTCAAGTTCATCCTCATCACTAGATGAGCTCTCATCATGTTGTGAAGCTTTAGCCTTGAGAGCTATTCCCATCTTCTTCTTCTTCTCAACCTCAAGCTTCTCAACCCTTTTCTCTTCTTTCTTCTTCTCATCTTCCCTTTCTTGCTTCATGATCTCATGAGTAAGGAGAGAACCCACAAGCTCATCAAGCTTTAACGTTTTCAAGTTCTTTGCTTCGATGATGGCGGTTCTATTCCCATCCCAAGACTCGGGAAGTGAATAGAGAAGCTTCCGGACAAGCTTGTCTTCCGGTATGATCTCTCCAAAGCCATTTAGACCATTGACAATCGTGGAGAATCGATCAAACATCTTTGACACCGTCTCATCGGGCTCCATCTTGAAATTTTCATAACTAAGATTGAGAATTCCAATCTTAGTTTCTTTAACATCATTGGTGCCTTCATAAGTGGTCTCAAGAGTGTCCCACACTTCTTTGGCACTTTCAATTGATGAGACCTTTGAGTAGATGTCCGGACCGAAAGCACAAAATAGCATGTGGAGAGCTTTATCATTGACTTGAATCTTTTTCCTCTCCTCTTCACTCATCTCCACTTTCTTCTTTAACACCATCTTGCCTTCACCATCTTGCTTCAATGGAATATATGGCCCATCCTCAATGACATCCCACACAAGATAGTCATTTGACTTGATGAATAGACGCATTTATTCTTCCAAAAAGAATAGTTATCACCGTTGAAGAAAGGAGGCTTTGTGGTCGATTGTGACTCGTACATGCCAGAACCGGAGGTTGAAGTCATCTCTTGATACTTTGATGATCACACTCTTCCAAGGAACTCCTCTTGTGGTTGTTAATCCTCAAAGAGTTAGGCTCTGATACCAATTGTTGAGTGGATCGTAAGATCGATATTGACCAAGAGGGGGGTGAATTGGAAATTTAAAGGTTTTGTGGTGGAAATTGCAAATTGAAAATAATAGACAAGGGATTTAGAGTGGTTCAAGTTCCAAATGAACTCTACATCCACTACCTTAGCTTCACTAAGGATTTGCAACAATTCCACTAATTGCTCTTCCCCTTTTCTAGGACAAGGAGGCAACCCTTTACAATTTCGGTTGATTTTTCTACCCAAAAATCAACGCAATCTTCACACAAGTAAACAAAGAAATTTGATGGCTAATTAGATATCTCTCAATACAAATAATAGCCCAATTACAAGCTCTCAACCCAATTGAACAAGATATGAATGAAAATTACAATTGCGGTTTTAGACAAAATGGGATTTGTGCACAATTGCTTGGATTTGATGTTTGGATGTTTACTTTAGGATCAATAGTTGTTGCTGGAGCTTTTAGAGGTCTCTTTTATACCTTCTCATTGAATTCTAGTCGTCGTGGTTGTTGCACTCATCAATAGAGCCGTTGGGGATGTCATCTCACCACCATAAATGCAGTCTGCAACAACCCGTTTCGAAACGCGGGGTACCTGTTTCGGAACGGACTAAAATAGAAAGAGCCGTTGGGGTGCATTTAAGAGCCCGTTTCGAAACGCCTTAGGGCCGTTTCGAAACACTTTTGCCACTGTCAAGGGTCGTTTCGAAACGGTCTTAGCACGTTTCGAAACACCTTAACGGTTTTCAGAAAATCAGTTAAAAACAACTTCAACGGTCATATTTTCAATTTAAACTTAAGACCTGTTTCGAAACGCTTTGGCTTCGTTTCGAAACGGATTTGCTACTGTCAAGGGTCGTTTCGGAACGACCTTAGCCCGTTTCGAAACACCCTTTTTTATCTTTAAGTATTCAGCAAATATTTCAACCGTTGTGCCTTTTTAAATCAAATATGAAGAACTATTTCGAAACGGGGTCAAGTGGTTCGATACACGTTTCGGAACAGGGGTTGACAGTGATGAAAACGTTTCGAAACGCCTTAGGGCCGTTTCGAAACAGGACTTTGAAAATCACTGTTTTGACTTGAAACACTTAGAAAATATTTGAAAAACTTTGTTTTTAACTTGGGCATAATCTTAAAATTATATGGGGATATTTTGAGGACTTAAAATTCGTTTTGACATTTTCAATTTAGTCCTTAGGTTTTTAGTTATATCAAAATTAAAATATTTGTTTCACATTTAGCCATTCAGAAATATCCTCCAAGAAATTTCAAAGTCATTCACCTTCTTCTCTAGACTTGTTTAGAGCTGCAAACTCATATTTCATTATGGATATGGTTATAACTGTTTGTCTTGAGGATTTTCATGGCACAACTCCTCCTCTCAAAGTGTAAACATATCCACTTGTGTCTTTGGTATCTTAAATATCAGATATCCAACTAGCATCGGAATATCCTTTTAAAATATCAAGATCTCTGAAATAATGCAATTCATAGTCTCATGTATATCTAAGATATCTCGACACCCTCACAATCGCTTTCACCTGGATTGCTTGTGAATCTACTTAAACTGCTCACAGTAAAAGTAATATATGGTCTACTGCAGCTCATGAGGTACATTAGACTGCTTATGACCCTTGCATATTCCACATGGTCAACAATTTGACCTTTGTTCTTGGAAAGATGTTGATACGTATCTATTGAAGTTCTGGCTATACTAGAATCATCCCTGCCAAATTTCTCAAGAATCTTATCCACATAGTGCGACTGAGTTAATATGAGACCTTCAGGTGACCGTTTGATTTAGATACCGAAAATCGTATCGACTAATCCCATATCTTTCATGTCAAATATTAAATTTAATATGTCTTTGGTACATTTTACATTTTTATTGTTGCTTCGAGCAATAAGTATGTCATCAACATATAAACATAGAATAATATATTCAATGTTGGTAGTTTTGACATATACACATTTGTTACACTCATTTATTTTGAAGCTGTTTGTCATCATGACACTATCGAACTTCTCATGTCATTGCTGTGGTGCTTGTTTAAGTCCATACAAGGACTTCGCCAATCTATAGACTTTTCTCTCTTGACCAGAAACTACATGACCCTTAGGTTGTTCCATGTATATTTCTTCATCAAGATCTCCATTTAGGAAAGTTGTTTTAACATCCATTTGATGTACTTTTAGATTCTGTAAAGCGGTAATTGCAAGTATCGTCCTTATGGCATAACAGAGTATGTATCGAAATAGTCAAAGACTTCCTTTTGTTGGTAACCTTTTATTACCAATCTGGCCTTGTACTTATCAATTGTTCTATTTGCTTTCATTTTTCGTTGAAAATCTATTTAGAACTTAGTGGTTTAATTCTCAGAGGAAAATCTGCTAATTCCCACGTGTGATTTTGCATGATGGAATCAATTTCACTTTTAATGGCATCTTTCCGTAAGGTGCCCTCATATGAATTTATAGCCTCATTATACGTTTGAGGTTCAGCCTCTAGAATAAAGGTTAAAAAAATCGATCTAAAAATTCTTTCTACCATTACTCTTTTACTTCTTCGTGGCTCTATTTCATGCTCAACCCTTTGTTGATCATCTGAGCCATCTTCGTCGATAGTCTTCAAAGTTTGTTTCATTGAACTTCGATCAACTTCCCTAGCTTTACAAGGGAATATATTTTCAAAGAATGATGCATTCTTTAATTTCATTATCGTATTCTTGTGAATCTTTGGGTTCTTCGTCTCATACATAAAAAATCAATATGCGTTGCTATGTTCTGCATAGCCAATGAAAATACAGTTGACAGTTTTAGGATATATTTTCATTTGCTTTGGTAACGGGGTCATTACCTTCGCAAGACACCCCCACACTTTCAAGTGATTGTAGGAAGGTTTTTAACATTTCCATAATTTGTATGGTGTCTTGTCTCTTTTCTTACGAGGAAACTTATTTAAAAGGTAATTAGCTGATATGATAGCTTCCCCACATGTTCTGTGATAACCCAAAGCTTCCTAGCAAAGCGTTCATCATTTCCTTTAAAATTCGTTTTTTTTCGTTCGACTATTCCATTGGATTGAAGAGAGTAAAGTGGCGTTACTTCGTGAATAATACAATGTTTTGAACAATATTTACCAAAAGGGAGTAATCATTTGATTTTAATTTAGGCAACTCGATTTTATTTAACAAACATAAATAAAAAAAAGAGTAATTAATCAATTGATTTTAATTTTAGCAACCCAATAATCAAGAGGAACTGATCCTTTGATTTTTAATCTTGGCAACTCAATAATCAATAAAAACTAATCCTTTGATTTTAATTTAGGCAACCCAGTAATAAAAGGAACAAATCATTTTTTTTTTTTGGCAATCTCGCGTTCGATTAACTCCAAATCTGTTTGCCTTGGTTAAATCTTAAAAGAGAAACATGTCTTATGATTGTTAGAAAAGGAACATTAATCCAAGAAAATAAAATAAATATTAAATTTTTTATTGTATCGAACATAATACAAAATAAAACAACTTGAAATAAAATCAAAAGCAAAATATGCCTTCACTTACCCACAAGTCACAATCTCAAACACTTCTTATACTTTGATATCATACCAATGTGGGATATGGGTTTTTCATTTTCCTTACACACAATTCACAATTACCCTACTTTGAGCATTAATTTCTCATTCATCACTCAACTATTTTGAGTAAATGAGACACCGTTGTAAAAATATCATGAAGTAGAATATGAACCTATATATTTATCATTCGAATCTCCATCTTTACCCGTAGAAAATATGCCTCAAAGTTTTTAATTTATCATAATTTTCCAACAATATTTAACCTTTTAAAAATTAATAACTTACTCTTGAGTCTTGACCTTCAAATCTTTTTCGAATTCGTAAATATTTAACATCAATAGATACAATAATTATAACACATTCTAATATTAAAAGAGAACCAAAAAATATAAAAAAATGGAAATTAAAACATGTAAAACTAATGGACGTGAAGAAAAAAACAAAACAAAACCAACATTTGAATATGTCCTTTATCTTCCATACAAAACCAACAATCATCACCAAAATTTCTTTGTTTTTCCAAACTATGTGATATATAGATGTAAGAATAGAGATCGAAAAAATTAATCTTGTAAGTTGTTTTGTTAGCATATATGATTGTATTCGTAAACTACCATAAAAGGTGATCTAATCATATTAGACCGTTGACATTCCCTAATCAGAAGGTGCGTCTTGTTGATCGCTACACATATATCAATCTATCATAAAGATAGATGAAATTTGTGTCAAAAAACAAAAAATTGTGCCACATAGATATACAAACAAATACAATAATATGTATGCAAATGAAGAATCTAAAACATGAAGATTCTTATATGAAACTAAAAATAAAAGAAAATAATAATAAAAATTAGACAACAACATAAAGACCGTTATTGGAGATAACACTCTTAAAGATTGAAAATTAAGGTTTTGAGTTTTAAATACAGTTTTTTTTATATATATCAAACTATCATTCAATTCGATAGTGTCAACATGGGGTGGTATAAATACTAAGAATCGATAAACACTGCATAAAATAAAGAAATACATGGAATTGCAGCATAGCATGAGCAATGGGATTCAAAGTAACACCAAAATATGCATCAATCACTATGTAGTGTTAGCAAGGGGCGGAACTAACAAGGGACTAGGGGGCCATGCCACCCCTCAGTTTTTAGAAAATTATATTTTGACACCTGAATTTAAAAAAAATAATTTGACCTCATTTTTAAAAAAATCATATTAAGCTTCATAATTTTAAATATTTTTAATTAAATTTTCTTTATTTTTTAAAAAAATTCTTATTAAATCGATCAAAGTTATTAAAAAGTTTAATTAATCCCTTAAAAAATTTAGTTTAAACCTTTAAATTTTTAAAAAATTTAAATTAGCCCCCTAAAATTTCCCTGTTCTAAGGCTTTAACATTTTTAAATTTCCTTTTCCTTCTTTTTGGTTAAAACTTACCAATCAGACATATGTGGCTTGTTGCTCTCTTTCACTCCACGTGGCGAATTAGGAAGATTCTTGAACCCACCCAATTAACAATACGAGAATTATTACCGAAAGAATGAGATTCATTGGATCGAATGAATTTTATTTTACATTTGTTTCATTGTCTGGTTTGCATGTTTCAAGTTGGCCGGCATTCTTGTTCGAGGGACAGTCCCCGCAATTTATGGACATTAAATACAACATCAATAGTCCTTTTCCCTTTCGTAAATATTTGTTTACTCCATATACCATAAAGTTAGGAAAAATGACTAGAGATAGTAAAATCTGTCTTTTATATGAAAAATAGATATGGCAATGGATAATGTATATTCGGATAGGATATTTACATATACTTCATTTATTATTTATGTTAGATTTGGAATATATGTGTACATTAACATTCATATATATATAAACCATCAGTGATTCATCGGTAAGTTAATCTAGATCGGATTTTGTAAAAGTCCCATATGAAGACCCTTCCAACCCAGTTGTTTTTATTCATAATACCGGGATTAGAAATGTAAATGAGCCGAGTCGAGCCTGAGTAGTGCTGAACTTGACTCGACTCATTAAGAATTCGAGCCGAATTTGAGCTCAAGTCGAGTTCAATCAAGTTGAGTGTTGACTGAGCTTTGATCGAGTCGGACTCGAGTAGCTCGTGATCTGTCACGTCTCATTTACAGCCCTATTCAACAATCTACATTTTAATTAACTTTAATTTTTTTAAAAAAATAAAAATTTAATATGTTATATTTTGAGTAGCTCGCGTGATTTAATCAAGTAGCTTGTGACATGTCTCGTGATCTGGCTCGTTAAAAATTCGAATCGAGTGTTGATCAAACTTTGACCGAGTTGGACTCGAGTAGCTCGCGATCTCTTTCGTCTCATTTACAACCCTTTAAAATTCGAACATCTAACCTTATTTGAGAGATCTAATATTTCATCCTTAGTCCAACTGTTTGTTGGTATTAACATTCATATATTCGTTATTAGAATTCACTTCATTTTTGTATATTATAGCTCTGATATCAAAAAAATCTTTATCCACTTTATCTTTAAATTTTTTTATAAATATTATGTGAAAGTTTGGCTGATTTGTATATTATAACATTCATATATTCGTTATTAGAATTCACTTCATTTTTGAATATTATAGCTCTGATATCAAAAAAAACTTTATCAACTTTATCTTTTAATTCTAACCTTAAAATAAAAATACTTAAATTTAATATAAATAATAAATAAATTAGAGTTTAAAAATTAACTTACGGGTGATTTTGGATGCATTGTTGACCGTAAAGAATATTCTACAATCACTTATTTTCGTAGTATTATTAAATATAATTAAAACAAGGCTTAAAGGTTAAATTTGCCCTCAATAAAAAATTAAAAAATTAATTAAGTTTTTATAAAAAATTTTGCACATAATTTAACCATCATAATTCAAATTAAATCCACTTTGACCCTCCGTTAGATTGACCGCGTTGACCGTTAATGTCCTCTAACGATCAAAGATATAAAGACACGAGCGGGCCATGCCATCAAAATTAATTTTTTTTCTAAAAAAAATCTACAAAAATCAACAAACATATAATAAAAAATTTATAAAAGTTGTAAAAATAAAAAATATTAAATTAAATTAATTTTTCTTATTTCCTTTGATTTTTTTTTTATAAAAAACGTTATAATAATAATTTTTTCCTAACCCCCAAATTATCATTTCTTAAAAAAAACTCCCATAAATCTCTAAATCAAACATTAGAACCGATTCAAAAATTAGGGATTTTAAAATTTTTGGGGTTTTCGGAATGTAGGGTTTGAGTTTGGGAATGTAGGATGGCAAACTTAAACTGATTTGAGGATTTGTAAATACGGGGATAGGGTTTAAGGTTAGAGATTTGAAATTTAAGAATTTTAAAAAAATTTAAATTTTGAGGTTTTATAATTAAAAATATTTTTTTAAAAAAAATTATACAAATTTTAAATATTATTTTATTATAATATATATTAATAATTATTACATTTTTTATATTTTTTGATTTTATGTAAAAAAATACTTTTTATAATTTTATACATAATTTTAATATTTACACATTTTTTTTAGATTTTCTTGAATTTTAAATAATTTTTATATATTTTATAATTTTAATTTTTTTAAAAAATTTTAAATGATATTTTCGAGTTTGATGATGTGGCACGTCTAGAGTGTGTCACGTGTCACCATCATAATAATTATTTTAAAGTTAACGGTCAACTTAACAGAATGGCTAAATTAATCACAATTTTGAATTTTAAGGGCCTAATTAATAGATTTGAATTTTGAGGGCTCAATTGAATGAATATTTTTATAAAAGCTTAATTAGTTTCTTTTTAATTTTTCGTTGAGGACTAAATTTATATTTTAAGCCTTAAAATAATAACAATATTTATATTTAATACATTTACAAGTAGACGATAGAAATTACATACAATTCATGAATAAACCATTACAAGTCCAAATGGAAGTATTGTTTTATTTTGCTTCGACTATGAAAATAACTTCAAATGTTAAAACTTTACTCTTCTTTACGTGTAAGTTATGACGTTGGTGACGTGTATATATATATATATATACATATCATCTAGTGAGGTTTCCATATAGATAGTGTAGGACGTGATTCCCCATAATAGAGAAATTATATAATAGGTCTAGTTCGCCACGTCATCTATGGTCTCAACCAATAAAAAACATTCATTTCATTAATTTTTTCATATTATCTTTTACCAAGTGAATCTACAATTGGTAAAAAGTGTTTTTTTAATTTAATTTACAGTAAATTTGAGTGAAGATTCACTCGGTAAAAAAATGACATGGAAAAAATTAATGAAATGGATGCTTTTTATTGGTTGGGACCATGGATGACGTGGCGAGCCATGACTTGAGAAATTATATCATAGGTCCGGCTCGCCACGTCATCTATGGTCCCAACCAATAAAAAACATTCATTTCATTAATTTTTCCATATTATCTTTTACCAAGTGAATCTACAATTGGTAAAAAATGTTTTTTAATTTAATTTACAGTAAATTTGAGTGAAGATTCACTCAGTAAAAAAATGACATAAAAAAAATTAATAAAATGAATGCTTTTTATTGGTTGGGACCATAGATGACGTGGCGAGCCGGGACTATGATATAATTTATCCTATTTAAGAATATGGGTAGTTACTCATAGAAGGTCAAACACTCAAACTAGGCTGATGGTTATTTTCTTTTAATTACATTATATTTTGAGCTATTTTATTATTATATTATATTAAATGTTTAAAACCCACACGCTTTTGAAAAGCGTTTGATGACAGATGACCCCCTAAAAAATTAGGGATTATTGCATTTGAGAAGAAGAAAAAGAGTAATAGTATTTGGGGTTTTATTTAGGGATTTATAATATTTACAACAATATTAAGAAAATTCGTCATATGTGTTGGTAATGCTTCAAGAAATTACCAAAGCCAAAGCTATATCCCACATTGGTTGGGAAAATAGTTAGGGAAGGGTATTTATACCCATGCTTCCTCCCTCCCTTGTTGAGTGGGAAAGAACAAGGGAAGTCCTCGCGCGCTGCCGCCGCCGCTGTTCGGTGGGCTCGGGCAACACGTGTCTTTGACATGTACGCGCGCGTATATATTCTTTTTGGAGAAAATTCGATAGGAATTTTCTTATGAATAAAAGACTATATGTGAAAGAATTTTTCTTATAGGCTTTTGATAAAACGGTTTGATTTCAGTGCAGTTTATTCGAATTTATTCGAATATGTACAGACTGTTCAGTGGATGAATTTAGACTGTTTTTCAGTCAAATTCAAGGTGTAACAGCACTGTAATGACATGATTATTACAGAATTAAAATGATGATTATGTGAAGCTGTTACAGCAGATTAAAGATAGTTGTTATACAGATTTAATTCTGTAATTATTTGTGCAAGTGAAATGTCTATTATAGACATGTTATACAGCCTATAAATAGAGGTGTTGCATGCATCATTTCAGATCATCAAACACATTCACAAAAGCATTCCAATTCTCTCTGTTTTCTCCACTTGTTCGAGCAGTTCCACTGTTGTTCACTCCGAGAGTCGAGTGTACGATTCCAGGAGCGTCCGTGTGCACCTCGGGGGACAGCCTGCCCGTGAAGCGACTACACTGTTCGGGGCAGTTTTGTTTCTAAGGCAGTGGCAACCATACTACGACACGGTCAACGAATTTACGTTCTATTTTTGCTTATAGTTTCCAGTCAGTGCTAACAGTTTTTTTGCAGTTCATTTTACCAACAATATGTTCCAGACGAGATTACTTTTTTTTATAAAATATATTATCTCATCACGACGAGTTCTTTTAAATAATTTAATAAAATAATCGACATGTAATTTCGATAAATTTCCAAAAAAAATTGTTGGGACATGCAATAGTTGAGTAGGATTGTGCAACATGCAACGAGCAAAAAAGTGTTTAAATAGAAGGGTGAGCGATGGGATGAAATTGAAAAAAAAAATTCTAACTAATCTGACATGCACACCTCAAAAAACACGTCTAGACTACTGGACGAATCCCCTGTCCATTTAAAAAAACTCAATGAAACTCATTGAGAAGGAACAAGTTTCATAAAAAAATCTCATAACTCGTCTAAAACACGTGATAAATTTTATTCGAACCGTAACAAATGACATAGATCCTTAAATAAAACTTTAGGTGCTTTATTTCTCATATTCTTTTTCTTCAAGTATAATATTTCTCTAATTTTGTAAAAAAAAAAAAGCTTATCTGTTTGAACATATATCCAATTCCTACTTCTACAAACAAACAATTCGTGAATCCAATTCCCACTTACATGCCTTTGCTGCTCACCAGTAATCTATGGGAAATTTTTTAAAAAAAGTGGATTAAAAAAAACTAAAAAATGTAGGTACACAAATTCTTACAAAAATTGTAAAAATTTGTGTATCGACTTTTGTGTATAAACACAAATTTTTAAAATTTTGTAAAAGATTTGTGTATAATTTTTAAATTTTTTAAAAAATTGTAAGAATTTGTGTATAAACTCAAATCATTACAATTTTGAGTATTTGTGTACCCTCTTTTTTTAGGTTTTTTAGTCCGCCTCTCCCTAAATACCCATAATCTATAACTGGCCTGAATTTCAAAAATTGACGGTGACATAATAATAATAATAATAATAATAATAATAATAATAATAATAATAATAATAATATAAAGTCAAAGATCCATACATGAAGGTGGTTGATGCCACCAAGTAACATCTTGGTCATTACTTGAAATAGCGAAATTCATTAGATAATATGTATTCGATACTTTATATGTACTATTGAGAGGAGAAGCCACAGATCAGAATATGAATTCTAATTACGACATAAAAGGTATAATAAATAAATAAAATAAATATTTTTTATTAAATTTATGTATTTAAAAAAATAACAATAAATATTATTCATTCTATCAATTTGGTCATAATTTAAAAGAAGGGTAAACTACAACAGAGGTCACTCAATTATAGGTAAGGTCGCATTTGGGTCACCCAATTATTAAAAGTTACATTTGGGTCACTCAGTTATGGGTAAGGTTACATGTGAGTCACCCAATTATTAAATGTTACATTTTGACCACTCAATTATGGGTAAAGTTACGTTTGGGTCACCCTTCATATTTAAAAAAGTACATCAATTTCGTCATTTTTCTTCCAAATCACTTGTATACCCTTGTTAACTAGGGGTGTTCAAAATTATCCGACCCGAACTACCCGACCCGACTACCCGACTACCCGAACACAAATAATCGGGTATTTACTCGGAAATTTTTTTTTACCCGGGTCGGGTACCCGGCCCGTCATTTTTCGGGTCGGGCCTGGGTCAAAAAATATGATTTTTTCGGGTACCCGGTTACTTTCGGGTACCCGGTTCCTATTTTTTTATTTTTTGTTTTATTATATTACTTAATATTTTTACTTTAAAGCTATATTTAAATCTCTAAATTCATTCTATATTTGTATTATATGCTTTCATGTTTTAAATTTTTCAACAAAAAAAAATAATTTGTGAATATGTAAGATTCGATATGAAACAAACAACAAAGTTTCTCTATTGCATTTATGCATTAATAGGTTTCTTTAAAAAATATGAGATTAAAAAAAACCACGATCGAAATTAATATTTTTAATGTCTTTCTTATGGTTATAAACTTCAAATCATTATTATTTTTTGTTTGGATCATGTGTTATAAACGTTTAAGGTTTTTTTTTCAATTTTAAAATAAATAAAAAATATAAAAAAATAAGAACCGAGTACCCGATACCCGATTTTACGGGTACCCGGGTTTAACGGGTACCCGATTATCGGGTACCCGGTATTTACGGGTCGGGACACGGGCCGGCAAATCTAATACCCGAAGGTCCGGGTACCCGGTTTTTCGGGTACCCGAAAACCCGGGTACCCAGATTTGAACACCCCTATTACATTAGAACACTTCATTTGAAATCATTAATTAATCTAATACACAAATTGATATACTTTTTTTTAAATATGAAGGGTGACACAAATGTAACCTTGCCCATAATTGAGTGATTCAAATGTAACCTTTAAAAATTGGGTGACCTAAACGTAACCTTACCCATAATTGAGTGACCCAAATGTAACTTTTAATAATTGAGTGACCCAAATATAATTTTACCCATAATTGAGTGACCCAAATATAACTTTAAATAATTGAGTGACCCAAATATAACTTTACCCATAATTGAGTGACCTTTGTTGTAGTTTACCCTTAAAAGAATCACTTATTTAAAAAATTACAATTTAGTTATTCTATTAAAAAGTGTTACAAAATAGGTCACTGGCCGTTAAAATGGAAGGAAGACGGTAACACGAACTGATATAATAATAGTTTCAATCTAAAAATATATACATTTTATCAATTTGGTCATAATTTAAAAGAAATTAATAAATTTAATCATTTATATTTAAAATTTCTACCAAATTAGTCTGGTTCTTCTCATAAATTACATATATTTTTTTTAAATTATTTGTTCTTCTCCCATAAATGTTTTATTACCTTCCTGTTGTAGTTATCCAACTTTTGTTTTATCAGTAACTTCTTGCTACTTTATAATATAGAATGCAGCTATTCAATTGTTGTATTGATTCAATGGACTCGCCTGATTACATAGTATTACCCAAAAAAACTAAACACATGTTAAATTTATTTATTTTTCTAAACTATAACCAAATTGATCAAATGTATTAGTGTTGGTGACTAAAACTATTATTATATCATATCACATTAGACGTTTGTTTCAATTTTAACTGTAGAATAACCTATTTGTAACAATTTTTTAATTGAATGACTTATATTTTAAAGCAATTAAATGACTAAAATTTTACTTTTAAAGGAAGAAAAATAATTTATTTTATTTATAACCAAACTAATAGTTTTATTTTTAATAATATGGTGGGTGAATTTATTAGAAAGTAAAATAAATAAGCATTACAAACGAAATTAAAATGTAGCAGCAAAATAAAGGAAAATAAAAAAAAAAACTAGAAAACGAAACACCAGACCAACAAAATACGTCCAGTGAGCTACAACGATAAGGATGAGATGAAACACTAAAGAAATGAAGCCTGAAACAGAACTCCTCATCTCTATCCACCTATACGCTTTAGGATCGAAGTAGGAGTGATGAACTGAAGCAACAATCTTGCAGGCTGCTTCGCAAAACAGATCTGACAGTATCGGTAAACAAACCACAAAAGAGTACTGAATTACCGAAGACCGCCGACATAAATCAAAGCCGAGCGTCGTAAGAAAACTATCCAAGAATGCATACACGAACGCAAATTTACAACAAAGTTAGACAAAATCGTGACATAAGGTAAAAGCGTGCCACACGATTAAGGAAAACGTGTCTAAAAGACAGATAAAAATTAAAAAAAAAATCAAAACATAAAAAGTTGAATATTAACAACAAGAGTATAGAAATATCAATAACGACGACTAACACTAAAACTAACCGCAATTAACTAATAATTAAATAACTTGAAATATATTTTACCTCCTCTTCGTGTCACGAAGTTGTAGTTAGGGGTATTAAAATCTAGGTACTTGGTTCTCGGGGTAGTATATTTTTCGGCCTGTGTCTCGGCTTGTGGGTATTGGGTACCCGCTAGTAGAGATGGCAAATCAGCGAGGCGGGTGTAGATATCTCCTCCTCCATACCCATAATCACTTAAAAAATTTATATCCACCACCCACGGTGGGTACTATTTTTCAATTCCACACCCGCCCAAGCGGGTACATTCTCAAATCCGCCCTTACGCCCACTACCTAACTAGATCTCCATCACCCAACATGTACACCAGGGGAAGATCCTTGAAGGGACTAGTGGGGGCCACGCCACCCCCCCTAATTTTTTTTTTGAAAAACTCAAATTTTCTCCCTAAAATTTTTGAACATTTTAATTTGGCCTCCTCAAGATTTTTAAAAATTCATATTAAAATTTAAATTTTTGAATATTTTTAAGTAAATTCCCTCTCAATTTTTATTTTTTTGTTAAATCTTTCAAAATTATTAAAAATTTTAGCTAAACCCTCAATTTTTTTTAAAAAAAAATCGTTTAAGCCTCTAATTTTTTAAAAATTTTAAGTTGGTCCCTTCAAACTTTTTCTCCAAGTTCCGCCACTGCTATACCCGCCTGCACCGGCTCGTACCCACCGTTACCCAAGTGGAAAACAACCACTAATATCAAATTATGTAAAACTAACCATAAACTTGCATAAAAAAAAGTAAAACTTCACATATTATATTGATTGATCAAGTAACTATAGCTAACTTAACTAAAGCACATTTACGCTGGTATATATTTTATTTAACTACATCTAACTAATTAACGACAATAGACAATTGTAAAGAATGTTTATACACTAAGATTTGATTAAATTATAAGGCACGTCCTTTAAGATTTTAGGGTTTACAGAATAGGTTGTGAACTTATTCCTAAATTCATAATGGTCCAAAATTCATATGGTGGGTAGTAGGGGTGCGCATAATTACCCGACCCGGTTGACCTGACCCAATTACTCGATGACCCGAAGTAAATTAGGCGGGTAATCTTATAAAAAATTACCCGACCCGATAATTTTTCCGGGACACGGGCCGAAAGTTTTCCCTTACCGGGTACCCGACCCGATAAATTTTAATATACATTTTTTATATTTTTATTTATATTTTTATTTTAAGTTTCTTAATATTTTTACTCTAAAACTAAGTTTAAATCCCTAAATTCTTTCTATGTTTGTATTATATACTTTTAAGTTTTAAGTTTATTTTTTAAAAAAAAATTGTGTTTAACATGTGATTTTTTTTAAAAAAAATTTAGAATAAAAAAAATAAAAAAAATATGAAACGGGTACTCGGTACTCGATTACCCGGGTCTCGGGTACCCGTATGTGATAGGCCGGGACACGGGCCGAGCAATGAGGTACCCGGATGAACTGGGTACCCGACAATGCCCACTTCTAGTGGGTAGTTAGTGGGCGGGCGGATGCGGGTGGGTACAGTGCGAGTAAGGTGTCAAAACCACCACCTACCCACTACCCACGGCAGGTATGGCTTTTTACGTCCACACCCACCCATTACCCACCAAACTTATACCCATCCCCTCTCCAACTGGAGGGGTGTGATACGAAATCCGTAAAATTATATCCGTCTGTCATCCCTACTCGCTAGTTGGGTACCTGTAAAATTCAGATACCCATAAAATCGGGTACCCGGTTCACTTTTTTATTTTTTAAATCTAAAAAGTTTATTAAAAGTAACATATTAAACATATAAAATTTAAAAATTCATAATACATATTACAAACACAAAAAATAGTGATTCAAAATTAATTTTAAAGATATATATATATATATATATATATATATATATATATATATATATATATAATAGGCATTAATACAAAATCCAGACTTCCCTGCCAACATCCGAGTCGGTGAGAAATCCAAGCTGCCATGGATGCACATTGGAAATGTTGGTACCTTTTTCTTTCTTTTTCTTTTTTTTTTCTTCATTTTTTTTTTCATTTTTTACTTACATTGTATGTTTTGATTAGGACTTCATGCAGCAGTTACAATATGTAATCTGTTTTGCTCTTTAAAAAAAGTCATTAATAATATTACTTTTCGATCGCGAATTTTTCTTTCAAATCTCATATCAATAAATTAATATAAATATTTTTAAAATGTTAAAACTTAAAATTACATAATACAAAAATAAAAAGAATTGAAAGAGTTAAATTTAGTTTCATGATAAAAATATGAAGGAACCTAAAATAAAAATATAATTTTAAAATAAAATTATATTAAAAATATAGGGTTGGGTACTCGACCCGATCAAGTAATATTTTAGAGAATTATTCGATTTTTTAAAATTAGGATCGATGAGTCAACGGACCGGATCACTCAGATCGAGTATTTTTAAACATCTCTAGTTGTAGTTACCGATAACTATGGGAGAAACAGCCGCTCTGAGTTAACATAATGTTTCTTTCATAACCCTTACTTTTTTATTTTTAAAGTTTTAACAGGAACCCACGCGCTCTCGTCACCACGTAAAAGAAAATTCTTTATCACCATATATTAAAGGGTAAAGTATCAAAATGTTAATTGAATTTTATTTAAAAAATAAAACAGTAACCAAACTTTCAAATATTATAAAATAATTATTAAATTTTGTATTTTTGGAATAAAATGGTAACTGAGACGTTAAACCCTATTAACTCTTAAAAGTAAACTCACCATGCTTGCGGCATTCCTTTGGCCATCTCCACCTCATCTTTTTTTCATTTTCCACGTAAGATTAATAAATAATAAAAAATAATTTTTATTTTGACTTTCAGTGTTCATCTTCTACCTAACCAAAAATCCTTTCACTGCTCATCTCTTCCATTAGTTTCTTCTGCGAACCATCGTTGTCCATTAAAAATGGAAAGAGAGGCCGACAAAGATAGGAAATTTGAAGATTAGATTTTGAAGCTTTGTGTAACACTAAATCCCAGCCGTATATGATAGGAATGAAGGGTTTTTTTTAGGAAGAGGCTGAACAGTGAAAGTCAAAGTACAAATTATTTTTTATTATTTTATTAATTATACGTGGAAAAGAGAGAAGATGAAGTGGAGATAGGTAAATGGATGCGGCAAGCACAGTGAATTTCTCGTTAAGAATTAACGAGGTTTAACATTTCAATTACTATCTTGTTATAAAATATAAAATTTAATTATTATTTTATAACATTTAAAAGTTTAATTATTATTTTATTTTTCTTTAATAAATTTCAATTATTATTTTGTTACTTTACCCTATATTGAAATTTGTTGGATTGGACCCATCATGTTTTATAATAAAATAAGATAAATATTATATATATATATAAGATCCGTTTACACAATGTAAAATTCTTTAAAGTTTACACGTTTTTTGGACCGTTGGATGAGTGAAACGAATAAATGAGATTAACAGTAAATATGTGAATATTATCACTTGGAAAAAAGAGAGTAAAAAGTTAATCTAATCCATCTATTCTCTCCATCTAACGATCCAGAAAATATGTAAAACTCAAAGAGTTTTACATTGTGTAAGTTTATCCTAACTCATATGGGATATGATCCGTTTGCACAGTGTAAAACTCTTTAAATTTTACACGTTTTTTGGACCGTTGGATGAGTGAAACAAATGGATGAGGTTAACAGTAAATATGTGAAGATTATCACTTGAAAAAAAAAGTAAGGAGTTAATCTGAGCCATCCATTCTCTCATCTAACGATTCGAAACACGTGTAAAACATAAAATTTTACATTGGTGAAGTTGATCCTAACTCATATTACATAAAAAAATTGCAAGTCTTCCTAAATTCACTATACCTACTTGGTCTTTTATTATTATTATTATTATTATTATTATTATTATTATTATTTATTTCACTGTCTTCTGTCTATCTTACTTGTATAAATAGTAGGCAGCTTCTTAACACCAGCCATGATAAAAGCTGATACTACTTCATTAGATTCTTTAGCTTTCAGTTTCAATTTGATTTAGTCTCCAAAAAAACAGAAGAAAATGGTGGCGGTGTCGTCGACGGCTTGTACGAGAGCGAAGAAAACAAGGGCAGTAGGGATTCCGGTGGTTGATCTTTCACTCAACAGGTCCATAGTGTCGGAGCTTATCGTCAAAGCTTGTGAAGAGTATGGTATCTTTAAGGTTATTAACCATGGCGTCCCTTGGGAGATAACCTCGAGATTGGAAGCTGAAGGGGTTCAGTTTTTTGGCAAACCAGCCGGTGAAAAGCGGCGGGCAGGTCCGGCTACCCCTTTCGGCTATGGTCTCAAAAACATCGGCCTCAATGGCGATAAGGGTGAACTCGAGTATCTTCTTCTCCACACCAATCCTTTCTCCATTGCTGAACGCTCCGTATCCATCTCCAATGACCCTCAAAATTTCACGTACGATTATCATTTCCCCTTCATTCTAAATATGTTCTTTTCTGTTCATTAATTAAAAACGATCTTCTCACGTCACGTTTGAAACATTGGGAAAGAAGTTGCCCATTTCACGTTAGGCATAATGATATAAAAATTCTTCTAACTTCGATTGAATAATTATTTTATTCCTTATTTTTTTTTGAATATTTTAACTTTTTAAAATTTTATTTTAAGTCAAAATAATTATTTTGTGAATAAAAATTGTCGGTGAATTGACAATAAAATATTTTAAAATGATTTAATAGAATGACACGACATCAAAAAAATAACTTTATATTTAAAATAATTTTATATAAAAAAATTGACTGGTGTGTCATTTTGTAAAATAAATATATTTGTCAATATGATATTGATATATTACTGTCATATAAATTTGTCACATTATTTTAAGTCATTCAATGTTAATTGACTAATATCTTTTATCTATAAAGATATTATTTTAACTCAATGCTTTAAAAAAATAAAGATAACTATACAGTAAAACGTTAAAGAGTAGTTTTTGGTATTTTGACTTTAATAATGATAAGGTCAGATCCTACATGGAAACCTGCCAAATGCCATTGGGCTTGGGTTTTACCATTTTTTTATAATTGACTGGCCCCATTTGGTATAACTTAGTAATGAGGTAGTTTTGAATTAGACAGCTGCAGGTACACAAAACATAGGCATTTTTAAATCAATAACTTTTTTATTATTTAATTAAAAGAATGACCTATGCTAGTATTATTTGAAAAAAATAATCTTCTATTAGTTCACGTAAGTTGAATTCGCGTCTTACAAAAGGCGAGTTATGTGTTAAAAAAGACGATAAATTATTATTTTTTCTTATCAACTTATTCAACACAAAATTCGTATTTTGTAAAAAGTGAATTTCAAACTCGCGTTCTATAAAAAATGAGTTCATCTTACGTGGACAATTTGAAAGTCATTTTTTTAAATAATACTTGATGGGGTCATTCTTCTAATTATATACTTGATGGGAATTTAATTTTTGCAGATTGCTTAACATTAATGCTTGGTTTGGTATCCTAGAAATGGATATCTTATATTTATTGAAAATGAAAAAAGGGATTCTATTTACACAATAATGAGTACTTTTCTTTTATTCTGCAATACATTTCATTTTCACACCGACTTCCGACTATGCATGATTTAGAATTATTGTCTTTTATATGATTTGCATGAAAAGAAAGTGTTCATAGAAGTCAGCAAACAAAATCAATAACTTGATGACCAATTTAAGAAAGAAATAAAAGATTCTTAGAAAATTAAAGCTGAAGGCTCCATGTGTGACATACCAGATTTGGAAAAGATTTATAAATGGGTCATTAAAGGTAAATTATTTCAAACGAGTAACCATATTTCAAAATATCATTATAAATTGTGACGATTGAATATAGTTCGATTGATATTTTCGTTTTTTTTTTTTTTGCAGTTGTGCTGTGACGGATTATATAGGAGCAATGAAGGAGCTAGCGAGCGAGGTTCTTGATCTGGTTGCCGAGGGTCTGTGGATCCCCGATAGACATGCCTTCAGTAGGCAAATCAAGGACATCGAAAGCGACTCGATCCTCAGGTTCAATCATTATCCGGCAGTGAAGAATCACTCCCCATCCTCGAAAGCTTGCAAAGAGGATCGAATCGGATTTGGGGAGCATTCTGACCCTCAGATCCTCACCGTACTACGATCCAACGGTGTTGCCGGGCTCGAAATATGTTTGCATGATGATGAGCTTTGGATCCCGGTTCCCCCGACCCTACGCAATTCTACGTGATCATTGGGGATGCCTTGCGGGTCAATTTTTAAGCTATATTATTTCAACTAATGACTCCACTAATAATTATAATGTCCACCCTGCATGCAAAATTCCAAACCCATTAATAGTACCATGTTGTTGGTGTATTCGGCAGGTTTTAACAAATGGGAGATTCGTGAGTGCGAGACACAGGGCATTGGCGAACTCGTCTCGACATTCACGGATGTCGATGATGTACTTCGGAGCGCCGCCTCTCAACACCACCATATCACCTCTCCCACAGTTTGTGTCGCCCCAAAATCCTAGGCTTTATAGGCCGTTTACATGGGGCGAGTACAAGAAGGCTGCCTACTCCTCACGTTTGGCGGATTGCCGTCTCGATTTCTTCAAGCTTCGTGTCGGCGACGATAAATCGGCATTGTTTAGCTAATACAATATCCATGGTCTTGCGAGGAATTTAAGAAAACAGGAACATATTGAAATATCAGATTCATATTGGTATACGGTGTAAGACTTAGGTGTTGTTATTATGCAAGCAGCCAAAATTGGTAATTACAACCGTTTTTTTATTCTTAAACTACGGCTCTGTTGTATCAAAAACTTAATTACTATATAATGTATTGGATAAGTATATTGTATAATGTATGTATATCAGCACCACCTTTCTCCTTATAAACTATTCTACTGGGGCTTGAAAACTCGAACGATCTTATACTAATCAACCAAACTTGATAGTTGAGAACTGCCTAACCAAACCTGATCAAGCTAGTAAACGACCTGCTTGACCATCAATTAGATATTACTGCCATGCAACGATCGGGTCGTGTTTCTTTGTTAAAAAAAGGTTCGGGTCGGGTCTTTATTAAGTATGCTTTTGGATCGAGTCTTTATTAAGAATGATTTCGGGTCTAGTCGGATCTTTATTAGGGATGATTTTGGGTTGGGGTTGGGTTAAGTGTGAAAAATATCCAATCCAAGACTAATAGTGTAATTTTCCATATATATATATATATATTTAGGGATATTTACAATAATGCTCCTCTTTATATATATATATATTTTATAATTATGTCATTAAATAAATCAAAATTGTATTGGGTTAAATATTTTATGTTTGATTTTTCTAAAATCACATTTTCTTTTCTTGTATTTTTTCGGACATTAACAATTATTGAAGACATATATTAAATGTTGTCACCATCTAATTAAATAATTAGTTTATTTTATTTTATTAAAATCATGACCAAATTGATAGATTTTTTAAATTAAGGGGATCAAATGTGTAATTATATTAATTGTTTTAACAATCCCATCAACTTTTCTGTTATTTTGAACGGTTGGTAATCACATTGATACTATTTAAATAGTTTGGTGGTTTAATTGCTTCGAAAAAAGTAATGTGGTGAAATCACAACTTTTTTAATAGTATGGTGGTCAATGAAGTAGTTTACCCTATTTTTAAGGCTCAGTTTTTTAATAGTATGGTGGTCAATGAAGTAATGTGAAGATTATCACTTGAAAAAGAAAGAATAAGAAGTTAATCTGAGTCATTCATTCCCCCCATCTAACCATCCAGAAAACGTGTAAAACTTAAAGAGTTTTACATTGTGTAAGTTGATCCTAACTCATTATGTAATGTCAAACATATAAAATATTGGATAAAGTACGATGATAGTTGCTAAATTATGTCAAAATAATATTTTAGTCACTAAGGTTTTAAAAATTACAAAATAATCATTAAAACTTTTGATTATGTTTTGAAATGATATGGCACTGTTAGTTGTCGTTAAAGGTAAGGGTGTGGGAAAATATCTGATTTGATCCTATTACTCGTTGATTTGATCAAAAAATTTAGATATCTGATTTGATTTTTATTTTTGAACCAAATATTCGATCCGATTTTTAATTTTTTGGATCGGATACGGGTCACAATATTTCAAGTTTCGAATTGTCCAAAAATCCGAAAAATTCAAAATTTCATGAATATCAATCTTGTTAAATTTAACAATTTAATGCTTATTATATCCGAAAATTCAAAAAATCTAACTTTTCATATATGTGAATTTTGTTATATTCGAAAATCCAAAATTATATATTCCAATAATTGGATATCTGAATATTCAATGTTCAAATAATCGGATATCCGATTTTTCCGGATCGGATAAGGATAGCTATTTTACTAATCCAAAATTTTTGAATCTCCGATTTCATATTAGATACGATCCAATATCCGAAAATAAACACCTCTAATTAAAGAGATGGTGTAACACATTAAATTAATGAGTAATATCTCATAAATCCCCTCAATTGTAACTAAAATTTCATTTTTGATATTTTTTCAATATTTCTATGCAATAATTTCAAAATAAATTAAAAATATTTCAGAGAATTTTAAATATATATATATATTCACAATTCATTTTTAAAACTATAAAAATACTTTTTAAAATTATAGTTTTGTGAAATTAAAAAAAAAAACCATAAAATTTTGTGAAAATAAACCTCACTCACACATTTCAAATTATAATTTTATGAAATCATTCTCTATTTTCTTCCTTTAGTGTCGGATTAGCATGGCTATAGCAAATTCGTGCGATGTCCATGGTGTTTCTGTATAACTTTTGCTACGTAGTAGGATTGAATTCACCTGCTCATTCATCCCGATCACTTTTAAAATATCATAATTCATAACAGTGGACCCAATCGAGTAGCTCCAATAGAAAAGATAATTTAATATGAGTAGATATTACATTGTCAAAGGATTAAAAAAATATAAGTAGACATTACAATGTAATATCACCAGTTATTAAAAAAAACAAAGTTATAACACTGCACTTCAACCGTAATCCTTTTGTCAAAACCGATTCGACCGACCGTATACCTTATACTTGGTGTGTTTATTGGTGTAGTCAAAGAATCAATCAGTTTACGAAACATTAGTAAATATTGTGAGACGAAGACGAGTTGGTTGGTGGAAAGATATATTACAAAGGATTTAGAAAATAAAGAAGCGTGTATGTTTATACATTTACGCAGACCAAGTAAAAATTTGTGAGACATGTTAATGTTATAAAGAATTTAAAGTCAGATTCATGAAAATAAAGAAGCATTACAGTTACATTCATGATTCACCTTACAAGTTGCAACAGAAGATAAACTTGAGGCCTAAGGGATTAGAAGCTTTATATACCCACCATTTTTCACGGTTCAAAAAATAAGCTTTTAGCATAAAAGGCAGACCCCAAAATAGACAGCATTTTTTTTTAAAAATCATAATGTTTTATCAATTTTGTTATAATTTTACTTTAATTTAATAAATATAATCATCCAATTAGGTTGTAATACATGTCAACATCTAATTGAAGAAATTTACACTAATTTTTTATTTAATTAAAAAAAATTAGGGTAAACTACATAATTGATCCCCGACTATGCTCCAATTCTTTTTTTGCATCCCTAGACTATCATAAATTACAAATTGGCCCCCTAACTAATCGAGACATACAAAGCAGTCATATTTCGTTAAAAAATAGACGAGCGTCTTGACCTGGAGGTTAACATGTTGACTGAGTTTAAATAAAATTATTCTTATTACATTGTGTTTCCATATCATATTGTTTAATAAAAATAAAATATAAAAAAATATTTCACTTTTAAAACCCTAATCAGACTACCCAAATGGCACAAACTCCATCTTCTTCATTTATACTTCTTCTCCATATTTCTTAGAGGAAAGAAGAAAGAAAATATGAATGACTCAAGAAGAAAAATTTTAAAATGTGGTTGTGAAGTGGACGCTCATCTCATAACATCATAACATGATAATTTGGGTAGGAAATTTTTTGGGTGCTTTAAATATGATGTTGGTCGTAATAATAATTTTTTTGGTGGCATGATTCAGAAGTTGAAAATTGAGAAAGGGTTGTTTTTGTTGGATTGTTGAAGAAAATCAAAAAATAAAAGAGGAACGAAGAAAGATTAAATGATTTGGATTGCTTTGTTTGGCTATATGTGCTCTGATATTGTGGTTTTTATGTAGTTTTGATTATAGTTTTAAAATTTTACTTATTTTTTTGATTTAGGGTTTTATATTTTAAATTTTTTATATGAATTTATGCGAATTAGGTTTGTTAGAAGTTTTACTATAGCGAACATCTCCTTACCCTCTCGGTTGAAGTTGCGTCGATATATCCTTAACTTTAATCTGTTGAATAACTATAACCCCCTAAATTTTTTGAACGATAAAAATCTTAAACACCCAATTTAAACTTTCTAATTTTTGAACGACGAAAAACTTTCTAATTTCACCCAATTCCGCCCATTCATCTGTACCCTAAAGAAATTTCTCTGAAATGACATGATTTTTCTTTGGGGTTTGGACCTTTTAGTTTTAGTGTTAAACTGATTATAGCTAATGAAACATTATTTAATTATAGCTCAAAACACACCGTGGACGCCACATAGGTGTTCCAGTCAGCATGTTAACGTCCAAGTCAAACATCCATCCATTTTTAATGGAATAAGATTGCTTTGTATGTCCCGATTAGTTAGAGGACCATTTTGTAATTTTTTATAGTTAAAGGACACAAAAGTGACTTTGAGCATAGCCGGAGACCATTTATGTAGTTTTACCAGAAATTTATTGTCCACCACTCATATTGTAATTTTTTTCGAATTATATTTGTTATTAAGGGTGTAATTTTTTCTAATAATGTTATTAAGGGCCTAATTTTTTAATACGAGTTAATATGTGCTAATTTTTTCTAGGGAAAACTACACCACTGACCATCAAACAAATTGGGGATACCTATTTGGACCACCGAACTATAAAAAACGTCAATCAGACCACCGAACTTATAAAATCAACCTATTTTGACCACCGCCGTTAAAAGCCTAGCGGTGGAGTGACGGGACTGCCACGTGGCAATTGACGGAAAAATTTAAAAATTACACATTTGGTCCCTATTATTTACACATTCTTTCAATTTAGTCTTAATTTTAAATTAATAAAATAATAAATTATTTAATTAAGTGGTGACACGTGTCAACACCTTATTGGAGGACTTTAATTATTTATATTTGATTTTATTAATTTATTTTCCCCATCCAATCAGGTGGTGACACGTGTCACCACCAATTTAGAGGAGAAAAATAATTTTCTCTCCTTTGCATTTAGCATGAACCGAACCTAGGTCTCCAGGTTGTAAAGCCTATGGCTAAGCCACTGCACCAAGCACAACCTTATGCCATAATTCTCCAGATATAATATATACCTCTTATTAGTTTCCACATTTATAAAGCCAAAAGCTCAAACCTTAAACACTAATTTCATATATATATATATATATAAATCTCAAACCCTAAACTCTAACCCTAAATATTTCAAATTAATTTCACGTTAAATATTTCAAATTAATTTCACGCTAAATATTTCAAATTAAACCCCAAACCCCAAACCCTAAAACTTTAAAATTAATTTCACGCTAAATATTTCAAATTAAACCCTAAACCCAAATTCAAACCTTAAACCCTAAAAATTTCAAATTATTTCCATGCTAAATATTTAAAATTAAACCCTAAATATTTCAAATACAAGATTATGACACCGCAAAATACAAGAACATGACACCTGATAGATGAATTGCCAGGTTTTCAAATCCATCTGTTTATAAGAAACCATTCCATCTCTAGCTCCCCTTGCTCCATTGTATTTGACTGAATGACTCTGTATCTCAGCTTTGTCAATGCTCTTGGCTTTTACCATTTGTTTCAAGCAAATACAGAGTGGAATTTTTAGCCATTGGAGTTGAACTGAAGCTCAATACGTTACAGTATACGGTTTTTTTACTCAAATATATATCATGAATCCCATCTTTTGTATTTCATTCTCAAGTATGGATGCAACCACTTAATTAAATAATTTATTATTTTATTAATTTAAAATTAGGACTAAATTGAAAAAATGTGTAAATAATAGGGACCAAATATGTAATTTTTAAATTTTTCCGTCAATTGCCACGTGGCAGTTCCGTCACTCCACCGTTAGGCTTTTAACGGCGGTGGTCAAAATAGGTTGATTTTATAAGTTCGGTGGTCTGATTGACGTTTTTTATAGTTCGGTGGTCTAAATAGGTATCCTCAATTTGTTTGGTGGTCAGTGGTGTAGTTTTCCCTTTTTTCTAATATTTATTAGGATTTATTCTTAATATTCATTTTTTTCTAATATTTGTTATTAGGGGTCAGTGTTTTTTTCAATATTTGTTATTATGGACACACTCTTAAAGTTCAATTTTTAATATTTGTTATCAGGGGCCCAATTTTCAATAATTGTTATTATGGACCTACTCTTAAAATTTATTTAGTTTTCATTACTCGCTATCAGGGATAGAGACTTAAATAGCAGTATGCAACCGCAACAACGATCTTTATATGAAGATAGAGGAACTATCTAAAATTGTAATACTTGCAACCGTTAGGGGTGTTCAAAATTTCCTGACACAGTTGACCCAGCCCAACTACCCGACGACCTGATACAAAATAACCGGATAATTTTATAGTTATTTTATTTTTCTCGGGTCGGCTACCTGGCTCGATAATTTTCTCAGGTATACGGATCGGGCTTTGGTCGCAAATATTACTTCAGTCGGGTACCCAACTATCCGATTATATATATATATATGGGTTATGATCAACTTACACAGTGTAAACCTCTTTTAAGTTTTACACGTTTTTTAGATCGTTTGATAGGGAAAATGAATGACTGAGATTAACTTCTTACTTTTATAATCTTCACATATTCTACTGTTAATCTCATTCATCCGTTTTACCCATCCAACGATCCAAAAAACGTGTCAAATTTAGAGAGTTTTATACTGTGTAACTCCCTAAGTTTTACACAGTGTAAGTTGATCCTAACTCATATATATATTATTTTATTTTATAATTATTTATATATATATTTAATTAAAATTAAAAATACCAGACGGGACTCACTTAAACCAAACATATCGACTACTGTAGTGTTTTCCCCAAATCCCAATTTCAAATCCCTAACTAAAGAGACAATCAGACAATCGCTCCATCGCTCTTCCTTCTCGTCGGTCTCGTTCACCGTCGATTTACGTCGCCGGCGAGTCGGTGTCGTCACTAGAACTGCAGTCTTCTGCAAGGCAGCAACTCGATACTCTAAGTCCAGGCTCACAAGCACAGTCAAGATATTTTTTTTAAAAAAATTAGGCAAATAAATTTGTAAAGATTTCGACTGGTATATGTTATATCGCCATCTGCTCTGCCTGCAATGATTTTGAGAATCTTAAATTGAGACAGATCATACACACACATGCATGCAAATGATAAGGAGAACTGAAAGTTCTTACCTGGAGTGCTTTGTGATATACACAGCCAGAATTTTTTTGTAGGAAAACTATTGTAGCCTTTATCCACCATCCAGAAATTAGGTATGTGTTTCATTTATAAAATTAAATGATTAAAAAAGGAAAAAAATACCCGTTACTCGATTTTTCGGATACCTAAATAGCGGGTACCAGGTCAAAGCAAGACACGGCCAGCAAAAGAGATACCCGAAAAAATTGAGTACCCGATTTTTCGGCTACCCAAAAATTAGGTTTCCGACAATAAACACCCCTAGTAACCGTCATTTCCACAATAACGTATGTTATTAAAAAAATTACAATCGCGATACTTGCAGTGATCGAAATAACATTTGTAGTGTCTACAACTACCATAAACGTAACATGACCGTAACTGCAATTTATATCTATGATTTGAGGCTCGTTTTGTTAGATTCGTCATTGGTCACTAAAAATTTAAAGTCGGCCTGATGACGACACGTGACCTGATTGGTGAAAAATAAATACAACAAACTAATGAAAAGAAATGAGATGGATAGGATTTGAACTCATGCCACATGCAGAAAACTAATGCTATAGTAATTGGGATAAGAACTTTTGTTTAGTATCGAAAACATTTTTATTCAAGGTTTCATTGTTGGATAAAATTAAAGAGAGAGAGAATTCAAACTCTAATTATTTTTTCTCTGGTATTCGGCTCAATGGTAGATAAATTTGGATCGATCTCGTAGAGGTCCAATATAGGGATGACCCCCTTAATTCATCTCTTTTTTATTTATAATATTAGAATTTAAACTACTAACCTAGTATGAAAGACCTAACATTTTATTTCAAGAGACCAACTGGTGATTAGCAATTCGAATTCTAATTTAATGAAAACATAAGAGGACTGCTTAACCACTAAACTAAAACTAATACTTAATTAAAAATGAATATGTATTAAATACGAAGGAACAACATGTAATAACTATTAATATAGCATTGTTATATTTTTATATTAATATGATAATATATAATAAATTAATAATATAATTAACAATATTTATTATTTTCAATTTAAATTATTTAATATATATATGTGTGTGAGAGAGAGAGATAGGACCCAGTTGCACAGGGCAAGTGTTTTTAACTTTTTCACGTTTTTTTGGATCGTTGCATGAGTGGAATGGATGACTGATATTAACACTGGGTTATGTGAAGATTATCACTTGGAAAAAAAGTAAAGAATTAATCTCAGTCATCCATTTTACCTATCCAATGATCCACAAAAGTGTAAAACTATGAGTTTTACATTCAGTGTAAGTGGATCGATCCCTATATATATAGGATTAGTCTACCACGTGCGACGAACATCGATGAACACCACTAGTGATGAACACCGATGAACACCATTAAATTAATTAATAAAAATTTAAATTTTCAAGGACCCATCATACAATTAATAATTATTTTTAAAAATTCAATTCAATTATTTTTATATATTAAAATTTTATTTTTTTAATAAGGGTAAACTATATATTTAGTACCTCACTTATTTCCGTATTTCTATTGAACCCTTATTATTTAAATATTATTTCAATTTGATCATATTCTTTATAAAAAAAATAATTTAACCCTTAACTCACAACCTAAAACCCTAAACTATTAAATCTTAAACTTTTAAATCTATACCCTAAACTATATATCATTAAAAATAATTACACCATCATCGATTCAATTCAATTCTAAAGCCAAAAGAAACCTCGCCCGGATCGACATTTCCGTTCTTCAACCGATTAAACCACGATTCCGCGTGTGTGTTCTTGAATATGAAATCAAAATCAAGACTTACAGCAATCAAATTGAACCCTTTATCCAAGAATGGCATCGACATTTCCGTTCTTCAACCGATTAAACCACGATTCCGCGTGTGTGTGCTTGAATATGAAATCAAAATCAAGACTTACAGCAATCAAATTGAACCCTTTATCCAAGAATGGCTTTAGAATTGAATTAAATTGATGATGGTGTAATTATTTTTAATGATATATGATTTAGGGTATAGATTTAAGAGTTGAAGGGTTTAAGGTTTAATAGTTTAGGGTTTTAGGTTAAGGGTTAAGAGTTAAGGGTTTAGGGTATAGATTTAAGAGTTGAAATAATATTTAAATAATGAGGGTTCAATAGAAATACGGAAATATGTGAGGTACTAAATATATAGTTTACCCTTATTAAAAAAATAAAATTTTAATATATAAAAATAATTTAAATAATTTTTTAAAAATAATTATGAATTGTATGATGGGTCCTTGAAATTTTAAATCTTTATTAATTAATTTAATGGTGTTCATCGGTGTTCATCATTAGTGGTGTTCATCGATGTTCGTCGCACGTTGTAGAATTTTCCATATATATATATGGTTTTGCTATACACAACCCTAGGGGCTATGTATAAGAAATACTAGATTCATATCATTAATTGTTATTTTACTTTTCAATAGAATCTATTAGAATGTGATTAATTACATTCCTAAAATATTAAACATCATTGATACATGCACTACAACAAAACAGACTTTTAGCGGCGTTTTTATAACCCTATAGCGGCGTTTTTTAGCGCCGCTAAAATCACTCCCGGCGCTAAGGAAAACGCCGCCAAAGAGCCGCTAGAAGCAGTGTCGCAAAAGGTAACAGTGTTTTAGTCGTATAAAGGCCGCTATAGGTTTTGTTCTATAGCGGCGTTTGTATTCTAAAACGCCGCAAAAGGTCAGTGGTCTATAGCGGCATTTGTATTCTAAAACGCCGCAAAGGGTCTGTGGTCTATAGTGGCGTTTTTATTCTAAAGTGTCGGGAACGATGCTTCTACAGCGGCGTTTTTACCGAAAATGCCGTAAAAGGTCAGTGGTCTATAGTGGCGTTTTTATTTTAAAACGCCGGGAATGATGCTTCTATAGCGGCGTTTGTGTTCCTAAACGCCGACATTGGTTGTTCTATAGACACGTTTTTCTTGTAAACGCCACAATATGTTATAAATTTATAGCGACATTTTTTTAGCAAACGCCGCTACACGCAATGCTTCTATAAAATACATTTTTAAAATGTAAATTACCCAAATAACCTGTAAAATAATCCAGAATAACATAAATTTTTTAAAAAAACTCCAAAAATTAAGTAAAAACAACAAAAAACAAATTCAATTCTAGAACATTAAAGTGAAATATAGTTCAAACGTTGAATTAAAATGTAGTTCAACATTTTTATTTTGAATTCACACATGAATGAAACTAAGATGGCGGATTCTTTGGTTGGTTCTGCCTTAACACCGCCATCATTTCTTCAAAATCTCATTGAAGCTTTTGATATGCTGCTTCTCTCTCAGCTTCCCTCCTGACTCTCTCAGCTTCTCTCGCTTGTACCTCGGCTTGAAATTGAGTTAACTGTTGTTTTAACCGATTAACTTCTACTTGAGAAGATTGGCTTTGTGATGGCATGTACTGAGACGAGTTAGACCCATAATATTTTGTCGGGGTAACGAATAATCCTTGGCAACGAACTTGACCATATCTTTCAGGACCCAAGACGTCAGCAATAACTTGATTTTCAATCTCTTCCATATTAACAGAACCATTAGTTGAAGCTGTAGCTTCATACTCCGTTCTTTTTTCCCTCAATTTCTCCTGGGTTTAATTAAAAATGTTATACTATTGATATTAAATATAACATAATCCAGATTTTCCGTTTAATGAACATACCATAATTTATGCAGCTTCGGGAGTCATAGGAGAGCCATTCTTTTTTGTGTGCGTAATGTCAAAGAGCTTTATCCGTCCAACGCTAGTGCCAATTGTAATTTGCTACAACGTATAATAGAAATTAATACCCACGAAAAAGTAATTCATTAAAAACTAATCAATAATTAAAAATAATAATACCTCGTCATTAGCTATACGAGCAAAACTCTTTGACCCGGTGGTGTGAGTAAACTTTTGTTTTTGCCTGCTAGCAACTCCAACGCGCTCTCGATCTTACAATTTAAAATTTGTATAATGTATAAAGCCAATATTATAATAACATTATTATTTTTTAAAGTGCTTCGATCATACCTCTCTTTTCGTTGAACTCCAAAATCTGAATGCATCTTCCCATTGATATCAGAGAATTCCCAGCGGGACATTTTGCAGCTTCTCTTGAAGTCTGAGATCATTCTTGAAATGTCTTTTTTCAAGAAGCTCTTATTGTCTCTCTATTTTCTTCTAATGCATGCTTCACATAATCGTCTGAGATCTCAAAAGAAAATTTATCCTACAAATGACACAATCAAAGAAAATATAAATATTATTTTGAATTGTAATAGATTATTATTACAATGACATTATTACCTTAACAAGATCCAGAGTTTGATTTTTGTTACTATTCAGCATCTAAGCCATGACTCATAATTGATCGGTAAAATCACAGAGTTGCGTGCAACAATGCCTAAGTAACTGCCCAGAACACCTGTTTCTGCCCCAATGGGTTGGTCGGCATCGTTTCTTGAAACTTTCACGCGTTCACTATCGGGAAGATTGTGCAATTCATTCAATGTCGTGCGCCCTCTACTCTTACGACTTCGACCATTTCCATCTATAAATGTAAATGGGTTAGGTGTGAGTTTATGATTTATAATTTTAGGGTTTAGGGTTTTGTTGTATTTATATAATTTTAAGGTTTTAGTTTAGGGCTTAGGGTTACAATTTAGGGTTAATGTATGGTTTTTAGGGTTTAATGTTTATGTCTTAGGGTGTAGTATTTAGAGTTTAGGGTTAAGATTTAGGGTTTAGATTTTAAGGTTAGGGTTTAGGTTAAGATTAAGGTTTAAAATTAAGATTTATGGTTTAGGGTTTAAGGTTATGGTTAATGTTTAGGGTTTAGTTTTAATGAACACCATAAATTAATCTAATAGATTCTATTGAAAAGTAAAATAACTATTAGTGATGGGAATTTAGTAGTTCTTATACACAGCCCTAAGAGTTGTGTATAGCAAAACCCATATATATATATATATATATATATATATATATATATATATATATATATATATTCTAAAATTTCAAAATTTGAGATTAATTTGAAATTGAGACTTGATTTATAGAAGTGTAAACTTTCAGGGATGATTTCATAGTCTATAAACTTTAGGGACATGTTGAGTAATTAACCCTTCCATTTTAAATTGAATTTTTGTCTCCTTTGAACACTGCCGAAATCGGTGGTTTATTTCAACTTTAGTTATTTGTTATTATTATTTTTATTCTTTAAAGTTTCTTTTTAAAACACCTCCAAAACATTAAAACCCTCCATCTTTGCACCGCTGCTAAACTGTATTACATTTCGTTCATACTCTCGGTTAGCAGCCATTGACAAGCCCTAGCATACATCTTCCCATGCCAACCACAACCACATTGCGTCATGTTGAGTGTGTAAAAGTTTTATATTTTACTCCCTATTTAACTCATAATTCTGCTGCATTCAAGCATAATTTATTGCATTTAGGTTAGATTTCATTTATACATCACAATTATATCAAATGACACAATTTCTACTAAAATTGGTTGCTTTTGCAGGTAGCTGCTGTAGCAGATGGAAGGCAGTGGAGAAACAGACGCTGGCAGTAAAGAAGCAGAGCTGGAACTGGACTGCAGACGAGAAGGATGCTGTTGCCATGGCTGCTGCCGTGGCATTCAAGGACGACAACAATGGTGGTGAGAAGAAGTAAAGTGGGCCTCGACAGAAAGAGAAAATTAAGCCGGTCTGTCGTGGAGCACCCTTATATTTTTCCAAGCCCTAGATCAGAATAAAGGCCAAGCCCAAAGTTCAAGGAAGAAAACTCCAAGCAAGAAGGAAGGACGAATTAAAGATATATGCTTTGAAGATTTAGTCTTTAATAGAGTTGTACTTTAGTTTAAACTTGTATTCTTGCCATATTAGAAAACTTGAACCCAATGCATATATAAATGCATGTAATTCGACTTAGGGAAGGAGATCTTACTCTCTAGCCTTCTTCCCAAAACCCTAGTCGTTTTCCCTTTCTCATCATGTTCTAAACTTCCTCTAGGGCTAAGGGTTGATTTGTAAAGTAGTTGCAAGAATTGCATTTGTTTTAGAAATTTTTCTGTTCAATAAAATAGACTTCAAGTTTGCTTATTATGGTTTTCAACATCTTGCAAGAGTATCGGGAGAGCATTGTGAGATTACACATTTACTTAATATCGGGAGAGTTAAGTATTTCGAAAGGAATAAGTACGGGTTCTCCAGTTTATGGTTGAACTATCTCGGACCTAGGGATATGACGAGGTTAAGTGGCTAAGGAAGAATTCAACAACATCGGTGTTCATACTTCGATTCACGCCGGGAGGTATCATCAAAGACGTGTTCATCGACAGACTTGGACCTAGGGATAGGCCAAGGCACAGCAGGGATTCTTGCCAAGCTTGAAGTACAGAGTTGTGTGATCGCTGCCGCGACAAACAACAGACCGCTGCCGCGACAGGCGCAACGACAGAACATAGATTCTTAGACTTTGCAACACTTACAGTCTGAGCAATTCAATACCGGCCCATTCTCTCTATCCTGATTTCGTTATTCTTTTATTTCAGTATTCCTTATTATCTCGTGACAACAATTAAACTATTTCTTCTTCTCTTGTGCAGCAATCTAAGGTGAAGCTATTAGTCCAATCCCTGTAGAGACGATATCCGATACTTACGTATCACTTTACTACTTGTATCGTGTACACTTACACTATATTGTGATAGACACTTTTACACGCAACACACCATATTAACCTCCTATGTTCACACCTCTCTCATAACCATCGTCCCTTTATTCAAGTGGCTAGCCGTCAATCATAGCAATCAAAGGCTCAATTTCCCCTCTGCCACAAATTGATTGAGGAAAATTTTATTATTATTTTTAATGAATTCTTTTATTAATATCTAGGTTATCAGTGACATTTATGACTAAAGTTTTTATTTGATTCAGTGTTTATTGATTTGTAGATATTTTTCGTGTAGAATTTGATTGTGTCAGACTCAATACTATGTTAGATCGTTAGGAAGACGTCGTCTAATAATTCAAATAGTTCTAAATTTTTTTAGGTGTGTGTCTTTTTTTCCAGTTGCTATATTTCACAATAAATCACGTTAGAGTTTTGGTTATCGTATTTACACTAATTCTATATGTTTTATAATTTGTCTGAAAACTTTGTTTATTTGTGTACTTGGTTTGATTGTACTAGTTTTTTATTGAGAATATCTTATATGTTCTGAATTCTGACTTACACTACGAGCAAGTTAATTGATATGTTACCATAGTATCTCTTGATTAATTTCATCGAGATGCATCATAGTCTTGTATTACTTACATGCATTGGAGATGGCGGATGGATGATGGAGATCTGGCGGGACGCCGCACTAGGAAATCAGATTTTGGAGATTCGATAATAATCTCTCTTTTTTTTCATTTAAAATTGAACGTTTTTAGTTTTGTATAATACTTAAAGTTTCTACTATTGTTCTGAGTTCTGTCGCGGAATAAGGTTAGTTTAGAGTATAGATGGTAATGGTAGGTTTGGGTAGTGGTGTTATTAGTATCTTGGCTCATTAACACATCTCCATGACTTGCATGTTTTGTGTTACTTTATTGCATGATAAAATCTGCTCTCTTGTTTCTTTATGTTTTTCTTATTATGCTTTAGCTCATTTTTTTTTAATTTTTACTTTTATATTATTATATACTTTAAGAGTGGGCTTGGCTTTTGGAGAATTAAGTCCCAGACTTTTCTATTTATTTAGTTAAACACATTCTTTATTTATTTTATTTTCAGATTGTGACATGATATTTTATTTTGTTATTATAGACTTGAAATTTGTTATTTAGTTTTAGAAATATAAATTTACTCTTGTGTTACATTTTTTATTTTGGAAGAGATACCATATTTTCTTTTTTAATGGTTTGCCGTTGTATTTATTATTATGTGGATTGTTTTAAAAAAAACAATAAATTTGAGGTCATTTCAATGATTAATGTGACCTTTTGCATTTGGTCATATAATTTAGGCCACGTGTAGGGGTTACAAGATTCAGTTACACTATGTAAAATTCAATTAATTTTATATTAATTTATAATTATTTGATGAGTAAAATAGATGGATGAGATTAAAAGTAAGATATGTGAAGATTATCACCTAAAAAATAAAAAATTAATCTCATTTATCCATTTCGCCTATCTAATGACCATGAATGAGTGTAAAACTAGTTAAATTTTATACGATATAAGTGAATTATAACCATATTTCCTCTCTCACTAAAACCGCTCTTTGAAAACTGATTCAATAATTACTTAAAGAGGGGCGTATATTAGAACCACCAAAGTCGAAGAATAGAATAAGGTAAAAGTTTATGTTCAAAGAAAAAAAATTATATCACAAATAAATATCTTAATTATATCCACCTTTTCATTTGGAAACATAAAATATTTTTTTATTAAAGTAGGTCCTCAACATATCACCATTTTTAATTAGGTACTTAAAGTATTTTTCGTTCAAATAGATGTTTAAAGTACTTTTTAATTAATATTACATGTTAACTTTTAAGAATTAAAATAAATAATAAAAACATTTTATGTACCTAATTGAATAAAAAAATATACTTTAAATATTTATTTTTGATAAAAAAATATTTTAAATACTTAAATGAAAAAAATGATATATTTTATATACTTATTTGTAATATAAAAAAACGTGTCGGGTTTAAAAGGTTTACTGGTGGGGCCATGATAATGTGGCATCTGACACGTGCAGAGGCAGAGAGGATTGTCTTCCAAATGACATGACAATGGAAACCAACATTTACCACGAAATTGATGCGGTGGGAACCTTTTAGAATCAACTCGCACACTCAACAAGCTGGACCCCGCATCTGAGGGCCCACTCTTCCTCGTTGTGAAAACCACAGACTTAAATGTTTCAGTGCTTGGGCCCCACCCTTCCGCCCTTTAATTAAGTGCTGAACCGCGGAGGATGAGGAAATAAATCTCTTCGCTTCCTTGTCCTTCCTCTTAGTCAAAAGTATAATAACTCTTCCTTTTTCTTTTGATTGAAGGAGAGAGATTATTACCACGAGCTTTATAAAAAAAAATTTAGAACATAAATAAAAGAAAATAATACTTTTGTAATAATTATATAAAGCATCTTTTAAATTTTATATATTTTTTCAACTTACCACTTAAACTATATTTTGCCCACCTTTACCACCTAAACTTTTTACTATTACCCATATAACCTAAAAATCGACACCGTTTAAAAACGTAATAGCCAATGAAAAGTCGCCGCATAACCCTTTTTATTTATAATTTCTTATTTTCAGTATATTACATCAAAATAAAATAAAAATAAAATAAATGTAATATAACATTATTAAAAAAAATATTTAACCTTAATTAAAAGCATCCCCGTATTTTAATTCGATCCCTAAAATCCCAATTCAATTTTTACCCCAAACAAATTTTATTTCTTCTGCACGAATTGGGGAAGAACTCGTTGTGTTGAAGTCAATTTAAGGTTCATGAATTCGTTCGACTCTTTACCATCTTAACATTTGCTTGTTTTTTTACAGGTTTTAAGATACCCAATTGTCTTTGAAGCATAACAACCGAAAGTTCAAGCTTTATCATTGAAGGAGACGTTGTACAATGTGATTGTGAGTTGAAAGCCCGAATTTGCACTTCAACTGTTCCACGGAGCAAGGGTAGAGATTCTATAGATGTGCTAAAGGTCGACATGAAATAATTCTTTTTTGGCTATATTAGTTATCTGTTATAAATATTGTGATTGAATTAAGGCTTAATTTGGTTTATTTTTACACTTTTGTAAAACAAATGTAATTTCTTTAGGTGGATTGACTATGATGATGCAAATTTAAATAAAAAAAATTTAAGAAATGAAATTCATAAGTTATTGGTTGAGAATAGAGAAATTAGAGTTGCGAATGTAAAATTGAAGAAGATGGTGAACATTGATAAAGTTAGAAGATTGGAGAAAAAGTTAGAAAAGATAAAAAATATTTAAAGTTGAAACAAAAAAATTGAAGAATGAAACAATGTTCTGCAAGATTATTTTAATTGTTTCATTCTTATGTTATGTTGTAATGAAAATTTTCATTTCAATGAACTGAGAATTAGTGATTGATGTTGTAGAAGACATGTTTTTCATGACGGTTAAGCAATGTTATAGAATGTTATGTGAATGATGAAATGTCATGGAAGATTAGAATTACCTCTAAAGAAATTGTTTTTTTTATCAGCAAAGCGATGTATATTTTATTGATATGAATATACAACGCTAGTCAAACAAGCGCCTCATTAAAAACCTCCCTAATCCTAATGGAGGAAAAGAGTACGACTTGTTGACTTTTCAAAAACAACAAACTCCCTTACAAATCATAACGAAGCCTGGAACAAAGAGACACGAGACACCCCCTCCTTTGCTAGGGCATCAGCTAGCCCATTCGCCTCCCGGAATATATGAGAAAAGCACACGGAACCTAGCCTCAAACATGCACGATCAATCACACAAAAATACTCCCACAAACGCCAAGGGCGACGGTTCACCTGCAGCACCCACCCAATCGCAACTCTGGAATCCGACTCAACGATTAAAGGACGATCCGCCCATTTAGACTCTACAAAAAACTCCAGTGCAAAAGATATCGCCCGAATCTCAGCCACATTTGAATCAAGAGTACCAAGAGGACCGGAAAACAAAGCGAGAATCCGACTCTGAGCATCACGCAAAACCCCTCCAAAGCCCGCTGGTCCTGGTTTCCCACGCGCGGAACCGTCCACCGAAAATTTCACTGTATTTCCAATAGGAGGCTCCCAACTCACTCCCAACCGCTCCGAATGCTGAGCAATCCCTTCACGATACAAACTCGGACAATCCCACCAGAGGGACTCAGAAACCGATAAACCCTCCTTGAGGGTATGTTATATCATGAATTGATTTGTATATATTGATTTTGCATTTGAAATTAATTTGATAACATGTACATAAATAACTTGCAAAAGATTTAATTTGAATGTTATGAATTGATTTGTATAAAATATTTTTTTTATGCAAAATATTTTTTTTTGCACAACACAGAAGATTATATAACACAAGTTCCATAATACAAAAGTTTCATAACACAAAATAAGTTTTTGGAATAGTTACATAATAACTTGCAAATGTTGCATAGTACAAAAAATGTTCTTTTTTGCATAACACAAAAAATTGTATAGCACAAAAATTTTATAATACAAAAGTTCCTTAATACAAAAATTTTATAACACGAAATAAATTTTTGAAATAGTTACATAATAGAATAACTTGCAAAGGTTGCATAACACAAAATATGTTCACAAAAGATCCCAAATAAGAACATAATATTAGATGTTCACAAAAGATCCTAAAATATAACAATGCACCAAAACTTGCTTAAGCTTAAGTTGGCCTCCTTCTTGGGATTAACTTAGAGATCTTGTTGTTGTGGTTATTGAAAGTTGATGGTGTTGTAAACATGACTGTAGGTTGATTCACTAGTGCAGAGTGATTGAATTCAGATTGTTGACTTAATGGTACAAACTGAAATATAATTAGAGGTTCAGACATAGTTACAGACTTCACTTGAAATCTGGTGTTAGGCCTCCTTACCATCACTTGACATGTTCTGCTAGGCTACAAAAACAAAGTAACATAATATTAGAATGTAGTCAAAATTTAAAAATGATGACCAATATTGGATGCATGACTTACATTTAGAATCGACATGCCTATTGTTTTATTTGTGTATAGTCCAATGCCTTGCATAATTGTTCTTTCTCTTGATCCAAATGATGGTTTAATCAACTGTCTTCCACATGATAGTTTAGTTTTTGATACCCTCTTTAAAGTATCTGCTGGTTGTGAGTGGTGAATGGGTGCTAGTTGTGAGGTATTAAGGCTGTTGGATGTGAGGGATGAGTGGTTGTTGGTTGAGAAGACGCAGACTCATGTATTTGTTAAGACTTTCAAATTATGAAATCAGTTAGCAAATAATAATTAATGAATTCAAAGAACAAATTAAATTGAAATGCACTCACAACTTTGTTTTTTGAAGGACAAATTTTATTGTTGTGTCCAAGCACTCCACATGGTCTATATGTGCTCTTGCTTCATTTTTTAGAAAGCTTGGTCCCCTTGCTTGTTTTTCCTTTCTTACTTTTTCTCTTTAGTTTTGGTCTTTCAGGGAGCTTCATTTTCAAAGGAGGTTCGATTTTTTTCATTTTTGTGTTTTTCCAAAAAGTCTCACTCAGTATGGTTGGCAATGCATAATCATAAAGTGACTGATATATTTTCTTTGTGTATGCCTTATAAACATACCTCTCAAGTGTCCTAGAATTAAACAATATGACACATATAGAATGTGAGCATGGATTATCAGTTAGATCTTAATATCTACATGTGCACTTATGACATTGTAGATCAACAACATATGTTTACCAATTACAGTATACCTCATACCCATGTTGATCATTCCAACGGATATGGCAATATGCATAAAAGGCTTTTGGTTTTCAACTAACTTAGCAGTTTTGGTGCACAAAAGGCCTTCCCATTTTTGACACTTCACTTTGTGTGCAAGGGTCTATTCACCACAGCCTAATGTCCTCAAGCAAAGAGATTACTGATTTGTACATTGCATCAATGATTGCTTAGTTAAAAATTTCTCCAAAATTATTGTCCACTGCATCACACTTTGAATGTGTTAAAATAAAAACTTTTGACCAATGTCTTGGATCTCTCTTCATTAAGCTTGACAAAGCAGTGGCCTTCATAGTTACCATCCTTGCAGAATGCTTCTGAAAATCTGTCATAGTGGTTGCCTTGCAGCATGCCCAAAACAGTTGTTGCATATCATGTTCATTGTTATCCTTCTTCCAATATGCATACATATGTCTTGCACAAAATTTATGCTCAGCTTTTGAAAGGATCAATTGTACTTCTTCCAAGATCCCCTGAAATAGTTTACAAAGCAGTTCAAAAAACCAATTTACATAAACAATTTACAAATCGATTTAAGAAATCCAGTTGAATTTATTTTACCTTTTGCATGTCACTGAGTATAGTGAAACTATACCCATCTCCTATTTCATATCACTTTGGATGTGTTCTAAAAACCAGGCCTGAGTTTCTCTATTCTCCACCTCTACTACAACCCATGCAATAGGGAATATTTGGTTATTACCATCCTTACAACAGTTAGTATTTCACCTTTAAAGTCTCATTTAAGATAACACACATCTAAAGATAAAATCGGTCTACAATGTTTCTTGAATCCTTCTTTTAAATCACCAAAACATACATACAGTCTTCTAAAAATTGGGTTAGAGATGGAGTAGGTTTCCGAACAACGAGATCAAATGTATCATTTGGATCTGCTTCCCTCAATGTAAACACATAATCAAATAACTTATTAAACTCCTCATGCAACCTACCCCTAATTTTTTCAGTATCTCAAATTCTAACTTTGTGGCACACATTTTTGTTCAGTTCTACTTTAACCTCTTTCTTAGCAAGCCTCGTCACGTCCCTCAATTTCAAGTTAGGCAAAATCCTTAACTTACTCAAGAGATGTTTCTCAATAAACTTGTGACACCCCCAACCCGGGCCGGGAGTTAAGGGTGTCGCCGGAACAGAAAAGGCGGACAAACGAAACAAATCGGACAATTGCGGAAGCATTTCGATGACGTGATATTATTTTAATCATTATTTCATATTAATGCGCACGCGGAAAATGGGCTAACAAAACTTAAACATACTTTCCCTTAATCTTGTTACTAATTTTCAGACCAATTTAAAACTTTTTTTTTATCATTTTACTAATGCAATTAAGCCATAATGTCGAACACTTAATTAACCGATTACATGCCATTCGAAAACCCTTACTTAAATGGTCTAGGTGATTTCGAATTAAACCAAAATTACCAAATATTTAATCAAGCCAATTTTCATGCAACACATAATAGATGTCAATTTCATATCATGGCATTTGATTTCCTTTACTTAGGACTTACAAAATAACATAGCTTATATGCCCCTAAACATGCCAAGCTATCAACCATGGACAACAAAAAGGATCGACACAACCACTAGCTTGACTTACATTTTATACACAAAATAATGAGGCTAACTACTTAGATACAAAACATGATTCTAGCCTCCTAACCAAACATCACGGAGCATGTAATTTCAAACACCATTTCAAACTTAAGTTACGACCAAATAAAACAAAACGGATCCTGAGACAGACTTCAAAGCCACCATCTAGGAGTCTAAAAATAAGACTTAGATCGTACATATTTCAGAACTGTGAACTTGAGAACTTGATGACCTTGATCCAACGAAAGCTAGCTTTAGGATCCGAGCTATCCTGCTAAGGTTGGGAAGAAGAAAACAACGGAGCGGTAAGTACAAAAAGTACTTAGCGAGGTAATACTAAAACTAATTCATTCTGGAGCTTAAGCGTGATCAAACATTGAGATTACTTAGCTAGGTTTGTTAGTAATTCGGTATTCACCCAACTAAGCTCACACAAAATTCATACATATGGCATCATACAAGTCATATCAACATTCATAGCACATACTCGAATACATAGCATATCACAATAATTTATTTCATGCTTATACATGATTCGATCAATAGCATAATTCATTTCATAATCAGCATACTCAATATCATACTTAGCAATTGAATAAAATCAAGATCTCATGCTAACCATTCATAGCATATTTAACTTATCAATCGAATTCACAAATCCACCATAGCATATCATTCGAATGACCTCAAATTATCATTCAAAATCAGAATTTCTCATTTCATAATCACATACATTCGAATAGGGTTATTACCCAAATTTCACATAATCGAACTTGTAAGCATTTCATATGCTTCTTATCATAGTCGGATAGGACCAATGTCCACATATCATAGCACTTCATTTCATAACATATTCGGAAAGGATCAATGTCCACATAGCATAGCATTTCATATCATAGCATATCATATTAAGTCACTTTATTCTTTATCCACTTCATAAGCTTATTTAGCTTAGCAAGTTTCATTCAATTCATGCACTTCATTTCATATGGAAATTCATTTCATTTCTTTAATATAGTTTCCTAGCTCAAACATTTAATTTAACGTTTTGCCCATGGTAGAATAGTCGTAACAGAAATTCGAGCCATCGGAAGGGTAACATGTAACGCATATCGGAGTTGTGTTGCCCGCGGCAACGTCATAAATTGCACAAAGCAATATCAAAGGGGATGCCCATAGCATCGTGTGTCTCGAACAGCAATCAAGATCACACATCTTATCAAGAGTACACAAAGTACTATCAAAGATTGCACAAAGCAATATCGGAGGGTGAGCTCAGACTCTAGGCATGCCGTTCTTATCTAGAACGTCCAAACGACCAAGGGCGAAATCTTGTTAAGTGATTAGTCCATTAATTCATTTCATGTGTATTTTTCAGAATTCACATTGCATGCTCATTCGCTCATAACATGGCAGCAACATCATTCATACATAACATATGCATTTTCAAGCATAGCATATTCATGTCATAGGGCAGTCCACATAATCATCATATCAATTACGATCAAAAATTCATTTCATGCTTTTCTACCATACAATCACTTACATGGGCAGTCCACATTTGTACATACTTAATCGATCATCAAAATCTACATCAACATAGAATTCATGGCATCAACCATCATGCAAAACAGTCCACATATCGCATTCGATCAAACATGTATCACAAATTGCAATCATGCATTCAAATTCCTTTATAACTTCTTCCCTTACTAAACATATTACCGGATAGCATTTAGTCCAATTTCATGCTTATAAAATATAAATTTATAGAAAATTAAAGTGGTTCGGACACTAGTCCCAACCCTAAGGCAAAATTAAACTCATAAAATTACACTCACGAAATTACACTCACGATCCTTATGCTTGATCTCGAATTGAGATGCCTTTGCTAAACATATTACCGGATAGCATTTAGTCCAATTTCATGCTTATAAAATATAAATTTACAGAAAATTAAAGTGGTTCGGACACTAGTCCCAACCCTAAGGCAAAATTAAACTCATAAAATTACACTCACGATCCTTATGCTTGATCTCGAATTGAGATGCCTTTGCTTCTTCCTTTCGAACGATCGATCCTAGCTTCCTCCAAAGTTTCTTCGCTATTACGATCTTAACTCTCAACATTAAACAAATACACTATATTAGGAAGCAATTCAACCATACTAATTCACAATTCAAGCATGAACTCCTAATTTCAATTCTGACTTTTTCATTAAACTAGTTCGAGGACTAGTTATCGTTTTAATCATAACTTTTTAATTACTTATCCGAAATTAACATATCATATATCGTTGGAAAGGTATTAAACCCAATTTTTCAGTCACATTAACCTCATATTTTTATCTTATTCGGATTAATACAGTTTATTACTTATTTATACTCAATTCGGCAATTCTGGACAGCATGCACTGCCCGACTTTAAAAATTCGTATCTTTCAAATTACATACTGAAATTTAGTTCCGTTTTCTCTCAATGATTCTAGACATACTAAAGTTTATACAGTATAAATTTCAGCTTCAAATACCTTATATTCGATTTTTAGTGAATTTCCAAAGTCACTGCTTTTACATTGAACATCACTGGACAGATTTCTTAATTAACACTTTAGCTTGAACATACACTTAACTACATACTTGAATCTAAATTTCTTTCATAGCATGACTTATTATACTTTTCAAGGGTATTTTTGCAGTCCATGTAAGTTTCTAATTCCAACATTTAGGCATGCAAATTACCGATTCTTTCATAACAGTCCCCAATCTTCACAAATTTCGATCTCATGACCATTTTTAGTTCTAATCATCATACCATCTTCCTACTTCATTTTTCCAGCAACCATTAAACTTTTATAACCAAATGTTCATCCCTTAACAAGTTTCTCTTAGTAACCATTTTCAGATTTTGACTCTTAACAAATTTTCCAAAGCTCAAGATTTTATATTTCTTTCAAAACAGTCCCCTCTTTACTTCTTTCATGTGTTCTTTGCATAGATTCCACATTTTTCCATATTTTATCTTGTTATTTTACTCAAGACTCATGTGACTTCATGTTCATATAAATCTTAGGTTTGCATGCATGTTTTTAGCTCAACCGAAAATTTCAAAGTGTAGGAGACTTACTTTCTTTAATCTCTTGACAACCTTAGTTACTCTCTTCAATATCCTAGCTTAATCCTTCTTCATGCAACCGAAAATTCACACATTTTTGCTCTCAAACAAGGCTGACTATTGAGCTTCCCTCTTCCCCCATAATTTCCCTTTCTTCACGGCAAAGAAGAGCAAAAATGGGAAAAGATGACAAGCTTTCATCATATAATTGATTTGGTGGCTTTTGCATTTACCTATAAGCCCTTTTTACTTCTTCATTTATCCTTAATTTACTAGGGGCAGCCCCAAGGATAATCCATCTTTTACATGCAATATTCACTATTTAATAATCTTTTAATTTAATCCCTAAATTGCTTTGTTACAAGCTTTATTAAGTTTTATCAATTTCGTCCAATTTTTAAGGAGTACAATGTTATTTAATTTCTTTCGTATTCTTTTAATTCCACATTTTAAATCTAGACATCACTAATTCAATTTCATTGGCTTACCAATCGGCTAGACTAATTAATTCGAATCTAATTTCCTTTCTAATCCGAATTGGTGCATTAATTGCCCAATTAAGGACTTCAGGGACCAAATTGCATAATTCACAAATTCGCAAGCTCAATTGCTTCTAAGAATAAATAAAATAATTAAATTCTACGGCTATAAATTCTAGGACGGAAATGCGGATGTTACAATTCCCTCCTCCTTAAAGAAAGAATTCGTCCTCGAATTCTTACCTGAACTGAATAAATGAGGATATTTCTTTCTCATCGTATCCTCGGGTTCCCAAGTTGCTTCTGTAACGTTATGATTCTTCCAGAGAATTTTAACAAGAGGGACACTCTTGTTACGAAGCCTTTTAATTTCTCGATCGAGAATCTGAATAGGTTCCTCTTCATAGGAGAGGTCGGGATTAAGTTCAACATCTTCTGGTTCGAGAAAGTGAGACGGATCGGATCGATAACGCCTTAACATAGAAACATGAAAGACATTATGAATCTTATCGAATTCAGGAGGTAGTGCAAGGCGATAAGCTACATGACCAATTCTCTCAATTACTTCGAACGGTCCAATGAAACGCGGACTAAGTTTTCCTTTCTTGCCGAAACGAAAAACTTTCTTCCACGGAGAAAGTTTGAGAAATACTTTATCTCCGATCTCATATTGGATGTCCCTACGCTTCAGGTCAGCGTATGACTTCTGCCTATCAAAAGCTTGTTTCAATCGGGAATGAATAATTTGCACTTGTTCTTTAGTTTCCTGAAGCAGTTGAGGTCCTAAAACCTTATTGTCTCCGAGTTCAGACCAACACAAAGGAGTTCGGCATTTTCTTCCATACAACGCTTCAAAAGGAGCCATCTGAATAGAAGACTGATAGCTATTGTTATAAGCGAACTCAATTAACGGCAGAGATTTCTCCCAATTTTTACCGAAATCGATAATACAAGCTCTAAGCATATCTTCAAGGTTTTGAATTACTCGCTCAGATTGTCCGTCACTTTGAGGATGAAATGCTGTGCTAACATTCAGCTTAGTTCCAAGAGCCTTATGTAGAGCTTTCCAGAATCGAGCTGTAAATCGAGGGTCTCGATCTGAAACAATAGAAGTTGGAACTCCGTGTAAACGGATAACTTCTCGAACATACAGTTCTGCTAAGGTCTCAAGACTATAATTCATTCGCACCGGAATGAAATGTGCTGATTTAGTGAAACGATCAACGATTACCCAGACAGCATCACACTTTCTAGAAGAGTCAGGAAGACCAGTTACAAAATCCATCGTAATCCGTTCCCATTTCCATTGCGGAAATTCAAGAGGCTGAAGTAATCCAGTAGGAGCACGATGTTCAGCTTTGACTCGCTGACAATTTAGACATCTCGATACAAAGTCATTGATAGCCGATTTCATTCCAGACCACCAATACAAGGGCTTGAGATCCTTGTACATCTTAACAGATCCAGGGTGGATTGAAAAAGAACTTTGATGTGCTTCTTGCAGAATTTCAGCTTGCAATTCCTTATTATTAGGAACACAAATCCGATCTTTGAAATATAGAAGACCATTTGACTTGACAGAAAAGTCAGGATTAGATTCAAGCTTAGACGAGATTCTCTGAAGTTCCGGATCAACTTGCTGGAGTTCTTTGATTCTAGAAATCAAAACAGATTGGACTTGAAGTTCGTTCAAATGATTCCGAGCTTTACATAGACGAAAATGAGCATTGATGGCCAAAGAAGCGATGTTCGGTTTCCGACTCAGAGCATCAGCAACCACGTTAGCTTTTCCAGGATGGTAATCGATGATCAGATCATAATCTTTAGGTAATTCCAACCACCTTCTTTGTCTAAGATTCAGATCTTTCTGAGTAAGCAAGTACTTCAGACTTTTGTGATCGGTGAATAGCTTACACTTCTTACCGTACAAATAATGCCGCCAAATTTTCAGTGCAAAAACAATGGCTGCTAATTCAAGATCATGAGTTGGATAGTTTAGCTCGTGAGGCTTAAGTTGTCGAGAAGCGTATGCAATCACATTACCTTCCTGCATCAAGACACATCCAAGGCCGGAATGTGAAGCATCACTGTAAACAACAAATTCTTTTCCGGACTCAGGCTGAATGAGAACAGGAGCACAAGTCAAAGCTTGTTTAAGCTGATCAAAACTTCTTTGTTGTCCTTCTGACCACTTAAATGGTTCACTCTTTCTGAGCAATTTGGTTAGCGGTGAAGCAATTACCGAAAATCCTTTCACAAATCTCCGATAATATCCAACTAAACCAAGGAAACTGCGGACCTCGCTTACATTGCTCGGAGGTCGCCATTCAAGAATTGACTGAATTTTCTTAGAGTCAACTTTGATTCTTTCGGCTGAAATAACATGTCAGAGGAAAGATATTTCTGAAAGCCAGAATTCACATTTAGTGAACTTAGCAAATAGCTGATTTTCTCGGAGTGTCTGGAGTACAATCCGAAGATGTTGAGCATGTTCTTCTCTATTACGGGAATAAACCAGAATATCGTCGATGAATACGACAACAAACTTGTCAAGATGAGGCTTGAATACTCGATTCATCAGATCCATGAATGCAGCAGGGGCATTCGTTAACCCGAATGGCATCACCAGAAATTCGTAATGACCATAACGAGTTCTAAAAGCAGTTTTGGGTATATCTTCATCTTTCACCCTCATCTGATAATATCCGTATCGAAGGTCAATTTTAGAGAATACACCAGCATCTTTCAGCTGATCAAACATATCTTCAATTCGGGGCAATGGATACTTGTTCTTGATAGTGACTCTGTTCAATTGCCGGTAATTAATGCAAAGTCGCATCGTTCCGTCTTTCTTTTTCACAAAAAGAACAGGAGCACCCCAGGGAGAAGTGCTGGGTCGAATGAAACCCTTATCTTCTAACTCTTGAATTTGCTTCTTTAGTTCTTGCAATTCAATTGGTGCCATACGATAGGGCGTAATGGACACAGGATTAGTTCCAGGCTGAACTTCAATTTTGAACTCAACTTCTCGAATTGGAGGAAGTCCAGGGAGTTCCTCAGGAAAAACATCAACAAATTCAGATACAATAGGCATTTCTGTTAAGCCAAAATCTAATTCATCTTGCAAGGCCATAGCAGCAAAAATAGATGTTGGCTTCCTGTCAATTAGCAGAATCGACTCTTTTCCTAATCCCTTTAAGTACAGTCTTTTATTCTGACAATCAATCCAGGCTTCATGTCTACTCAACCAGTCTAACCCTAGTATTAGGTCAAACTCACATTTAGGTAGAACATACAAATCACAGGGAAAAGGTACATTTCGAATAGAGACAAGGCTATTCTTACAGATCAGGTTGATTGGTAAGTCACCTCCTATAGGGTTTGAGACAATTAACCCAGTTTTAACAAATTCAGGTTTTAACTGTAACTTGTCGGTCAAGTGAGAACACACAAAAGAATGAGTTGATCCTAAATCAATTAAAGCATAAACAGGAGTAAGGTTTAGTTCAACCGTACCCGCAATAACATCCGGAGACTCTTCCTCATCCTTGCCACGGATATGGTAGACTCGAGCTGGAGCTCGTGATTCCTGATGTGTGGTGGCTTTCGACTGATTGCTTCTGCCTTTGCCTTGATTCCCAGACTGAGCTTGTCTAATATTCTTGTTCCGATTGGATTGCACATGACTCGGATTAGCAGAGTTTTGAGCAGGAGCTTGATCTCTCATCACTGGACAGTCTCTGATATAGTGGTCACTTCCGCCACAAGCAAAACATAAGTTGGCCTGCTTTCGGCACTGACCAGAATGTGATTTCTGACAATGCTGACAAACGGCAACCCTTTCTGAATTCCCAGGGCTGTTAACAGATATGACTGGAACAGAGAGTCTACTCACAGAATGAGGCTTCGGTGTGAAGTTACTACGAGGTGCTGGATTATACGAAGAAGTACCTTTTTTATAGCTTCTAGACTTCTTCGTTTTCCAGTGAGACTTATCATCACTCTTACGCTTCTTATCATGACGGTAACCGCTCTTTCTCTTTTCTGCGGTTCGAAACTTGGATTCCGTAGCAATGGCTCGATTTACGAGAGTTTGAAAGTCCGTGATATCCAGGGCAGTAAACATCGGACTCAGCTCATCATTTAGATCGTCAATGAACATACGACACTTTTCTTTCTCTGACTTGATGTACTCAGAACCATACTTGCAGTACTTACAGAAATCAGCCACGTACTGCTCTATTGGGCGTCCCGCTTGCTTTAGATGCAGGAAACGCTTTCTTCGGTCGGCCAGGTACTGTTCACTGATGTATTTCTTCTTGAATTCGTCTACAAAGAATTTCCAGTTCACAGATTCAACTGGAGCAGTTAGTGTTGTAGTTTCCCACCAGTTCAAGGCTTCATCAGCAAGTAAGGCTACAACGCATTCGAGCTTATGCTCATCGGAGCACTGAAGTTGCTTAGTCAATATCTGAGTAGTTCTTTCTAACCAATACTCAGCTTCTTCAGGCTTCTCTTCAATAGATCCTGCAAAAGTATAGGCTCGGTGCTGAGCAAGCTTTTCAATAGGAGCTCTGCTAGGGGCAGCAGCTACCGGAGCAGGTTGTTCATGCCTCATGTTCGTCAAAAGCTGATCGAACATTTCTTTCATGCTCAGAAGACAATCTCTTTGAACATTCTGAACAGTCGGATTGTCAGTGTTCGTCCGAGGCTGAACAGGAGATTGTTGTCGAGTGTTATCTGGTACATGAGGGTTCTCCTTATCCGAAGGGTTTTCTTTCATACGAACACTATCCCCTTCACTTGAGGATTCTCGAGGACTTTCATCGTCTCAAGCTAAGTGTGTCTCTTTCATTCTAATTCAGATCAAACAAAATTCAAGTTAGGATCAAGTCACAAGTAACGATATGTATGATCCCTAGGTGGCTTGACTCAACTAATGACACACACAGAACACATTCGAGGTCTATAGGACCTATTACCTAAAACGCTCTGATACCAAACAAATGTGACACCCCCAACCCGGGCCAGGAGTTAAGGGTGTCGCTGGAACATAAAAGGCGGACAAACGAAATAAATCGGACAATTGCGGAAGCATTTCGATGACGTGATATTATTTTAATCATTATTTCATATTAATGCGCACGCGGAAAATGGGCTAACAAAACTTAAACATACTTTCCCTTAATCTTGTTACTAATTTTCGGACCAATTTAAAACTTTTTTTTATCATTTTACTAATGCAATTAAGCCATAATGTCGAACACTTAATTAACCGATTACATGCCATTAGAAAACCCTTACTTAAATGGTCTAGGTGATTTCGAATTAAACCAAAATTACCAAATATTTAATCAAGCCAATTTTCATGCAACACATAATAGATGTCAATTTCATATCATGGCATTTGATTTCCTTTACTTAGGACTTACAAAATAACATAGCTTATATGCCCCTAAACATGCCAAGCTATCGACCATGGACAACAAAAAGGATCGACACAACCACTAGCTTGACTTACATTTTATACACAAAATAATGAGGCTAACTACTTAGATACAAAACATGATTCTAGCCTCCTAACCAAACATCACGGAGCATGTAATTTCAAACACCATTTCAAACTTAAGTTACGACCAAATAAAACAAAACGGATCCTGAGACGGACTTCAAAGCCACCATCTAGGAGTCTAAAAATAAGACTTAGATCGTACATATTTTAGAACTGTGAACTTGAGAACTTGATGACCTTGATCCAACGAAAGCTAGCTTTAGGGTCCAAGCTATCCTGCTAAGGTTGGGAAGAAGAAAACAACGGAGCGGTAAGTACAAAAAGTACTTAGCGAGGTAATACTAAAACTAATTCATTCTGGAGCTTAAGCGTGATCAAACATTAAGATTACTTAGCTAGGTTTGTTAGCAATTCGGTATTCACCCAACTAAGCTCACACAAAATTCATACATATGGCATCATACAAGTCATATCAACATTCATAGCACATACTCGAATACATAGCATATCACAATAATTTATTTCATGCTTATACATGATTCGATCAATAGCATAATTCATTTCATAATCAGCATACTCAATATCATACTTAGCAATTGAATAAAATCAAGATCTCATGCTAACCATTCGTAGAATATTTAACTTATCAATCGAATTCACAAATCCACCATAGCATATCATTCGAATGACCTCAAATTATCATTCAAAATCAGAATTTCTCATTTCATAATCACATACATTCGGATAGGGTTATTACCCAAATTTCACATAATCGAACTTGTAAGCATTTCACATGCTTCTTATCATAGTCGGATAGGACCAATGTCCACATATCATAGCACTTTATTTCATAACATATTCAGAAAGGATCAATGTCCACATAGCATAGCATTTCATATCATAGCATATCATATTAAGTCACTTTATTCTTTATCCACTTCATAAGCTTATTTAGCTTAGCAAGTTTCATTCAATTCATGCACTTCATTTCATATGGAAATTCATTTCATTTCTTTAATATAGTTTCATAGCTCAAACATCTAATTTAACGTTTTGCCCATGGTAGAATAGTCGTAACAGAAATTCGAGCCATCGGAAGGGTAACATGTAACGCATATCGGAGTTGTGTTGCCCGCGGCAACGTCATAAATTGCACAAAGCAATATCAAAGGGGATGCCCATAGCATTGTGTGTCTCGAACAGCAATCAAGATCACACATCTTATCAAGAGTACACAAAGTACTATCAAAGATTGCACAAAGCAATATCGGAGGGTGAGCTCAGACTCTAGGCATGCCGTTCTTATCTAGAACGTCCAAACGACCAAGGGCGGAATCTTGTTAAGTGATTAGTCCATTAATTCATTTCATGTGTATTTTTCAGAATTCACATTGCATGCTCATTCGCTCATAACATGGCAGCAACATCATTCATACATAACATATGCATTTTCAAGCATAGCATATTCATGTCATAGGGCAGTCCACATAATCATCATATCAATTACGATCAAAAATTCATTTCATGCTTTTCTACCATACAATCATTTACATGGGCAGTCCACATTTGTACATACTTAATCGATCATCAAAATCCACATCAACATAGAATTCATGGCATCAAGCATCATGCAAAACAGTCCACATATCGCATTCGATCAAACATGTATCACAAATTGCAATCATGCATTCAAATTCCTTTATAACTTCTTCCCTTACTAAACATAGTACCGGATAACATTTAGTCCAATTTCATGCTTATAAAATATAAATTTACAGAAAATTAAAGTGGTTCAGACACTAGTCCCAACCCTGAGGCAAAATTAAACTCATAAAATTACACTCACGAAATTACACTCACGATCCTTATGCTTGATCTCGAATTGAGATGCCTTTGCTTCTTCCTTTCGAACGATCGATCCTAGCTTCCTCCAAAGTTTCTTCGCTATTACGATCTTAACTCTCAACATTAAACAAATACACTATATTAGGAAGCAATTCAACCATACTAATTCACAATTCAAGCATGAACTCCTAATTTCAATTCTGACTTTTTCATTAAACTAGTTCGAGGACTAGTTATCGTTTTAATCATAACTTTTTAATTACTTATCCGAAATTAACATATCATATATCGTTGGAAAGGTATTAAACCCAATTTTTCAGTCACATTAACCTCATATTTTTATCTTATTCGGATTAATACAGTTTATTACTTATTTATACTCAATTCGGCAATTCTGGACAGCATGCACTGCCCGACTTTAAAAATTCGTATCTTTCAAATTACATACTGAAATTTAGTTCCGTTTTCTCTCAATGATTCTAGACATACTAAAGTTTATACAGTATAAATTTCAGCTTCAAATACCTTATATTCGATTTTTAGTGAATTTCCAAAGTCACTGCTTTTACATTGAACATCACTGGACAGATTTCTTAATTAACACTTTAGCTTGAACATACACTTAACTACATACTTGAATCTAAATTTCTTTCATAGCATGACTTATTATACTTTTCAAGGGTATTTTTGCAGTCCATGTAAGTTTCTAATTCCAACATTTAGGCATGCAAATTACAGATTCTTTCATAACAGTCCCCAATCTTCACAAATTTCGATCTCATGACCATTTTTAGTTCTAATCATCATACCATCTTCCTACTTCATTTTTCCAGCAACCATTAAACTTTTATAACCAAATGTTCATCCCTTAACAAGTTTCTCTTAGTAACCATTTTCAGATTTTGTGTAACCCCCTCGTCCCGGTCTGGCCGGATGACCGGTCCGAGTGAGCCACACGGGGAAAACCGAAGCGAAACCCAAAGGATTCCCCCTCGGTTAGCAACCCTATATTTTTTTTATCTTGTCTAGAGGATGGTTAAACCCTAAGTGATTCACAACAGCGGAAACATACAAGGAAAACACATTCGAACTCCGGCCATGCATAAACAGTCCATTTTTAAGTTTACAGGCAGGTAGTATCGATACCCTTGACAGGGGTATCGATACCCCCCCTTCTAGGTCAACCCAGGAAGTCAACACAAGAAGACCGTATCGATACCCTTACCAGGGGTATCGATACCCTCTTCCTCGGTCAACCTTCCTTGGTCAACAGAATAGATCCGTATCGATACTCGGGGACCCCGTATCGATACGCTCTATTCTAACCCCCAAACCCAAATTACAGAGACTTTGGAGGGTATCGATACCCTTAGGGTATCGATACCCCAGGCAAAATCTGAGGCCTTTGGGCAAGACAGTATCGATACCCTTAGCTAGGGTATCGATACCCCCTGCACTGCAACACCACGATTTTTGCACAGATGACCCTTAACCCAACTCTAAATGCATTATTGGACTCCCCTAAGCACAAGCAACATACATACACCAAACCACAATCACAATTTAACATGTGAGGCATTTAATCTAATAAACTTCATACAAATCAAAGCTTCATGCAATTTCACCCAAAAGTGCATACTTAACAAGCATGAACTCCTCACAAAGGATAGTCAAATATAAGGCATACAAGGCCAGCAACATACATAATAAGGCACGTTCACATAAGCAACATATCAAGCATAAATAGCAAACCAAGAAGCAAAGCATAACATAACCTTGAGTTTAACATACTCAACATAAATTCCTAAGGAGTTTGACCCCAACTCCTACACTCTATACCCCATTGTCTAGGCATTATTACAAAAGCAAACCATACTTAAACTTGCTTGAGAACTCCCAAAAGCTCTTCCTTCGCCCGCTCGCCTCCCGAACTCTAACGATCTGCACGTTGGAAACAAAGAGCATAAGCAACTAGCTTAGTGAGAGAGGATCTATAATTCACAACATGTAGTTTTCCAAAACACGATTTATATGCAAGAAAGCAATGGATGCACAAGGGTTAATCTCAACAACAACACATGGTTTGCACAAGCACAACCATCATACACACACGGTGGGACTACACATCACCGTTTCGACTAGTGGACTTTCAATGGGACTACACATCAAAGTACTATCCTACTAGTCACTACCGGTGGGACTACACATCAGCGTAGTTTAGACCACCATCACGTGAGGCACGAACTCAACTCGACTACACAATTAACAACTCAAAATGCACTTAATGATCATGACATATAAGCATCCAACATATCACAACAACATGGGAGTAGAGAGACTTACACACGGGTTTAGATGACCCCTCAAGGTCTCACCCAAACCCCAAAGGAATCCATATCGAGCTCAATGCAAAAATCAACAATTCTACTCACCGTTGCTACCCAAGAGGAGATCGAAGACCAAGCTCAAGACTCCAAAATTCCCGGATTTGTCCCCGAAGCTCCACCCACCAAATTTCTCGTTTCTAAACATTCCAACACAATATAAGCAACCCCAAATCAGTCCATATTCCAAAATAATCAACCCGGATTACATACCAAGCACAAGACTTCAATTTTCACATTGAAAACAAGCCCAAAATTTCAATTTCCGAGCAGCCTTTAAGCACCCCTTAAATCCATTAATTTCAACCCTCAAAACACTCCCTAAAGTCTCCAAAACTTCCCTTACATGTAGCCTATCCATCAGCCCTCTTATATTCACCTAAAACACCCCCAAAACTCAACTTAAAACCTCTCAAATACCTCCCCAAAACCCCATTTCGGAAATTAGCATAAGATTCTTTAAAAATCACATATATTGATTCTCATGGACTACAAACAACCCCCACATTAACAATAAACCAAAATCTTTAGCCAAAGGCCATAAATGCAACATTTTTATCCAAAATCCTTAAATTTCCAAATCTCAAAAACATGCATAACAATGAAAACAAAAGGTGTCAATGTGTAGAGAATAACGTGGGTAAGTCAAAAACGAAGTTACCTTTGCAAAACCTTCAAAGATGAGCAAGATATTGAATGAAATAGTATTTAGGAGGGGTGGGGTTCATGTTGTCGTTGAAATGAGAAGAATAGGGAGGGGGAAGAAGATGACTCAATAGTGTTATTTTAGGTTAGTTTAAAAATCAAAGGTCCAAAGACCTAAATGCCCTTAATGAATTAAAGTAACTACAATGGATGACACCCATGGCTATTTGGGTTTATTTTAAAAACGGTCCAACTAAATTTTGTTGTCTTAAAACCCGAGGCCCAAACCATTGTTTTATTATTTAAAAATTTGAAACTGAAACCCGAACCATTATTAAATTATTATTTTCACCCGACCCCCGAACCCGGGTGTTACATTTTGACTCTTAACAAATTTTCCAAAGCTCAAGATTTTATATTTCTTTCAAAACAGTCCCCTCTTTACTTCTTTCATGTGTTCTTTGCATAGATTCCACATTTTTCCATATTTTATCTTGTTATTTTACTCAAGACTCATGTGACTTCATGTTCATATAAATCTTAGGTTTGCATGCATGTTTTTAGCTCAACCGAAAATTTCAAAGTGTAGGAGACTTACTTTCTTTAATCTCTTGACAACCTTAGTTACTCTCTTCAATATCCTAGCTTAATCCTTCTTCATGCAACCGAAAATTCACACATTTTTGCTCTCAAACATGGCTGACTATTGAGCTTCCCTCTTCCCCCATAATTTCCCTTTCTTCACGGCAAAGAAGAGCAAAAATGGGAAAAGATGACAAGCTTTCATCATATAATTGATTTGATGGCTTTTGCATTTACCTATAAGCCCTTTTTACTTCTTCATTTATCCTTAATTTACTAGGGGCAGCCCCAAGGATAATCCATCTTTTACATGCAATATTCACTATTTAATAATCTTTTAATTTAATCCCTAAATTGCTTTGTTACAAGCTTTATTAAGTTTTATCAATTTCGTCCAATTTTTAAGGAGTACAATGTTATTTAATTTCTTTCGTATTCTTTTAATTCCACATTTTAAATCTAGACATCACTAATTCAATTTCATTGGCTTACCAATCGGCTAGACTAATTAATTCGAATCTAATTTCCTTTCTAATCCGAATTGGTGCATTAATTGCCCAATTAAGGACTTCAGGGACCAAATTGCATAATTCACAAATTCGCAAGCTCAATTGCTTCTAAGAATAAATAAAATAATTAAATTCTACGGCTATAAATTCTAGGACGGAAATGCGGATGTTACAAAACTTATAATTAGTCTTTTTGTTTTTTAAAAGTTACAGAACTTGAATGTTTGTTCACATATGTTCTAACCCTAGAAACCTTATCTTTTTTTTTTCTAAAGATGCATAGATCATGAAAGGACACCCTACCTCCTTGCACATTGCTCTAGTCCCATTAAGATCATTTAATGTACCTAAAATCAAATCTATTTGCAACAACATAAGCACCCAAAGCTTCCTTAAACTATTTTGGGCTCTTAAATATCAAACCCAATTCAATCTTAGGAACTTCACTAGTTGCATGAAAGAATTTTTTTCTTACCTTTGTTAACACAAACCTTCCCTTCAGAATCGGTTTCATAGCTGCTTGGATCGTCTGATTCAATGTAATCAGTGTCACTACTTTCATGCTCTACATTTGCCTCTTTCTCTTGAGAATCAGTAACAGTAAACTTAGGCTCTGCCCCTTGTTGTCATTGTTGTTCATTCCCCAAGTTTTTCTCTTTAAATCTTTTTTTGTTTTCAAAATTTTGAATTATCTCCTCATCACCTTCATCAATCAGACATTCTTCAACCCTAAAATCTTTTGATTCACTGTCTTGACTTTCCTCATCATCTTCACAATAAGTACTATCACTATCTACATTAAACCTTAAATCATCCTTTTCTACTCCTTCGGGCCCGGCATCATCATTGTCTTCATGAACAGGCCCAACATAATTCTCTCCCAAAACTGGCCCATTAGTATCATTTTCTTCAACATCATGCCCATCTTCATCAATATATGTATTTTCACCAAAATCTCCAATAGCATATATGTGTATGCTTCCTTCACTTGACAAATGCTTAATCAACTCCAAGTACTATTTTTAGTACTCAAGACCTTCAAAACCTCCATTTAAACTAAAACATGGTTCTAAATAAGCTAAATATTCGATGTTCTGTTTGAGAATTCTTACTTCCTTAATAATAGAAGCAATAGTGGGGTAACATATGTAGTCAGGGTCAATCTTCTTTTCTATTTCTTTGCCTCCACATGATCAAATTTAGGAAAATTATTAAACCTACCCCCAAAATGAAATACAAAAAAAATACTTTACCCATGTCATTTTACCTACAGAAATATCTAAAAACATACATTTAATACCAACAAGATTAAACCAAAAAACAACATAACAGTAATCCATTTTGACACAATTTTATTTGCTACAACAATCGCTAATTAAAAAAGTAAGCACAAATCAAACAAATCCAAAATTAGTAACTAATAATTAACCACCAATCAATTAAACAAATCCACCAAATCAATTGTATCGTAACCACCACTTATTAAACAAATCAAATTGCTACAACAACTACTAATTAAACATTAAACACTAATTAAAAATTCAATGAACAGTAACCAAAGTCAAAATATGCAACTTTATTCTAATGCACCATTTGACTCTACAAAATGACAAAACACTCATTTTCTTACTTGTTAGCTTCGATTATCCCCTCAGAATGTCTTTTTGTCTCCACTCTAAGCTTACAGGTCTTTCTAAACAACCTGTAAAAAAACAAAGCAAATGATAAGAAATCTTACTTCTCACTTCTCTAAGTAAAAAACAAATTTTACTTTACTTATAACTTACTTTTTCCTCTTTTCACGACTTAGGGTTCCCGCGCCACTGATTTTAATCGTTGTTTGCGTCAATTCCATTCAAATGAAAGCACAAAACTTAATGTACCCTAAAAACATGGATTAATCAAACTATAAACGAAGCCACGGATTAAACGAAACCTAAATTGATTTAAGCCCTAAATTTTGTTCGTCATTTTTGTTCAGATTAAAGAAAAAATCTGATTTAGATTTCAAAATGATTTTGGGTTTAAGGTAAATGGGTAGTTTTGGGATTCACTAAGTTGACTGTTTTAATTATATTTTATTATTATTTGTCTCTTTCTTATTTTCAAAATTCTTTTGATGTAATATATTGAAAATAAGAAATTATAAATAAAAGGGGTTACGTGGCGACTTTTTATTGGCTATTACGTTTTTTAAATGACGTCTGTTTTGGGGTTATATGGGTAACGACGAAAAGTTTAGGGGGGCAAAAATTGGCAAAACGTAGTTAAGGGGGTAAGTTGGGAAAAAAAGTAAAGTTTAGGAGAAAAGTGTATTAAGACATTACATAATTATAAAAAGTTCACCAACAGTTACAATTAGGGGTGTACAAAAATTCTATCCGTTTATCCGTTGATTCAATTCGAAATTTTAGATATCCGATCCGATTTTTAGTTTTTAAATAATTTGGATCGGATACGGATAGTTATTTCACATTCGGATCGGATATCCGATTATCCAATTTCCAAAATTTCAATTATATATATATATATATGAATCTTGTTATATTCGATATTTTTACTTTTTTATATATGAAAAATTGAAAATTTTATGGATACAAATCTTATTATATTCAATAATTTGTTGATTGTTATATTCAAAGACCTAAAATTTTCATGGATATGACCGCCAGGTTTAAAAAATAATTAAATCAAGTTAGAAATTCGGATATTCAGATATCCAATTTTTTCGGATAGGAAACAGATCCCTAAATTACCCATCTAAATATTTCGGACTGGATATCTGAAATACACAACCCTAGTTACAACCCAAGACCATGACCAAATAAAACATAACAACTATAAATCATTAAGATCTGAAATAAGAAACGGTACCACCTCCGGTAGTGGATGGACATAACACAATTCACCCACTAAACGACCTCGAGCTATACATGCTAAAGCATTAGCAACAGAATTTGCCTCTCGGCCAATCTGCACGACCTGAGTATTCTAGTTCCTGAACATAAGTTCTTTAAGCCGTAAGGGCACTATTCGCCAAAGCCAAAGATCCCCCATTCAGTATCTGAGCCACAATAGCGTCGTCAAGCTCAAGAATAACTTTACAATAGTCAAGACACCAAGAATTTACAAGAGCGTCGTGAGCCGCCCAAAGCTCCGATATAAGAATCGAGCAAGAGCCCAAACTCCTAAAAGACCCAAAAATTCATAACCCCGCAGCATCACGAAGCACCACCCCCGTAGCAACCATGCCATGACTCTCGCGAACAGCCCCGTCGACATTTGCTTTAACCCAACCCGCTTCCGGTGGTTGCCACTTCACTAGCACTCTCAGATTACAAATATGAGGTCCCCAAGATTGACTAGCACACTCAACCTCATTGCAAAGACAACATCAATAGGTAGCCACATTACCCAACCAAAGAGCCCCAATAGTAATAGCAAAAAAGATAGCCATCTACGTTCCCTCGAATAGTCATGACCACTCTTCCTTTTTCTTTATTAGATTTGTAAAATAATATTATGTTAGGCTCGATATCCTTCAACCGAAATGCTTGTCAAGTTATGGAGAAGTTTGTGTTTTGGGTGTTTTTGGTGGAAGCAAAAAGATAAAAAAAGACACAAGGATTTATAGTGGTTCGACCTTCTAACAAACACTTACATCCACTACCTTAGCTCTCACTAAGAATTTTCAGCCAATATCCACTAAATATTCTTCCCCTTTTACCGGTTTAGGAGGCAACCGTTACAATCCTAGACTCAACCTAAGTCTAGCAACCAAAGCTCGCAACCCGAGCTTTGAGAACACTCTTAAGCAAGAGAAAATCTAGCAAACTTGAAAACCCTCACAAGGTGGATAGTTTGCATTATTTAGCTCACTCGCCCAAACCTAAACACTTGAGCAAATGTGACAATTTAGGCTCACAAGTGTTGTCTATACAAAGAATGTACAATAAAGCACTAAGACAAATCTTTGATCATATTGTTGTTTACAATTGAAGCATTAGTCTTCTATGGATGCTTGGAGGTCCCTTTTATATTCTCAATTGAGCTTCTAGCCGTTGTAGACCATTGTGATTGAATTGGAGCCGTTGGGGTGCATTTCAAATAGTTGTTGGAACTAGCCATTGAGCTTTTCCAGCTAATGTGTATCGATACACTTATACGACCTGCATTTCAAATAGTCGTTAGAAAAATTACTGTTGGGAGCGGTTAAGGCATATAGATACGCGAACTAGCCGTCGAGGAGTTTTAAAGCACTCCGTATCGATACGGCAAAAGCGTATCGGTACGGGTTTTGGCTACTGAAATTTCCATGTAGCTGAAACCTTAAAGCGTATCGATACAGTATATACCGTATCGGTACGACGACATTAAAATGATAGGTTTGGCTACTTTATAAACATTTTAAGCTATTTCAAAGCTCTTAAGCATATTTTCAAGTTGTTTAGACTTACAAAACATTTTAAACTCTTTTTCAATTTAGTCCAAATTAAATTTTCAATTATTATATGAAAACATATATCTTAACATATTATTTATCTTTTTATAAATACTATTTTATTTTTAAGAAACTCTCAAAATAATTAAATTAGAGGATATTATAGTTTAAGTAAACATAAACTTACAAAATTCAAATTATTATTAAAATAACGGTGCCAATCAAACTATTATTTGATATAAATATGTAAATATATTTAGTATAATTATCATGATGTATTTAATTTATTAATTTAATTAATTTAAATTAGCTATGGAAGAAGTTTATTGTGAGAACGATTCTCTATATTTAATTTATTCTGTTCAGAACGTCAAAGTTCGAACTTATAATGTTGTTTAAAGAATCTACTACTTCATTCTTCAAAAATAATCGTTTGTTAGTAATTATATACCTTTAATTGCAATGATAAAGCCATAAATTTCAAGTTGATGGAGTTATTTAATTAATAATTATCCTTGAGATTACAAAGTCCATTCTGAATTACTATTTTGGGGGTGAGAAAAGAGGGATTCTTCTACATGACTCAAGGCTTTGATTTTTGATTGGAATAAAATCCTTTTGAATTGTCGAGAATCTTGTTGATCTCACCATCTGCTACCGACAACCTCGTCGACCCAATATCAAGCAAGGCACAAATCACAGTGTTTGTGGTTCCAGTTTTACTTGATTTATGGCCACAAATTTTGGATACTTACAAAATTATTACATCCTAATTCAATTAGGTTTCTATTGGGATACTTTTTATTAAAACGGTTTTTATTGATGAAGATACAAATTCAAGCCTCGTTAAAAAATTTTCCTAACCTAAAATGGAGGAAAAATAGTGCCCTGAAAAAGTGTTAATACACAGTACAACAGTGATACGTAAAGCTTACTAAAATTTCACACCAAAACACTAGTCTAAACTCTTGCTAATTAACCTGACCACTGTCAAAACAACCTTGTTGAAGCTGCGATGACCAGTCCGTAACCACCTTAATTTGAAAACGCCAGCTTCGGATTAATCCAAAGGAGGGGTACTTTCTTTGAAATTCCAGCCTTTGCTAGTCTATCGGCTAATACATTGCATTCCCTAGGAATGGCTTGAATGCATCCACCAACCTCTTAGCAATTTCTAGCACAATTTGTTTATTTAAAGATAAGATTATAATAATTAAGGAGCATGTAGCCAAACAAGAATTTTATACTAAAATCGTGCAGGGATTCCCCCAAAGATATTGTGCAGTTTTGACGAGTTCCCAAACTCGTTAGGAGGAGAGGATAACTTTACCCTAATACTATAACAATGTTTCAAGTTCAACATATAATCTCCCGACGCACCGTATTTCACCATTTTTTTTCTCATCCAACCAAAGAAGTCGATTTATCATTAATATTTAATTTATTGATATATTAATTTAAATAAAATATATAAAATTTTGATATAAAGATTCTTGATGTTCAAAATGTCAAACACGGAACATGGATGTGGAGAAAGAAATAAATATGGGTAGGAGGACAGTGATTAACGATAGTTGGTGATAGTTCACCTATTTTGATGTGGATGGAGAGCCACTAAAGATGATAGTAGAAATTATGTAATGACCTTGAGTTTGGGGAGTTGGTCGTCCCTTTACTCTTCGCCCCAAAGGCTATTTATAGTTGAGAGACATTATTTGATGGGACTGAACGAGGTCTAGTAACCGCTATTCATGGGTTCAGCCAATAAATTTTTCAGTCTAGGCTTTGGCTGTAGATAGCAGACTTAATTGGTTAGTTAGATGGACTCAGTGACTGTCATGTCGATACCAGAACAGTCTGAGAGAAAAAGAATTCAAACCGTAAAATTTTATTTGCTGAAATATGATGCGGATACTAAGAGTTTTAGAATATTGACAGACGAAGACTAAATAACTGAAGATAAAAATATATCAGTTCTAAACGGAGGTATAACATAAATAATATTCATAACTTAACTTATTTTCATTATTGATGACTAAAGATTTGTTTTTGAAACCAGTGACCCACACATACACCATTCGAATTAAAACTTTTAAATCTTAAAAAAGGATTTGAAAATATCTTAGTCCTTTGAGCATTTGATTATTTATTCATTCTTTAACCTAATTTTTTTCCTGCACCATTCCTAGTACCGCAACCTCTATTTTTTCTGTTTTCTTAATTAGTGCCCGGTAACTAGTTTTAGTATTGGTTGTCGACCACCAAATCCATTGTTTTTTTTTGTTTTTTTTTCATATTTTAATAAGAATCTCTGCATTTTTGGAACGCTTTTTCCTCTGCCTTTGTAGCATATTTTATTTTTTATTTTTGTGGTTTCGTTTCATATGTTGTTTTGGCATGATTTCAACATACCTTAATGGTCGTTTGATGCTTGTATAGATATCTTCATGGCGCTGGTTTCTGATTATGATTCCTTCGGTGGTCATAGAAATATAAATTCTCACTCGGTTGGTTGTTTGCCGATGTAATCAGTCCTGAGTAGCGGAGCAATCTGTCTGGTAGTTTGGCTCGCTCACCACTCTTTTTTTTACCCCGTAATGTGTTTCGTTTGGATAGAAACAAATAGATTTATGAAGGTTTCTAGATTTTTGACGGTATGATAATCTCTATGGAATAATTTACTTTTCTTTGTAGTTTTGAGTTTTTGTATGAAATTTTGGTGTATTAGTCTCATTATTCTCCCTTCTCGATGCATTATATTTGTGATATCTTCCATAATTTTTTTAATAAATTTCAGTTGTCATTGTTAAAAAAATATTTGATTATTTATTTTTTTAAAAAAAGTATTTGATTATTTACTCATCGAAAGGTATATTTTCAGGTCAAATAATTTAATGGGATTTTCTTTAAATATATGATACGATGACATATACACGACATTTATATAGTGTTGGACAATTTTATTTTGCACATTTTAAAAAGATAGAGAATTAGAAAAATGTAACTATAAAAAGCTGTTAAAGATATGTATACCACATAACCATATGTTAAACAAATAAAGTTAAATTGTTTGACGACAACAGCGGCAAAAGAAATTTCAAACACTAAAATACATTTGAAAGGATTTAATTGAAACATTTTAATCGAGTTATTGAATAATTAATACAATTTCAATCGTGTATTTCCATCGGTCTAGACTAGCAATCTATTTGAGCATTAAATTTTAACTTGTTCCAAGTGTTAGCATATTTTAAATATATCGATCAAATTTTAAAACGTGTTTGGACACCTCAACGTTGTTAGATTAACGATAGACTCTAATTAAAAGGATTTAATTGAAACATTTGAAAGCTTTGAGACTAATTTAAAACATGAATTATACTTTAGAAACTAATTAATTATGTAAAAACCAAAAGAGAGTAAATGATGTAGCTGGCTAGCGTCTTCCAGTAAGCTAGGTCCCAATCGAGAACCTTCGCGTAATCAATATCACCACCGTTGGATCATCTTGATAGACACGCGTACGGGACACATCCAATTTTCAGCAGAACTGAACATGTGGAACATAACATTTTGCATTCAGCTTCTATATAATCACCATTAATCCGTCTCCGAGTTTTCAAAGAAAATCAGTCAGCAGCAAAGCATTACCAGAAAGAGCTCTCTTCATTCCTCTTATAATCACTGTTGTCTTCACTCCAATGGCTCCTGAAGTGGTTCAACTCGGCCCTAAATCAACCGTGTTGGCCAAACCACTCACCCTGCCCAACCGAGCTTATGTTACCTTCTTGGCTGGCAATGGAGATTACGTAAAAGGCGTCGCAGGGTTAGCCAAAGGGTTAAGGAAGGTGAAATCAGCTTACCCTTTAGTGGTTGCCGTTTTGCCCGACGTCCCGGAGGACCACAGGCGGATCCTGGAGAGCCAGGGTTGTATCGTTCGAGAGATCGAACCCGTTTACCCGCCCCAGAACCAGACCCAGTTCGCCATGGCTTACTACGTCATCAACTACTCCAAGCTCCGTATTTGGAAGGTACGTACGTACATCTACGTTCTTTGCTACAGTCACAAGCCTATGTACTTCAATTATCACGCATTCGATACGTTTTGTATCGTATACGACTTAAATATTTGTGAGTGTTTTTTTTCTCATTATTTTGTTTTCATCTTCCGACTCTTTTGGCTCACTTGATTCAATTATATATTTAATTATAAGTTGATGCCATATTCACATATTTTTTATGATTTTTATTTTTATGATATAAAATTTATTTTGTATTTATTGTATTTTTATCATATTTGTTTCTATTTTTTAACCGGAGGAAGCCACATGAGGACCTGACTGAGGCCAGGTCGATTCTTTTTTTATATATAATTTGACCCTTTTAAATATTTTAAATTATAATTTGACCCTTACAATTCTTTTTTTTAATTCTAAAATGTCTAAATAAAAATAAATCAATAAATTAAATCTTACTATTAATATTTTTAGTCTTATTTTATTGTATTTCTTTTTTACTTTTGCAGTAAATTTTATTTTAAGTCCCGTTAACTTTAAATTCCTTGTGTAGCAGTGCACCATAATTGTTCATAATCCATTAAAGTGTGGTGTTAATTTTGATTTGTGCAGTTTGTGGAGTACAGTAAGATGATATACCTGGACGGGGATATTCAGGTGTACGACAACATCGACCACCTCTTTGATTTACCTGACGGGAATTTCTACGCCGTAATGGACTGTTTCTGCGAGCAAACATGGAGCCACACCCCGCAGGCCAAGATCGGTTACTGCCAGCAGTGCCCTGATAAGGTGAGGTGGCCGGCCGAGATGGGTCAACCACCTTCTCTTTACTTCAATGCCGGCATGTTTGTGTTCGAGCCGAGTCTTGAAACCTATGAAAACCTCTTGGCTACCCTTCAAGTCACGGCTCCGACCCCGTTTGCCGAGCAGGACTTTCTGAACATGTTCTTTAAGGACATTTACAAGCCGATTCCTTTGGTCTACAACCTCGTTCTCGCCATGTTATGGCGTCATCCCGAGAACGTGGAGCTTGAGAAAGTGAAGGTTGTTCACTACTGTGCCGCCGGATCAAAGCCGTGGAGGTACACAGGGAAAGAAGAGAACATGCAAAGGGAAGACGTGAAGATGCTGGTCCAGAAATGGTGGGACATTTACAACGACGAGTCTCTTGATTACAAGAAGCCAACCAATTGTGAGGGACAGGCGGTGGAGCCGGTGAAGATGCAGCCGTTATTGGCGGCACTCTCGGAAGGTGGTGCTGTCCCATACGTGACGGTGACGGCACCATCCGCGGCTTAAAAGTAAACAACACTAGCAGCTCTGTTTTAGGGGAAGAAGGATCTGAATCTTAAAACAGAAACTATTTGTAGACGTTGGAATAGTAAAAAAAAGGGAGCAGTTTCCTTTTCTTTTTTTCCTATTGGAATTCTTCCAGGGATCGAGGAATAAAAGCTCCCGGGTGGTGAAGTCTAAAGTGTCGGTGTCGGTTGATTTCTGAAACGAGTCCTCTTATCGAAGGGTCTCTGCTGAGACGGGCCATATTGTACTTGCAACTATTATTATATACGGTGATGTGAAATATACACTAATATTTGTGTATTTAAAGTTTGAATTCTATTAAGATGAAGATTATTCATTAATTCCTTGTTGAATTTAGATATTTTTAGCCTTTAACAATGCACATAGATTTATTGGACAAAATAATTGAACTTAAAGATCATTTGTTTTTTTTTACCGAGATCACTTGTTGAAGCTATCTTGAAATTTTTTAATTGGTAAAATAATTAAAAATATTTATTTATTTTTACTTTGTGTGGATTTAAATCATAATAATATTTATATTAGAAGTATAACATCAATATCTTGTAAAATAATGTCAATTACCCACTAATTAATCTCTACTACAGCTTTTATATCCCCCCGTGAAATAAGCAAATTTAGCAAACTACTCATTTTGTTTTTCATTTTTATTTCTTTTAAAAAAATTATTTATATATGAAAAATACTTAAATACACAGTTTTGTTAAAGCTTACACAAGCCTTTTATTTTTAGGTGTTTAGGTTAGAGTTTAGGGTTTAAGGACATAGATTGTAAGATGTAGAATTTAGAATTTATGATTAGCGTTTAAAGTTTAGGATTTAGGGGGTTAAGGTTAGAAATTTAAGTTTAAAATTTTATAGCTTAAATATGAAGATTTGTAAATTTTTTTGCACAACTTACGTATCAAAATATAACATTTTATATATTAACATAAGGTAGCAGTGTCAATCATAATATTTTAAGTAAAATATACAATGATTATTAAAGTTGTCTTCCAATGTGGACTGTTTTTGTAACAAGGTAATTATCGTATGTACTGTCTGTAGAAAGTTTTTTTTACAAATGTACTTCTAAATTTTAGGGGTTCAAACTTTATTATCTAAATTCTAAACTCTAAACATTAAATTATAAAATATATTCTCAAAACTTAAAACATAATTAAAAATATTAAAATTTTAACCTTAAACTTTAGACTCTGACCTTCAAACCCTAAATATTAGAGGCTTATAGAAAACAATTTTTCCAGCATATAATATTTTCCTTTGGTAAAATATGTTCAAGTGTTAATTAAAGTCATCCTCTAGTGCGTGTAAAATAAATTGTGCCCAAAATCAGCCGCTGCAAATGACTTTGGTTTTGTAAATTCCATTTTATTGTATTGTACGAATCTAAACGAAAAAAATTACATTGATTAAAATGAGAATATTAAGAAACTTTATAACTTAACAAACAAAGATTAAATTGCGTTTTCCTTTTGGTTGGCTCTTTTTCACTTCTTCACTTGTTGCCTCTGTTGTGAAATTGCTTCTTCCCGTCATCAGTCCCTAGGTTCTTTCTTCGATGCGAGTAGTAAAATTTGTAATGTTTAGTAATTCGTTTGTTTATGTCTTATGTGTTGATGCTTCTCATTTCCGTCAATATTGTTTATTTCTCTGATGACATGCTTGTGATTAGGTCATGGTTTCTATTTTACAGGAAGGCTTTTCTCCGACCTTAAAATTCTTCTTGTGATTGTATTCGGACTCGAGAATTTTCGATCTCATGGTGGAGCTGCAGAAGCAGGGTTGCTTCCCTTTTGCTGACTTTCATTTCCATGTGCATATTTTGCACCTCCCATGTTTCTTTATGTTGTTGTTCTGAGTGACTTTGGTGCTTTTATGCTTTTGCAGAATATTTTTCCTTTTGTTTGGTGATTATTGAAAATAATTTCTGTGTCGAACAGAAAAACGACTTGTATGGAACGAGTTATTCTTTTTGTTGTTTAAACTATAATTATAGTGCAAAATTTTAAAAGGTCATAATTTTAAGTCTGATTGTTTGATTAAGGTGATTTTTTAGTTGATAAAAAATATCTATGCGTTAACCAAAAGTATTGTCATTGATTTCGGCCTGAAAAGCCTTGATCTACTTTAATTTTAAATATTTAAATATTTATTAAAAGTTTTATATCTTTACTTTGATTTTTTTAGCCTATCAGACTTAAAATTTGAGTTATTATAGAAATATACCATTATTAATGCAGATTTTATTTTATTTTATTGGCAAAGTATGATTTATTAGAGAATGAATCATACAATACAATTGGAAAAACAAAGCGTCCAACAAAACCAATAAAACACAAGACTCATACACAAGCACCAGCACAGTCGGAGACAAAGACATCCAAAGCTTACAGTTGTAACACCAGCATCCACAAGCCAAACTCCCAAAACCAAACGCCCAACAGCCCCACTCTCACTGAGCAACACGAGCAGCCTCCCATCGCCTCACCACCCATGCTATAGCCGAAACGCAGCATCAGCAACCAGGCCTAAGCAACCATACTCATGTCTGAACTACGACCCACACACACACCACCCCACGGCAAAACCAACACAAACAAAAATCAAAGCAAGCAACCTACACCACCACTCGCCAGCATTTTCGCCACAATGAGATCACCTCCCCTCCTTGAACAAGCAACTTCGATCCACACCTTCCTTGGCTAACACATTCGCAATACAATTCGCCTCTCGAAAAATATGAAAAAAAATATGTTCCAGGCAATAGCACGCAATGAGAAACAATGAGCACCAAAACATCTTAAAATTTTCAAGGCCTTCTATCTTTATGAGTAACCCAACTAAGAGCGACCATCGAATCGGACTCAACAACCAAACTTTCAGTAAATGTCCAATCCGACACATCAAAGAGACCAAGGGCACATTCAATTGACCGTAGCTCAGCTTCATTGGAGTTCATCACTCCAGGGGTCTAGAGATAACCGCCCGAATTGTTCCTAAAGAATTCCTCAACACCCCACCACAACCAGCCTCATCCGACTTACCTCTCGCAGCGCCATCAACATTTAATTTCCACACCTCAAGAGGAGGCGGAAGCCAAACGGTTCCCTGCCGATCATCACACGAACCAACATCAGAAATGCATCATTGCGGACAATTCCACCACTATGCTTCACAACAACTCAAATCAGCAGACAAGGCTATAACCCAATAAAAAGAGTGCAGATTTTAATTTTTGAAATTCTATATTCTGATCTCAATAATTTAATTCTCTTTATTTTTAGTCTTTACGGTGCAAAAAATAAATTTACAACCAAAACAAAGACGTTGGCAGCTGCCACCGCTCAATGATTGTGTGCCAAAAAAAAAATCACATGTGATGATAACGTTGTCAAAATCGTTAGTAATAGGGACGTCTTCGATAATTTCTGTAAATTTCATCCCAAATCCCTAAATAATTTTTTAATACATCATTTCCTTTATATATTTTTAAATGCAATAAATATGTAATTTAGCCGGGAAATAACATATATAAAAACTGAAAAAAATTAGAGCTTTGGACCATCGCATTAGATTTGGAATACGAGCTCACAATCAACATATTTTGTTCATGGTTAAGTTGTGGTAATGACCATTTTGTCAACGTGTCTTCATTGTTATATATATTATTTATGTTAGTATTAATTTTTTATCCTTCATTGTTGATTAATAATGTTGTTTGTATCTAGAGATGTAAGTAGGGCGAGATTTGCAAAGATTCACCCAATTTTGCATCTAATTGGGCAGATATGGCTATAGATTTCGCGGGTTGTGGGGGGCAAGGATGGGGATAAAAATTAATTTCATTGTAGGTTGTGAGACATGCATGAATATGACTGTGTACATGCATCATCCTCCCCAAACAGATCTTATAACATGTTATTATAAATTTTATTAAAACTATTTATTAAAAATATAATTGAGTTTAATATTGATCATATCAAATATAAAATATTTTTAAAAATATTAATTTAAATCAGTGTCAAATTTAAGAAAATTCATACCTAAATCTTGTGGGTATTTAGGCCTTTTGACGTAAAAACAAAAAGCGGGCTATGCTTAACAAATGGCTATGGAGATTTGGTATTGAGCCAGAGAGTTTATGGAGAAAGGTCGTTGCTGCGAAATACGAGCCCGATCCTTCTTTTTTACTACCGTCCAATCTTAGTTTATCTGATAAATGGATTTGGAAAAATATCATTTCGCCCCTTGCAAATACAGATAATGTGTTGATCCAAAATCTTAGAGTTGTCCAAGTGTGTTTATTTCTTTAAAAGTGGCGTTTCCTAGGATATTTGGTCTCGTAATTAAGAAAATAGGGGTAGTGTCAAGTATAAAGGATAAAGGTAAGGTAGTTAGACTTTGGTTTAGGGTAGTTTAGCTTCTGTTATTCTGGGATGAGTGTAGCTTACAAGTGAATGTGCTGCACCGTCTCTATGATTTGTTTTCTAGAAGGTTAGGTAGAGAAACGGTTAGGAATCTGTTAGCACCATTATCTCAGCCTAACGTTCTAATGACTTGTATATAAGGGGTTGGTTCTCTTTTGAGAATATTACGGTCATTTTAATAAATAAAAACAAACGAGAGTACCGTCTCTCCTTCCCCTATTCCTTTTCTTAATTCATTCATCTTAATTCTAAGATCTTTCTCAGATCTTAACATGGTATCAATCGCCGTTGTTCCTGGTGATGGTTCGTCTTCCGCTATCGTCTGATGCTGGTGCTGTGTTTGTTGCAATTTGGATTGCGCTTTCGTGGTTTCTGTGCTCAGGTTTTGTGTTTCTTCTCTTCTCCCTGTTGATTCGTTGTCTCGCGATTGCAATTGATTCAGTTTCGTTTGGTTCTTGTTTTTATTGCGTCAATCTTCGCCTCTAATACCTATGATTATCCTGCTATTTGGTCATAAGCATGTTTACTCGCAAAGACTCATAGGTTACAGAGTAAATCTAGTGACTCTGAATTGAGATATCCTGTAGGTGTTGATTGAAGTTTTTCTTGAATTATTGTGTTCAACAAAAACATCGCTGAGACTCTGAATTTCTTGGCTGATTTTTCTGTTGGTTCGTGATCTGGTTTCTTCTCGTCTGTGTGCATACAAACTGTTTGTTGTTTTGTCTGTGTGAAAATGACTCAAGGAGGAGCATCGGTTAACTCCAACGCCAGTTCTGGTCAGGTGACTAATGCAATGAATGTTTCCAATGTTCAACAGATACCTAAAATTGATGTTGTAAAGTTGTCTGCGAGCACTTATGTGTTATGGAAACAACAAATTTCGTTGATAATTGATGGTTATGGTCTTCTTCCTTTCTTGTCTGATGACACTGTTGTACCTAGTCGTACTCTCACTGATGCTGCAGGGCAAACTAGTGAGAATCCTGAATATCTTGCGTATTACAGGCAAGATAAACTTCTTGCCTCTTGGATGTTGTCAACTATAAGCTCCAAGGTTCTTCTCAGGTTAACTGGATGCACTACTACTCGTGCAATCTGGTCTAATGTAACTTGTATGTTTGGAGCATGCTCTACAACCAAAACTTCTTCTCTTAGGCATAGTCTCCACACACAGAAAAAGCTAGGCTTGTCCATCACTGAGTATCTAGCTAAAATCAAGATGATTTGTGATACCTTAAATGCATCTGGAAGTGTTGTTTCTGAGCAAGAACATGTTAGTGTTATCCTTGTAGGTCTGTCTTTAGAATTTGAGTCAGTCATAGCTGTAGCTTCAAAGGAGTTTCTGTCTCTTGAAAAGTTAACTGAAATGTTATTAGATTGTGAGGCTAGAACATGTTTCAGCAAGATAGTCTTCCTGTTCATGCAAACTTGGTAGTTCAGAGTGATGAAGGTAATGCATCTTCATATGATCAGACTCGAGGTGTTGTATCACATGGTCCTCATCACTCGTCTGGTCAGTTTCAATCAGGAGGAGGTGCTCAGTTCTATTCTAGAGGCCGTCGTGGTGGTTTTAATAACAATAGAGGCCGTGGTCGAGGGAGATATGGATCAAATCGACCTCAATGCCAACTGTGTGGTCGTATGGGGCATACTGTGCAGAAATGCTATTATAGGTATGTTCTGAGTTATACTGGGTATGCTGCCAATGAGGATGACAGTCAGAGTGAAGGTGCAAATTATGGCTCTACTCAGAACACAAGTCTTGCTACTGCAGTAGGCAACTCTAGACCTGGGACTCAGCCAGCTCAAGCTTACACACACACTTTTGGATATCAACCAAATTCCTACACTTCTTGTGCTACTGGTACTGGGTTTTATAGTCAGGTCTCTCCTGGTAATGGTTTCTCTGCTGGTCAAGGGAAGTTTTCTTCAGTTGTTGGTCAAGGGGTAAATTCCTTTTCTTCTACTGGTACCAAGCAAGTCTCCTCTGCAGTTGGTCCTGGTTCTGAGTTTCCTAGTGACCATTCTACTCCTGTGTTTCAACCTGCTGGTCATTTTTCTCATGTTCCTGTGATGGTTACACCTAGTGGTTCCTCTTTGACTCATGGTGTGTGGTGTCCTGAGCCTCTCACCATGTGACTTCTGATCAGTCTAACATGCATTCTGGAGTTCAGTACACAGGTAACACTTCTCTTCTCATGGGCAATGGTGATAGTGTTGCAATTAAACATGTTGGTCAAGGTTATATCTTCACTCAATCTAAACCCTTAGTTCTGAAAAATTTGTTACATGTTACATCTATTAAAAAGAACTTGTTATCTGTTTCTCAGCTAGCTCGTGATAACAATGTTTATTTTGAATTCTATGCTAATGGCTGCTGTGTTAAGGATACTCAGACTCAGAGGATCCTTCTGGAAGGGAAGCTCACTCATGAAGAGTTGTATCAATTGTTTGCTCCAGATTCAGCTTCTTCAGATTGCTATTCAATAAAGCATGGAATCCAGGTTAATAATGTTTCCAAGTCTTCAGATATCTTTGACTTGTGGCATAAGAGACTAGGTCATCCCTCTAGTCGAGTAGTTAGTGCTGTTATGCAAAACTGTAATATTGATGCTAAGTCTACCAGTTTGAATCATGTATGTTCTGCATGTTTACAAGGGAAAGCTCACAAGCTTCCTTTTTCTTCTTCTGCAACTGAATATAATGAACCCTTTGAACTCATTGTGTCTGATCTGTTGGGGCTTGCTTCTGTTAGTTCTGATGGATACCTTTATTATGTGTCTTTTATTGATGTGTGCAGTAGACACACTTGGCTTTATTTAATTAAAAAGAAGTCTGATGTTGCTCAGTGTTTCATTAACTTTCACAAGTTGATAGAAGTTCAGTTTGGTAAAAAGATTAAGAACTTACAAACTGATTGTGGAACTGAATATCTAGCACTAAGGAACTGGTTAGTTTCTAATGGTATTCAGCATAGGTTTTCTTGCCCTCACACCTCTGAACAAAATGGTAAGGCTGAGAGGAAACATAGACATATAGTTGAAACTGGGTTGACTCTACTTGCTCAAGCTGGTTTACCTTTAAGATTTTGGAATCATGCCTTCACAACTGTTGTGTTTCTAATCAATAGGATGCCTACAGATGTCTTGCATGGTTTGTCACCATTTGAAAAATTGTATGGAAAAAGGCCTGGTTATTCATTTTTGAAAGTTTTTGGTTGCACCTGCTATCCTTACATGAGGCCATATAATCAGCACAAGTTTGATTTTAGGACCTCCAGTTGTGTATTTTTAGGCTATAATTCGTTTCAGAAAGGATATAAGTGTTTGAATAGTTCTGGCAAAGTTGTGGTTTCCAGACATGTTATTTTTTATGAGTCTATGTTTCCTTTCCTAAGCAAGTCTGAAGTAACTCAGGAGGAAAATAACACTTGTTCATCTAGTTTACCTGTGGTGATTGACACTAGTTCTACTTCACATAATCCCTCACATGTTCCTTCTTCTTCACCTGTTCTTGGTTCTCCTAGTCCATCTGGTGTTGCTCATGTAAGTGGTGAGTGTTGTCCTGGTCAGACAGGTCCTGAGTCATCGTTTCAGCAAGTGTTTATTGATTCTATGCCTGAGTCTAGAACTTCTGAACAGAGTGTTCCTAAAGCTGATAGTGTTCCTGACACTGCTGTTGAAGCTACTGTTCAGATTGGTGATGACAGTATAGGGATTCAAGCTTGTGAGAGTCCAAATAGGTGTGATATTGTTCCTTCTGAGGGTGTTAGTGTATGTCAAGATCATGTTCAAACTGATACTGAAGTTGGGGTTCCTATTGTTGTTGAAAGTACCATTGGAGGTAGGACTACTACTCAGGATGATGTTCAAGGCCTTCTTGAAGAAGGAGTTGCTCATAATGAAGAAGGTGATACTGAGAATGGTGCTTCTAGAGGCCTTCTTTTTGAGGAAGGTTTTCTTACAGAAGGTGTTGTTCACACTGAAGAAGGTGACACTGAGAGTGGTGGTTTTAGAGGCCTTCTTCTTGAGGAAAGAGATTCCTTTGCAGAAAGTCTTTCTACAACAGCAAATGCTGATGGCAACACTAATAATGTGGATTCTGCAGTGGCTAATGCAGAGGAACATGCTGATTGCATTACTTCTTGTATTCAGGATGGTCCTTCTAATACAACTGATGTTATTGGTCATCACATGGTTACAAGAAGCAAAAATGGGATCTATAAACCTAAAATTTATCAAGTCTCCTCTGGTTGTTCAAATTCAGATTTTGAGCCAAGAACTATTAAAGAGGCTATGTTGAATCAACAATGGAAGGCAGCTGTTCAAGCTGAATATGATGCCTTAGTCAAAAATGAGACTTGGACATTAGTTCCCCTACCTTTGAATAGGAAGGCTGTGAATTGTAAATGGTTATTCAGGATAAAAAGGAAACCTGATGGTTCAGTAGATAGATACAAAGCTAGACTTGTAGCCAAAGGATAACTTCAAGAAGCTGGTATTGATTATCATGAAGTGTTTAGTCTTGTGGTGAAGCTAGTGACTGTTCGTGCAATTCTTTCCTTGGCTGTCACTCGTGGATGGATTTTGAAACAAGTAGATATAAATAATGCTTTTCTGAATGGTATCTTGAAGGAAGAGGTGTATATGGTTCAACCTCCAGGATATGAGCAGGGTGATTCAAGTTCAAATTTAGTTTGTAAACTAAACAAAGCAATTTATGGACTCAAACAAGCACCAAGAGCTTGGTTTGAGAGACTAAAGGAGTATCTTTTGTCAGATGGTTTTAGTTTAACTAAATCTGATGCTTCTTTGTTTGTGAAGGTCTCTACTCAATCTGTGATATACCTTCTTGTGTATGTAGATGATATCATCTTGACTGGTTCTGATAATTTTGAAGTTCAAGAAATTGTAGACAGATTAAATCAGACTTTCTCTTTGAAAGACCTTGGTACTCTTAATTACTTTTTAGGTATTGAGATTACCTATTTTCCAGAAGGTTTAATGGTGAGTCAAAGGAAATACATTATGGACCTTTTGCGCAAATATGGTTTTGATGGTGCTAAGGGGCTTCCTACTCCTATGGTCTCTAGTTTCAAATTATCTGCTCAAGATGGTAGTCCAATTGAGAATGCTACTAAATATAGAAGCATTGTGGGAGCACTTCAGTACATAGTAATTACCAGACCTGAAATTGCTTTTGCTGTGAATAGGGTGTGTCAGTTCATGCAAAATCCTAGTGATGTTCACTTTAATGTTGTGAAGAGAATTCTCAGATACCTTCAGGGAACTGTGGATTATGGTCTGAGGTTTACAACTAACTTCAGATTAAATATTGAAGGGTTTGCTGATGCCAACTGGGGCTCAGATTCTGATGACAGGAGGTCAACTTCTAAATTTTGTATATTCTTTGGTGGAAATCCAGTGTCATGGGGTTCAAGGAAGCAACCAGTGGTTTCTAGATCCACAACTGAAGCTGAGTATAGGAGTGTAGCATGTGCTACTGCAGAGATAATGTGGCTTCAATCTTTGCTCAGTGAGTTGCATGTCACAGCTGATGGGTTGCCTGTGTTGTGGTGTGACAATTCAAGTGCTGTGGCTGTGTCAGCTAATCCAGTGATGCACTCAAAATTCAAACATGTTGAGTTAGATTTGTACTTTGTTCGTGAACAAGTGGTTGCAGGAAAGATTCAAGTCAATGAAGTCCCAGCTTTTGAGCAATTAGCTGACATCCTGACCAAGCCTTTGTCTGCTCCTGCCTTTCACAGACATAGACTTAAACTTGTTGTTCTTCCTCTATCTTAATCATTGTGTTTGCTTTTGTTGGTTTATTAGTGTTTTTGTTTTGGTTCTTTCTTTCTTTTATTTTGAGCAGGTTCTCAGTTTGTGTTGTCTCTTGTTTATGAAGTAAAATTTTTCAAGGATCTTCAGAATGCAGTTTGTTGGGGGAATGAAGATTGAAGCTTGATCTATAAAGCAAGAAGAAATGGAATTTTTTCAGGGATCTTCTCGGCCGATGAAGCTGGGGGAATGTCAAGTATAAAGGATAAAGGTAAGGTAGTTAGACTTTGGTTTAGGGTAGTTTAGCTTCTGTTATTCTGGGATGAGTGTAGCTTACAAGTGAATGTGCTGCACCGTCTCTATGATTTGTTTTCTAGAAGGTTAGGTAGAGAAACGATTAGGAATCTGTTAGCACCGTTATCTCAGCCTAACGTTCTAATGACTTGTATATAAGGGGCCGGTTCTCTTTTGAGAATATTACGGTCATTTTAATAAATAAAAACAAACGAGAGTACCGTCTCTCCTTCCCCTATTTCTTTTCTTAATTCATTCATCTTAATTCTAAGATCTTTCTCAGATCTTAACAGGTAGTTACTTATTTTAGATCTTTTGTGGATGTTGCTTGGCAATGGAATAATTCAATTGCATAGAAGGCTGTTTACGTGGGAAATTGAAGTTTGGAATTCGTTCCTAAATATGATCAGTAGTGTTCTTCCCGGATCGTATCATTCAAATAATTTGCGTTGGGCTGCTTCCTCTAATGGTGTCTATAGTTCTAAATCATTTTGCGAGTTGAATGCTTCGAATGTGGTGTGGAAGCTCGTGTGGTCAAATCTTGCACCTGTCCTTATATATTGTTTTGCTGCTGTTCAATATGGGTATTTTCGTTCTTCTCGTTCGATGGCTACTCTGTTGTAGGACATACCTGCTTGTTTCAAGTTTCAAGTGCGGTGTCCATTAAAGGTGGTAGTAGCATTGCTTTTCTTTCAGTGTTTTAGTGGTTTTTAGGTGTTGTTGCATTTATGGTTATATTGTTGTTTTTGAGCTTCTATCAACATTGGTATGTTGTGCTCTTTTTCCTTCAACTAGATTTTAAGAAATTTTTTTTTAATAAAATGCATGTCAATGTTTAACCTTGGTTATCCTTTTTGCATAATATTACTAGCTATTTTTTTTAAAAAAAATTGTCTTGTCAACAACTTCTAAAACAAGTGTTTAAAGTTCTCAATTGACACTCTCCCTTCTCTCTTAAGTTGTGCGTTCAATACCTACTAGGAACAAAATTTCTCATTTCTCCTCCCCTTAGGTAGAAATTGTTAAAAAAAAACTTGTATTGAAATATCTATGAAGAGTTCAATATATATTATAATATTTATGTAAGGACTTTGTTTTATGAATTTTTTAAACTTGTGTTGAAGTTATATACTTTACCAATTAAAGGGTCACAATGACTTAGTATTATTATTTTTTAAAAAAGTTGTGACAACTAGAATAATATCGCACACGTGTAGGAGTCCGAATGATATGTATTTCACACATTTTCATAACAAATTTGGTTTATATTTATTTAACTAATAGCTATAAATATATCATATGAAGTGAGTTATGGGGCGAGTAAAAAGGGATTAGGTGGCTCTTAAGACCCATGTAGGTGGTGGGACAAGAATGGTTATAGTTTTGCGGGTTACGAGTAGGGATGATTTTAGATTTCGTATCGCAACGGGTCATGTGGCGGGGATAGGGATGTAAATTCTTGACAGAGATGGGTGCGGGGAAGCACCCTTCACACCCGCCCCACTTAATTGACATCCATATTCGTAAATATTTTTTATTTGAGTCTTTTAGTATGGTTTTAACCTTTTACTTACATGGTTCTTTTCTGATCTCAAGTGTTTAATTTTTTGTTCCAATAGTTAAACACATATGGTGCTCGTTCTTCGGTTGATGGGAGAGCCTCTTGTGGAGATGTATTGCGTGATCATAATGGCCTTTGGTTACGTGGTTTCACTAAATTTATTGGTCGATGCTCAGTTTTGAAAGCGAAGTTATGGGGACTTGTCACAGGTTTGGAGATTGCTTGGACGATAGGATTTCGTTGCTTAATTGTTGAGTCCGATAGTGCTGATGCACTAAGCATGATCAAGCAACAGAATAGCAAGACTAGTCCGATTGCTATTGTTTGTTATCTTCAGCAACTCTGTGACCGGGAATGGCGGATAGCTTACTCCCAAGTTGCGCGTCACAATAATAGAGTAGCGGATCGATTAGCGAAACTTGCGTTCGAGTCAAGTTTTGAAATGGTGGTCTTTGATGAGCCTCCGGCTGAGGTGTTGCATAGTTTAAGTCTTGATGAATAAGTTGCTTTTGATTTTTCTGTTGGTTGTGATGTTTTGTTTTTTGATTAATTATTGGTTTATGTAAGTATTACTATGTGCACTTTTTTTCCTCCATTTAGGTTTAAAGAAGTTTTTTAAGAGGCACATGGTAATACCCCTTCTTATTGAAAAAATATATATATCATATGAAGTGAGTCATGGGGCGGGTAAAAAAGAATTAGGTGGCTCTTAAGACCCAAGTAGGTGGTGGGACGAGAATGGTTTTAGTTTTGCGAGTTACGGGTAGGGATGATTTTAAATTTCGTATTGTAGCGGGTCGTGTGGCGGGGATAGAGAAGTAAATTCTTGATAGGCGGGGAAGCACCCTTCGCACCCGCCCCACTCAATTGACATCCATATTCGTAAATATTTTTTATTCGAGTCTTTTAGTTTGGTTTTAACCTTTTGCTTACATGGTCTTTTTTTATCTCAAGTGTTCAATTATTTGTTCCAATAATTATAGTAAAATGTTCAATTATATGTTTAATTTACTATTATAGATGTAAAATCTCATTCTAATTTTAGATATTTCTTCCTTAATAAAACTAGCTCTTTCTCTTAAAAAAACAGAAAAATTAGAAGACTAATGAAAATTTTACAGTAAGAGATCCAATGGAATTAAATTACATAAACACAGTGTAACTGTATAAGGCGCAATGAAGCAAATACCATAAAAGCAAATAAAATACTCTAAAAAAACAATGCTAATAATTGCATATCTTTATAATTGTGCATGCAGGTAGGATTCCGAAATGAAGGCAAATTCCACAGATACAATGTTTTAACAAAAATGTGCAATGAAAATCTCCATTAATTTAATGCATATTAAAATCGGGTTCAGGCGTTCAGCCTTTATAATGCGTAACCTTAATTTTTCTGAGTGTATTCAGAAAGCAGAAGAAAAAATATGGGCAGCTTGAAGTGGTTCTCTATCTTGGTAGTAGCCACTTGCTTCTCCTTCAACGGTGGCGATGCTGATGAAGCCTTGATAGAAAGAATCTGCAAGCAGTCCCAAGACTATGGTTTTTGCATGTCAACTCTGGGTAATGACCCTCGTTCCGGAACCGCCGACTTACGTGGCCTTGCCATGATCTCCACTTCACTTTCGATTATTCAAATTCAGGGCACCCTCAGTCGAATTCCCGACATTATTAAACAAACGACCGACCCTCTCGCCATTCGCCGACTCGGGGTATGCCAAACAGATTACGATGGTTCGTTGGTTAATTTCAAGGGCGCCTATAACGCTACTTCGAACAATGCTTTTTACGATGCCATCGACTTTGTTAGAAATGGAACCAATCAGGTTATTGATTGCCATAATATTTTCAGGAGGGAGGGGCCGATTGCTACCTCCCCGATTGCAGGGGATGACATGAACGTCTTCAAATTGTCAGAGCTCGTTTTGATTGCTATAGATGATCTCCTACACAAGAAATACTTGTGAAATAGCATGGCATGGCGTTTTTATGTGTTTTGAGTTTTTGTTTCAGGAATAATGGGAAAAGCTCAATTGATGGTTTCCTTGTTATTGTTATGAAGCCAATTGTTTATTATTATTATTATTATTATTATTATTATTATTATTATTATTATTATTATTATTATTATTATTATTATGTGAATTGTGGCTTCCTTGGTCAATTATTGGAGAATTAATCAAAATCATTACAATCTAAGGTGGTCACTAGGGATGTAAAAACAGGTCAACAGTTGGGTTTCAGGTCGGGCTCTGTCAGGTCGGGTCAAATCGGTTACAGGTCATTTCGGGTCATTTTTTGTTTTGACTCGATTCGGTTCGGGTTCGGGTTCATTTCAGGTCGGGTTCAATTCAGGTCGGGTTCATTTCGGGTCGGGTTCATTTCAGGTCGGGTTCATTTCAGGTCGGGTCAAAACGGTTAATTGACAGGCTGATTTCAGGTCGGGTTCGTTTCAGGTCGGGTTCATTTCAGGTCGGTTTCGTTTCAGGTCGGGTTCATTTCAGGTCGGTTTCGTTTCAGGTCGGGTTCGTTTCAGGTCGGTTTCGTTTCAGGTCGGGTTCATTTCAGGTCGGTTTCGTTTCAGGTCGGGTTCGTTTCAGGTCGGTTTCGTTTCAGGTCGGGTTTTTTCAGGTCGGTTTTGTTTCAGGTCGGGTCCATTTCAGGTCGGTTTCGTTTCAGGTCGGGTTCATTTCAGGTCGGGTTCCTTCGGGTTTATGGTTTATTGTGTTATGTGTATTATATATATTGACGGATTATGATTTTTATTTATACGGTTTAGGGTTTAGGGTTTAGGGTTTAGGGATAGAGGATTACGTATATGTGATATATATATATAGTTGGTACTATTGGATTTATTTTTAGGGTTTGGGGTTTGGGGTTTGGGGTTTAGGGTTTAGGGATCTTAAATTAATACAAACATACCTACATTAATTATATATATATATATTGATGGATTATGGTTTTCAGGGTTTATGGTTTAGGGTTTAGGGTTTAGGGTTTAGTGATCTTAAATTAATACAAACATGCCTACATTAATTATATATATATTGATGGATTATGGTTTTTAGGGTTTAGGGTTTATTGATCTTAAGTTAATACAAACATACCTACATGTATTATATATATATTGATGGATTATGGTTTTAGGGTTTAGGGTTTAGGGTTTAGGGTTTAGTGTTTAGTGCTTAGGGTTTACTAATCTTAAATTAATACAAACATGCCTACATTAATTATATATATTGATGGATTATGAATTTTAGGGTTTAGGGTTTAGGGTTTAGGGTTTAGTGATCTTAAATTAATACAAACATGCCTACATTAATTATATATATATATATTGATGGATTATGGTTTTTAGGGTTTAGGGTTTAGGGTTTAATGGTCTTAAATTAATACAAACATACCTACATTAATTATATATATATTGATGGATTATGGTTTTTAGGGTTTAGGGTTTAGGGTTTAAGTGTTTAGGGTTTAGTGATCTTAAATTAATACAAACATGCCTACATTAATTATATATATATTGATGGATTATGGTTTTTAGGGTTTAGGGTTTAGGGTTTAGGGTTTATTGATCTTAAATTAATACAAACATACCTACATGTATTATATATATATATATTGATGGATTATGGTTTTTAGGGTTTAGAGTTTAGGGTTTACTGTTCATAAAATGATACTTACATATGTACATGTAATATATATATATATATATATATTGATGGATTAATAGTTTTTGTTTTTAGCGTTTAGGTTTTAGCGTTTAGGTTTTGGGGTTTAGTGGTTAGGGTTTATTATTATTATTATTATTATTATTATTATTATTATTATTATTATTATTATTATTATTATTATTATTATTATATACTTAAATACAATTATTATTATTATATATTTACTATGCTTATTATTATTATTAGTTATTATTATTATTATTATTATTATTATTATTATTAGTTATTATTATTATTATTATTATTATTATTACTATGATTAGTAATATTATTATTATTATTACTATTATTATTATTATTATTATTATTATTATTATTATTATTATTATATACTTAAATACAATTATTATTATTATTATTATTATATATTTACTATGCTTATTATTATTATTAGTTTTATGATTATTATTATTATTATTATTATTATTATTATTATTATTATTATTATTATTATTATTATTATTATTATTATTATTATTATTATTATTATTATTATTATTATTACTATTATTATTATTATTATTTGTAATTAAATGTATAGGGTTTAGGGTTTAGGATTAGGAACTATGGTTCATTGATTAAATATTAGGGTTTAGGGTTTAAACTCCTAATGTCTAATTCTAAACCCTAAGCATTAAACCCTAAAGCATAAAGTAATTAACCCTAACCACTAAACCCTCGATCTAGGATTACGGACTATGAGCTATAGATTAAATATTAGGGTTTTATGGTTTAGAGGGTAGTGGTTATTGTTTAGGGTTTAGGGTTAGGGACTATGGTTCATTGATTAAATATTAGGGTTTAATGTTTAAACCCCTAATGTCTAATTCTAAACCCTAAGCATTAAACCCTAAAACATGAGTAATTAACCTTAACCACTAAACCCTCGATCTAGGATTACGGACTATGAGCTATAGATTAAATATTAGGGTTTTATGGTTTAGAGGGTAGTGGTTATTGTTTAGGGTTTAGGGTTAGGGACTATGGTTCATTGATTAAATATTAGGGTTTAAGGTTTAAACCCCTAATGTCTAATTCTAAACCCTAAGCATTAAACCCTAAAGCATGAGTAATTAACCCTTACCACTAAACCCTCGATCTAGGATTACCCTAAACCTAAAGGCTTCATAAACACTAAATCAATACCCTGAACCCTAAACATTTAACCTAAACCCTAAACCACAAACCTTATTATTATTATTAGTTTTATGGTTATTATTATTATTATTATTATTATTACTCTTATTATTATTATTAATATTTGTAATTAAATGTATAGGGTTTAGGGTTTAGGATTAGGGACTATGGTTCATTGATTAAATATTAGGGTTTAGGGTTTAAACCCCTAATGTCTAATTCTAAACCCTAAGCATTAAACTCTAAAGCATGAGTAATTAACCCTAACCACTAAACCCTCGATCTAGGATTACAGACTATGAGCTGTAGATTAAATATTAGGGTTTTATGGTTTAGAGGGTAGTGGTTATTGTTTAGGGTTTAGGGTTAGGGACTATGGTTCATTGATTAAATATTAGGGTTTAAGGTTTAAACCCCTAATGTCTAATTCTAAACCCTAAGCATTAAACCCTAAAGCATGAGTAATTAACCCTAACCACTAAACCCTCGATCTAGGATTACCCTAAACCTAAAGGCTTCATAAACACTAAATCAATACCCTAAACCCTAAACATTTAACCTAAACCCTAAACCACAAACCTTAAATATTTAAACCTTAAACCCCAAAACTCAAACACTAATTGAAATAGTAGCACTAATCCTTAAACCTTACCCCTAAGTTATAACCTTAAACTATAAATTATAACCCTAACTCCTAAATTAAAACCCCAAACCTTAAATGAATGCAAGTTAATTATTTAGCATGAATTTATTCTTATAATAAAAAATTTAAGTCATCTTATTTTAATTAAGAATATAGATTTAATTTAATAATTTTTACTCATTTAACTTAATTTGATTAAGTATAAAATTTTAATTTAATAATGGTTATTCATTCCAATTAAGTTAATTAAGTATAATAGTTTATCTTTGAAGTTATTTTAAAATAATAGTCAAGTTAATTAGAAATACAATTTATTAATACTTAGAATTATTATTAATTCAATTTATCTTTTAATTGAAGTTAAGTTAGTAATTTATCAATACTTGAAATTATTATTAATTTTATAATTTTTCAATACTTGACATTATTTTATATTCATTAAATATAACTTCTTTAAATGTCAGATAATTATCATTATTAGCAAATCAAATAATAATATTAGTTCAGGTTAATATCAGTTCAGGTCAATATCAGTTCAGGTCAATAACAGTTTAGGTCAATAACAGTTCAGGTCAATATCAGTTCAGGTCAAGAACAGTTCAGGTCAATAACAGTTCAGGTCAATAACAGTTCAGGTTCAAAACAGGTCGGGTTCAAAACAGGTCGGGTTCATTTCAGGTCGGGTCCAAACAGGTCGGGTTAAATCGGTTATCTGGCAGGTTAGTCTCGGGTTCGGGTTCGTTTCGGTCGGGTGCAGGTCGGGTTCGGTTACTACAGTAACAGGTCAATTTCGGGTTCGGGTTCACTTCGGTCGGGTGCAGTTCGGGTTCGGTTTCTACAGTTACAGGTCAAATTCGGGTTCGGGTTCGTTTCGGTCGGGTGCAGGTCGGGTTCGGTCTTTAAATTCTCGGGTTAAACCAGGTTCTGACTCGATCGGGTTTCAGGCAGGTTACCAGGTCGGGTCAGTTTTTCACACCCCTAGTGGTCACTGCCACCCTTTATCATCAAGATAAGGAATTATATTATAGGCCATTCTCGCCACATCATTCATGGGATCAATCAATAAAAATTATTTATCTTTTTATTTTTTCCATGTTAGATTTTTATCAAGTAAATATTCACTCATGTTTACTGTAAATCAATTTTAAAAACAGTTTTTACCAAGTGAATATTCACTTGGTAAAAATATGACATGAAAAAAATAATGAGATGTGTAATTTTTATTAGAGTCTCGTAGATAACGTGGCGAGAATGACCCACGATATAATTTCTCCATTAGGATTACTCAATTGAGTTCTTGTGTATTATAATTTCCAAACGTTAGGGTTAATGTGCAAATTTATTACTACAGTTTAAGTGACAATTCAAATTACAAATTTGAACATTTGTAGATATTCGATTTATTAGATCAAATATTGTAGATTTGAATGTTTAAATTATTATACGTTGAGGATTCACATTATTTACGATGGTTACGATTTCGTACGTCTGAATTTGTTTTATAAAATAGAGAATATGTTTGTTTTCAAGTAGATTCAAACATTAATCATTCAATTTTTAATAGATTTGAATTTAGATTTGTACGGATTCAGATATTTAGCATATGATTTAAATTTTTGTAATTTAGATTTTTTAACCCACATCGTTTAAAATGTCTTTGGAGATGAACTCTCCGTTGAAGATGCAGAGAATACTCCGAATACTTATTTCCATACATGTATATCCGACAGTAGCTCAAATTTCAATCTACCTAGGATAAGACTATCGCTTCATCACAACCAAACTATATGTGTCCTCACACCAAGAGTATAGATTGTTGAGAGAGGAAACTGAAAAGTGTAGACAAACATTTTTCCCAACTCAAAAATATTATCTGAAATCTCCTAAAACAATTCGATCACCGTCCACAACGGCTCTCCGTCCAATTCAATAAAAATGATTCGATTTAACCATCGTATCACATTTTTTCCTACAGCAATAGAGATTGCTTCAAGCGAATCATCTTGGAAAATTATGACATCAATTAAAAAGAACTATGAGGCCTCGAAACCCTAAACTCACTTTACGCAAATTTTATCTTTACATCCTTCGACTATCAGAAGTTACATACCTCGACTATCAGAAGTTACATACTGGTCCCCTGACTTTAAAAAAGTAATAGATTGGTCTCGTGCCGTTAAAAATTTAACAGATGATGACGTGGCGGTTAACCAAAGTTAGCATAATTACACATTTAATCTTAACTTTTACACTTTATTGTAAATTGGTCTTAATTCTAAAAAGTTTAAATAACTTATTTAATTTATTTTTTTATTTTTTTCTCATTATCTTCTTCCTCTTCCTCCTATAACCTCAGTCATCATTCATTGTTACCACCATCTATGTAATTCCCCTAAATAACTTTTTGGTTGATCTTTTGGAGATCTCATACAGTTTTCTAATCGAGTCTGTCTTACTTGGACCCTGCGTTTTTTGTCCCTTGCTAATAACAACCTCAACAATTCACTTTCTTCTCAAGATCTTTGTGTGTGTGTGTTTTCTCATCGTACAACTTTAATTTTCTGAGAATTTATAAGCTAATCTAATGCTAATGTTGTTCTTATTTTGCAGAGTGGTGATTTAGTGGAAGAATTGAGCCGTGTAAATGCAGAAAACAAGAAGCTGACAGAAATATTTGCAGCAATGTGTGAGAGCTACAATGCTTTGCAAAGCCATGTGATGGATTTAATGAGTAAAAATTAAGAAAAAGAGCTTAGCCCTTCAAAGAAGAGAAAAATCTGAAAACAACTTTGGTATCGTTGGTAACTCAGACAGCAGCTCAACTGATGAAGATTCATGCAAGAAACCCAGAGAAGAAGTTATAAAGGCCAAAGTCACTAGAGTTTATGTCAGGACTGAAACATCTGATGGCCTGGTAAGAAATTTCACATAAACTATAAACTTCACTAGATTCTAATTCTAAGTACTTGAAATTTACTTAGGGTATGTTTGTTTCACTGAAAACTGTTTCCGGAAAATGAATTCTGGAAAATGAACTACAATTGTTGGAAAACTAATTGCAGAAACCATTTTCCAGTGTTTGGATGATGTTGTACAATTCATTTTACACTGTTTGGTAGAGTTTCCTGAAAATTTCATGAACAATCCACAAACAAGCATCGATAATGGTAAAAACAAGTTCCAACCAAAACATGGTTTAAGATTTAGGTTAGTGCTTAGGGTTTAGGGTTTATGATAGCATTTATGGTTTATGGTTTACGGTTTAGATCAGTATTTATTGTTTATGGTAACATTTAGGCATTAGTATTCAAGGTTTAGGATTTAGGGTTTAGATTAGTGTTTATGGTTTAGGGTTTATATTGGTGGTCAGGGTTTATGGTTTAGCATTTAGGTTTTATGGGTTAGTGTTTAAGGTAAGGCTTTATGTTAGTGTTTGAGGGTTAATATATAAGGTTTAACATTTATGGTTTGAGGTTTATGTTAGTATTTGAGGTTTAATATACAGGGTTTAACATTTAGGGTTTAAGGTTTATGTTAATGTTTATGTTATCATTTAGTGTTTATGGTTTAACATTTAGGGTTTAGGATTTTGTTTTAGGGTTTAAGGTTTATGTATGATATAGAATTTAGGGTTTTGTGTTTATGGACCAGTGTTTATGGTTTATGTTAGTGTTTATGGTTTAACATTTAGGGTTTAGGGGTATGTTTTAGAGTTTATGTTTACGATATAGCATTTAGGGTTTTGTGTTTATGGATTAGTGTTTATGGTTTAGGGTTATGTTAATGTTTAGGGTTTAACATATAAGAGTTATGGTTTAGCATTTAGTGTTTAGGGTTTAATTTAGAGTTTAGGGTTTAATTTCTCATTTGGGTTTAAGGTTTATGTTAGTGTTTAATGTTTAGGGTTTGTTGTTAGTGTTTATGTTAATATTTCAAATTTAGGGTTGTGTTTGTGTTTAGTGTTTATGTTAACATTTAAGGTTTAACGGTTTGTGTTTAGGGTTAAGGTTTTTAATGTTTATGGTTTAACATTTATTGCTTAGTGTTTAAGGTTTGAGGTTTAGGGGTTTAAGCTCTCATTTAGGGTTTAATTTGTGTTAGGGTTTGTTGTTAGTGTTTAGTGTTTATGTTAATATTTAGAGTTTAGGGTTTGTATTAGTGTCAATGTTCAGTATTTATGTTAACATTTAAGGTTTAAGGTTTGTGTTTAGGGTTTTTAATGTTTAAGGTTTAACATTTATTGTTTAATGATTAGGATTTGGGGTTTATGGTTAATGATTTAATGTTTAGGGTTTAAGGTTTATGGTTTAGTTTTATGTTAGTATTTAGGGTTTATGTTTTAAGGTTCATGGTTTAGGTTAGTATTTGTAGATAGAATGGGAGGAAGGAAAGCGACTTACCGAAAATCAATGGGTAAGTCATTTTACACTAAAACAAGGTCTATTTTTCATTGACTGTAATTTGTTTTCCTTTGACTTTTTCATTTCCCATGAACCAAACAGCGAAAAGTTATGAAAACGTTTCAAGGAAAACCAATTACAGTGAAACAAACAGACCCTTAATTTCTCATTCAATTTGGTTAAAATGAAATCAGATTGTGAAGGATGGATACCAATGGAGGAAATATGGGCAGAAAGTCACCAGGGATAACCCTTCTCTAAGAGTTTACTTCAAGTGTTCTTTTGCTCCAAGCTGCCCTGTTAAAAATAAGGTAAACAAAATGAAAACTCTTACAATTTTCAGTCACAATTTGGAGTAGAAGAGAATAAAGATTTTTTTTTATCTTTACAAGTGCGAAGAAGTACAGATGATCAATCAGTTATGGTTGCAACATATGAAGGTGAATACAACCATTTCCCCCTTCTCAAACAAAATCGAGATTCAGTTCGAGCCCTTGTGTGAGCCATGGTTCAGCCTCATTGAATCCATCTGGACCAACCATGAGTCTAAGACTCACAAAATCTAAGCCTGGCGAAGGTGGTGAAGCTCGAAACTGCAGTTCTATTAAAGCAGAAACAGATTCATCACATGCCAGACAACATTTGGTGGAACATATAGTAACTTTTTTGACTAGAGACCCCAAATTCACAGCAGCAATGGCAGCAGTCATTTTCGGAAGAATGTTTTTAGCAAGAATCAGTCTGAAAGAAGACGATGATTTTGATGTTTCGATGAACAACTTTACCAGATGATTTTGATGTTTCGATGAACAACTTTACTAGAGAATTACTGTCATTTCTTTGTTATAATTAAAAAAAAGCTTCAAAACATTATTATTTTAATGAATTAGTTCTCGAGGAACATACCGAAATCCTACTGTGATGGAGTTATTTTTTGGGTGAAAAATGAAGCAAGAGATGATGACACTGATGGAGGATGGTTGGGGTTATGGGAGGAAGAGGAAGAAGATAATGAGAAAAAATTAAAATAAATAAATAAATTAAATAAGTTATTTAAACTTTTTAGAATTAAGACCAATTTAAAATAAAGTGTAAAAGTTGAAAATTAAATGTGTAATTATGCTAACTTTAGTTAACTGCCACGTCATCAGCTGTTAGATTTTTAACGGCACGGGACTAATCTGTTACCTTTTTAAAATCAGGGGACCAGTATGTAACTTCTGATAGTCGAAGGATGCAAAAGATAATTGGAATATAGTTAGGGGACCCATTTATGTAATTTACCCTATATTTTATATAAAAAAAAAAAAACTAGATTCAATTTATGTCGTTTTCTAATGCAGCCAAATAAATTCTTAATTTGTAAGCATTTAGACATTTAACCATCCCATTTTATCATCATAGATTGTTAATTTTGATTTATTCTCAAATATGCTTTGAAATAAGGAATACAATTTTTTTCAACTTTTTGTGCTTTTATTTATGATTATGATATAAGGGTATATGGTATATTTTCTAGGGTTAGAGTTTAAAATTTAATTTTTTACTATTAAAACATAAAACGAAACACCAAAAAATAGACAAATAATTTTTGTTCTAAAATAAGATTTCTTTTAGTCAAAGAATAAACATTGAAACCAACAATTGTTGGGTACAATAGTAACATGCATTACAATTCGAGGGAGAGAGCATGGGTTTAAACCTTACAAACTGTATTGTTGGGAGGAAAAGTCAAAGATCCTAAATATAGACCATAAAATGAACATGTATTGTACTAAAAAAATAAACATAAATTTTAAACCCTAAAAAAAATTAAGAATTTACATTAACATTTTAAATTAATCAACCTATATTTTTACTTTTTAACAGTTATTATTTTATTTTATTTCTTTATCAACGGATTGGTCCAAGTAATAAACAACTTGATATCACTAGATACACAACCAGGTGTGCAACGTGAGTGAATTCGAATTAGTCAGGACTCAAGACAAAGTCCTAAAAACCAAGAAGGCGATAAAATAAATTTATAATTATGAGCAAATTAACCACACATCATGCAAGAGTATTCCTAGCAAATTAAGTGTTGGGTCCCAAATGATCTATGTTAGGATAAATCCTGCACTTGTAATTTTATCTTAAAGAAACGGCTAAGCCGTTAATTGTTGATCAATCGCATACCTTGGTTCCGTGAATTTGTTTTATTGGTGTTAAGCATGAATAACTAACTTAGAACAGATCTTAGACCCGTCTCTGTGTTTGAATGCTCAAGTTGTAAAAGAAAAGTTGACATCATGTAACTGGCTTAGTGAAGAATGAACCAGCACTTACTGCGCATGCTTAAACAAGCATTCACGAAACAAATAAACGAAGTTATACCCTGTATATATATTCAACATTACAATAATGAAACGAAGTAACCGCCAATTTCCCCAAAGGAAAGTATGGCCCTAACCTTCTTTTCTTGAACTACAAATAACAAAAAGCAACGTTTGCGAGAATATAAAATCAAAACACTTAAAAAACTGGGTAGGCATCCATATAACTCAAAAAGGGACCGCATTAGTGAGACCGACTACCCAATTACGCCATCTATGCCTGCAAATTGCGTACAAAATATCAGCATAGGACTTGGGAGAAAGCCAACCAAAAGGCCACAATCAGCAACTTCAGGTTTTACTGTAATAAGGTTGTCCTTGTGAGCTTACCTTGTTTGCAATGTTGTTGGAGAGCCAGTCCAGTCCCTCGTACAGTCCTTCACCGGAAGTAGCACATGTGCTCTGGATATACCTGCAAAATATGTTATAGAGGGTGATATATAATAACCACAGCTAGAGAGTGGCGGATACAAGACAGGAGGATTTGTTCATCTTACCAGTGGCGCTGGCGGAGAGAATGCAGACCAAGCTTGTCAGTGATCTCAGCAGCATTCATAGCATTTGGGAGATCTTGCTTGTTTGCGAAAACTAGCAGCACAGCATCCCTCAACTCATCCTGACAATTCACATAAAATAGTATGTTAAGTGTGACGGAACCACCCCACCCCTCCCATCCAATAACCACACAACTTTGTTCATTGCAACAGAAACAAGAAACTTTACTGCTCAGATACCTCATTCAACATCCTGTGCAACTCATCCCTAGCTTCAACCACACGATCACGATCGTTGCTATCAACCACAAAAATAAGTCCTTGTGTGTTTTGGAAGTAATGCCTCCACAAGGGTCGGATCTATGCAGAATATCAAAGCAGATAAGCCAATCGATTAATTAAGATAAACAAAAACCACATACACTTCTAATTATTCTAAAAGATCTATCAAGATCTAAGATACAATCAAAACAGAAGGTACAATTTGACTGCTACAAATCCACCTTATATTAAATGAAGACCCAAATTGTGTTATCTCCATTCAAGGAACTACAAGAATTCATTTTATCAAGATATAGTTGATAGAATCTATGAAACCAGCACATTCCCACCCATAGCTATCATAATAAAAAGAACACAACGAAAGATGCCCTAAATAAGATCCTTTCGATGCAATTTTTACAATTAAAATAATACCAAAATTGAATAAAACTAAAGCACGGTACCTTGTCCTGGCCACCAACATCCCAAACAGTGAAACTGATGTTCTTGTATTCCACAGTTTCAACATTGAAACCTGCAAGGTATAATATATCATAATTAGCCATCGTCTTTTAAGCAAATGAAGACTCAAATGTTAAACTGTGAAACGCATAAATAGCGACTTACCTATGGTGGGAATGGTAGTGACAATCTCTCCCAACTTAAGCTTGTAAAGAATTGTGGTTTTACCAGCGGCATCAAGTCCAACCATCAGTATGCGCATCTCTTTCTTGGCAAAAAGCCGGCTGAATAGCTTCCCGAAAGACAGCCCCATTCTTCACGTCTGCAACCATTAATATAAAATATCCACGTATCAATTTCGATAATCATCAATTTATTTGAAAATAAAAGCATGTGTTCAAGATCAGAGCAGATCCATCGGCCATATTTGAAAACAAGCATAGGATGGTTCGAGCGGCGATCGGAAACCAAACAGAGACTAAATTTAATCCAGATCAACGCATGGAAATCTAAATACCGATAAATCACTGTATGAAATCAATTCAAAAAACGCAGATCGAAGCAATTTAACGAACTTACGATGCTTCAAAGAATCGGAGCAGATAAAACAACGCAAATGATTGGAAACACAAGATATTTAAACAAAAATTGAAGAAAAAATAGGCAGATCGGGAAAATTAAGTGAAAAAAATGAGAATATTCTTAGGTTTTGAGAGACTTGCCTGAGAGAAATGCGAACGATTACTACGCGAAGCCGATCAAAAGAGAGGAGCGGAGATCTACACCTCCCTCTCGAAATCGAAGGAGCTGTCTTTCAGTGAATTTACTCGGTTTTGGAGATTGGGCATTCTATTTATCAATTCAAAACAGAATCTTAGTTTAACGGAACGCCGTCTGCCTATTTCTTATTGTCTCCAAAGGATTATCCGTTAGTCAGCATCGTACCTTATGACGCCGTTATCACGACGCTTTAAATGCACGCGTTGTAGATCGTTGTCCTTTTGGTAAATGAAATGGTCGGTAGTCGGTTCCCCCTAGAGATTTTCTTGGTAAACTACGCATTTAGTCAATAACATTCTCCTTTGTTCTGTTTTGGTCAGTCAACTTTAAAATTTTCAGATTTTATCACCCTACTTTTGAATTTTGTTTTAAAAGCATCCATTCATTAGTTGTGTAATGGGAATTGCAAAAGTCTGCGTTTAGAGCAATTTTATTTATGAAATTAACCTAATATTTTATCTTTTCTTCTCCCAATGATTGGCATCCCTCTCTATTGTCGTTTGATTGTCGTTTAACATCATTTATGACGTAACTAGTATAAAATGTTCCACTTTCCCCTTCTTTCTTCTGGTCAGTTTGGTTTTCTTTAAAATCTCCTCGAAATAGATCAAATTCAAATCAAAACATCGACCTTGTCTTGGTTCGATCAACAATCTCCATGTCTGGTCATTGTGGAAACGAGTTGTATTGCTTTTAACCTCCATATATGTTGGAAAGGAAAGATTCGATTTTCAAGGGATTTTGCATAAATTTACACACACAATTAAATAGTGTTAGATTTAAAGTAGAGTGAAAATGAAATTCGAATTGATGATAAAATTAGAAAAAAATTATAGTTAAATGACCAAAACAAAAATAAAGTTAAAGTTGAGTGATCAAAAAAACATAATTTGCTCGATTATTTTCACGAAGGAAACTTGATTGAATAAATAGTAATCTTGTGGTAAAAATGTAATTAGTCCCTATAAATTTCGAATGTGAGCAATTAAAGACAAGTAACCATTACTTAATGTTCTCATCAAATTTACATAATTGTTATTGACGTGATAACAAATTTATCCCCTTAACATTTATATATTATATAAATTTGATCTAAATTTTAAGAAATTCAAGACATTATTTTCACATTCTGTAAATGGTGAGGGTTATACTTTTTTGAAAGTAATGGAGCCTCATTAAAAATATTGATGAGGGTTATATATGTATATTTTTAATAAAAATTATAACCAATTTGACATAATATATAAGTGTTAAAGGTTAAATTTGTTATTATATAAATGGAAATATGGAATATAAATTGATGAAAAATGTTAATTCAATTATTTGTTATCTTTAATTGTTCACTTTAAAAATAGATAAATATTAAATTGTTCTTTCGTTTAGAGGGATCTATTTTGTCCAATTTCAAAATTAAGAAGGGTCTAAAAGGGTTTTTTTTTTTACTTTTTATGAAAAATTAATTGTATAAGCATTTTAAACATCTTCGTAATCTTATTGTGCGTTTCAACGAAAAATTTTAAATTTTTAGAAATTTTAAAAATATTAGCATTTGTTGATTGGGTATAACTAAACTGACATTGTCATGATACAAAATATATGAGGATATGAGATTAACATACTTAAATGCTTAATTTTTTTTTATTCATGGATGCAAAGGAGTAAATAGTATAAACATTGTACACTAAAATGTTAATATTTCATTATGCGATGTTTCAAAATGCTACTTGTATTGTTTGAATAAATAATTATTCTGAAAAAATAGGCTATAAAAAATTTATTATTTTAAAAATAATTATAAAATAAAAATAATAATGTTAGCAATAAACAATACACAAAAAATACAATATAAATACCATTAGATTTGTAAAAAAATATAGAAAAATTAATAATATAAAAATATTTGTTATAGTTAAATAAAATTAGATTTTTGAAGTTTAAATCCTTTATTTTATTGTAGGATCAAATTAATCAAAGGATTATTATCTCATACACAGGCGGTGGAAACTTTTTATTTCCACAAGCGTCTTAATTTTAGTGTTTAGGGTTTTAGTATATGAGTTTAGAATTTAGGGCATGTGGTTAGGATTTATGGTTTATGGTTAAGGTATAAGTTTTAGTGTAATATGGTTAGAAATTTAGGTTTTAACCTATAAACCCTAAACCCAAAATCCTATCAACAACACCTAAATTAAAAACTATTAAACTTAAACCCCTAAACCCTACACCCTAAACAAAGTCTATAAACCCTAAAACTAAAGCATTTGTGTAAACAAGTTTTCGCAAGCGCTTGTGCATAGAATAATTAATCTTAACTAAATGAAATAAAATTGGAGATTAAAAAATACAAAGTTAGATGTTATTTGAATAAGTGATTGGGGATACTATTTTTTGTTTTAAAGATTCTTGTAAATTTTGAATTCTCCATCACACCATGTTTGTGCTGGCTACTAAAAATTCCAACAGATTTAACAGTTAACTATTTGGCCTAACTGATATTCTTTTATAAATATAAAAGGACCAAATTATGTCAAACTAAAGTAAAAAGACTAAATCCAAATTTGAATATAATAGAGGGACCAAAATCATAATTTAGCCCACCTTATTCAGAACTGACAAAAGAACAAGCATAATCATCTTTGATTATTCAATTCCTTTTAATTAACTGATTATAAGGCTTTAAAACTTCATGCTTAGTCCTTATTTTTTTCACCATCAGGAAATTTAATATAGAACAATGGCAGTATCATAAGGTTCTATGTATACAACATGCAGCAGCAGGAAATATGATTAAAGTATGCTCTGCTAATCAGCATCATGGATATCACAACTTAAGTCAATGTAGAGGCCGACATATCGACACGGCCTCCGGTCATCCTCTTAGCTTTCTCCTAGCGCTCACCTGAAAGATTTCATCTACAATTATTAAGGCTCACTTAAAGAGGCACCATCCTTCATATGGTACTTGCTAAAGCAAAGAAATGATTCGAGTTACTCCAATCTTGAATAGTTATTAGAATGTAACTGGTGCGAACTGTAAGATGATGAATCGAACCAGAAAAAAAATAAGATGAGAAAAGCAGAGATTTATATGAGAATTAGAAATGAGAGAAAATCGAAAAGAGAGAGAGTCATTCATTCAGTGTGATCTCAACAGATAAGATTGTCTAACGACTACAGACTCGATGATATAGCCTTAAATCATAACACGACACCGTTTTATCTAAATACAGGCACCCTCCCTGAACGCAGCGTTTCATTAAACTAACCACCCAGACTCTAATTAATTAACGGAAATTCAAACCAACACTTTCTCAACGGCTATTTCATTTCATCTCCTTACAATGCTCCTCTCTTCAACACATTCTTGTCCTCAAGGATTGAATTGAGGAAACTGTTGCTGAAGCTGGTACAGAACCTCCCAAGTCGAATCCTCAGAAAATGAATTTGTCCACTTTACTAAAACTTCGGTTACAGTTCGGCCTCCTCTCTTCCTAATTCTTCGATCTAGGATTCTTACAGGTTCCTTACAAAGTCTCCCATTAGGTCCTACCAAAGGTAGCTCTGTGCTGCAAATTGCATCTCCAATATGCTTCTTCAACTGAGATACATGGAATAATGGGTGAATCATGGAACCATCTGGCAATTGCAACTTATAAGCCACTTCGCACACCTTGCAATAACCTTGAAGGGACCAAACCATTTGAGAGACAACTTGTGTGAAGTCCTCCTCTGCACAGAATGCTGCCTATAAGGTTGTAATTTCAAATAAACTAGATCTCCCACTTGAAAATTACAATCAGATCTTAACCTGTCAGCTTGTTGTTTCATTCTATTTTGAGCTCGTTTCAAATAAAACTTCAACATTGCAAGTGATGTCTCTCTTTGCTGCAAGGATCTATCCACAGAAGCTACCAATGATTCCTCAGCCATGTAAGGGACATGAAGAGGTGGTTCCTGCCCATACAATACTTGATAAGGAGTTGTCTGAATTGATGAATGAAAAGAAGTATTGTACCACCATTCAATCAAGTAAAGTCATTCTCCTCATTCTCTTGGTTTTTCCTCAGTCATGCATCTCAAGTAAGCCTTCAAGCACTTGTTCACCCTCTCTGTTTGGCCATCTGTTTGAGGGTGATAAGCTGTGGATGGTATCACTGCAATACCTAGCTTTTCAAACAACTCTCTCGAAAATGTGCTCATAAAAATTATATCCCTATCACACACAATATTTTGAAACATGCCATGCAATTTGAAGACATTTTTAAGGAATAACTGAGACATTTCTTTAGCTGAAAAAGGATGAGCAATTACTATAAAATAGGCATATTTTGTTAGTCTGTCCACTATGACCCATATTACATCTTTCTTTTTTGATAAAGGTAATCTCTCAATGAAATCCATGCTTATAGAAGACCAAATCACCTCTGGTATATGGAATGGCTGCAACAGTCCTTTAGGATGGCTTAGATCCTCTTTGCTTCTTTGACACACCCCACATTCTCTTACAAAATTCTTCACATATTTTCTCATACCCTTTCACTGAAGGACTCCACTCCTCCTCTTAATTGTGGTTGCTGCTCCTGAGTGTCCTCCAACAGCTCTTTCATGAAAAAATTGAAGTAATTCCTTTCTCAATTCTGGTTCTTGGCCCACCACAAGTCTCTCTTTTCTTTTTAACATTTTACCATCCCAAACATATTTGGAGTGACTGGTAGAGCCCTTCTCCAATTTTTCAATAATTTTTTTCAACTTCTCATCACTTTTCCAAGAATCAACTATTCTTGACAAAATATCAGTGGAGACACAACTCACAACCATTAATTCATAACTCCCTAATCTATGTTTTCTAGATAAAACATCCGCTACTGTGTTATGGATCTCCTTTCGATAACTCACCTCATAATCAAATTCTATCATCTTTGCCACCCATTTCTGTTGGGCAGGTGTAACAGCTAGATTGGCAGCTAAAAACCTTCAAGCTCTAGTGACCTGTCTTGTTTTTAAAATGCCTACCCACTAAGTAAGATGCCCACTTCTTCACAGCCATCAAGACTGCCGACATCTCTTTCTCATAAACAGATAGACCCTGGTGTCTCACCTCTAACCCTTTGCTGAAAAATGCCAAGGGCTTCCTCTTCTGCACTAACACATCTCCAATTCCCATGTCAAAAGCATCAGGTTTTACTGTGAACTCAGTGTCAAAATCAGGCAAAGCCAGCACAAGGGTTGAGCTAATAGCTCCCTTCAACTTGGCAAAGGCATATTCTTCAAGGTCAGTCCATTTCCATTCTCCCTTCTTCAATAAATTGGTCAAGGGTTTAGCAATGCAGCCATAATCTCTAATAAATCTTCTATAGTATCCTGACAGGCCTAGGAAACCTCTCAATTCCTTGACCGACTTAGGGCTTGGTCAGCTTGCAATACAATCCACCTTGCTTCTGTCCATGTGGATCTCTCCCTTAGATATCACATAACCCAGATATTTCACCCTTTTGGCCCCAAAACAATATTTACTTTCTTTCACAAACAATTGATGATGCCTCATAATCGTCAAAACCTCTTCAAGATGCAACAAGTGAGTTTCCCAATTCACAAAATAAATCAAAATGTTATCGAAAAATATCAAGACTGACTTCCTCAAGAAAGGCCTAAAAACTCTATTCATCAACCCCTGAAAAGTAGCTGGGGCATTGGTCAATCCAAAGGGCATGACCAAAAATTCATAATGCTCTTCATGAGACTTAAAAGCTGTCTTATGTATTTTTGTCTCCCTCATCCTAATCTGATGGTAACCAGCTCTCAAATCAAGTTTATAAAAGACCCTTGCAGACTCTGCTTCATCCAGCAACTTCTCAATAATTAGCATGGGAAATTTGTCCTTGACAATAACTTGATTGAGCATTCTATAATCAACACACATTTTCCAAGAGTTGTCCTTTTTCTTCACCATCACTATGGGTGAGGAGAAAACACTATTGATGTGTCTGATAATTTCAGCTGCCAACATTTCTTTAATTTGTCTTTCAATTCCATTTTTTTGGCTTACAGTGTATCTATAAGGTTTAATTTTAATCATTATTCCCTTATCCATCAGTGTAATTTTATGATCTTGTTCCCTCTTAGGTGGTAGACCTTCAGGTGCCCTGAATACATCTTCAAATTTCTGTAAAATCTTCTGTAAATCCTCAAGCCTACCCTCTTGTTCCTCATTCAACCCCAATCTGGTGTCCAGTAAAAGCAATGAAGCATTATAAGGACTGTGGCTATCTCTCAACATTTTATTGCAAGTCTGAGAACTTACTGACTCTAGTTTCTCTGGTCGTACCCCTTTCAGACTCACCATTCTATCATTCTTTTCAAACTGCATTTTCAAGGCACTAAAATCCCATGTGATAGCCCCTAAAGTAATCAACCACTGAACTCCCAACACTACATCACAATTTTTCAGAGCCACCACCAAGAAATCTGAATTAAATTCCTCACCCTGGGTCTCCCATTTCAGTTTGTTACACTACCCCAAGGTCCCCAAGACATTCCCATCAGCCACTGACACTCGCAAATTACACCTCTTATCAATTCCCAATCTCAGATGCTTAACCAAAGTTAGACTCAAGAAGTTATGGGTGCTTCTAGAGTCCACTAAATCCACCCATTCCACTCCCTTAATAGTCACCTTCAATCCCATGGTTTCATAACTATTGACTCCCGACATGGCTTGCAAAGATATCACTGGATCCTCTAATTTTGATTCCCCTTTCAACAGCAGTTCTTCATCCTCTTCACAATCTAAAAAAATTTCATGTTCACTTTCTTCCTCTTTGCTTTCCACTACAATCTAAAACACTTGAGATTTTGAGTACTTATGTCATGGTGTGTATTTAGCTGCACACCAAAAGCATAATCCTCTTTTCCTTTGTTCATCAATTTCTGCAGCTGACAAGGTTTTACCACCAGTGGTTTTGTTCGCATTTGATCTCGTTCCCCTTGACACACTAGAACCAAATGGAACTGTGGTTGAACTTCTAGGTGATATAGTAGGTGATACTGAATTTGTACCCCCCTCATCCTGGTCTAGCCGACATACCAGTCCAAACGGGTTACACGGGGAAAACAGAAGCGAAACCCGCTAAGGCCTCACTCCGATTAGCAACCCTATTTTTTTCTTTTATTTATCTTGTCTATATGCTTTATTTAATCATACGCGAGTTAGGCAGACAACAGAGAAACAACCACGGACACGACCCACGCAAACCAACACTTGAAGGTTCATTTTAGCCATTTAACTCTGGCTGTATCGATACGGCAAGAACTATATCGATACGCCTTCAACGGTCAACCTACCCCAGAGTCAACCCTGGGGACCCGTTTCGATACCCTCCATGGCATGTATCGAAATGCTCCCAACGGTCAAATTCCAAAGTCAACATCAGTTGACCGTATCGATATGCCTAAGCCCGTACCGATACTCTCAATTTCTTGTCAAAATCTCAGATTTCCAGTACAAAAAATGGTATCGGCACGCCTTCCCGAGTATCGATACGCTTGGCCTGAAACAAGAAGGTTGTATCGATACGGACCTAACCGTATCGATACCCCTGACTCAATCAAACAGAATTTAGCTGGTTAAGGCACAAAGGTTGCTTCAAAAACACCAATCTAGGTCCTCTAAGCATGCATACATACATTTCAAGTACAAAGGTACCATAATCACAACATGCATACACGACTCTAGGGGCATACACCCTACTACAAGCATGTTCGAACACTTAGCATACACGTAAAGGCCATTCATATAAGAAAAGCAAGCATTCACCAAAATACATCACATAGAAAGGTTTACATGCCCTTAAACAAAACACATAAACACTCATAGGACATGGCCATAAGCCTTCAAGACGCAAGCATTTAGGCAACAACATAAACATGGTTTACAATCCACATCAAAAGCAATAACATCAAAAACAAACACATATGAGTCTAACAACGCTCACACAAAAACACATAGCATCATCAATCCAAACATGCTAGAACATCGACAAGCCAAAATAAGGAGTTTGAACACCAACTCCATACAAGTATAACACCCCCATTGTCTAGGCATTATTACAAAAACTTAAATCATACTTGAGCTACCCGAAAACTCCGAAAAGCTCCTCCCTTGCCCACTTGCCTTCCGAAATTCTAACGATCTGCATGTTGGAAAAAGGAGAGCGTAAGCTTGAAAGCTTAGTGAGCGAAGCTCTAAAAACTCATCAACAATGTAGTTTTCAAAACACATTTCTAAATTGAAAGGTAAAACATTTTGATATACGAAGAGGAGACACAATCAACACAAATACATGGTTTGCACAAGCACAACCAAAACACGGTGGGACTACACATCACCGTTTCGACTAGTAGTTTTTCGATGGGACTACACATCAACGTACTCTTCTACTAGTCACTACCGGTGGGACTACACATCACCGTAGTTACGACAACCATCACGTGAGGCTCGACACCAACAGTGACTACACAACAACATCAAACAGAAGTAAAGGCAATCCACAATATTTCAACAATTGTTCATACACCAACACTTAACAATCAAGGCAAAGTTAGTAAACTTACACTTGGGTTTAGGTTAGCCCTCGAGGCTCCACCCAAACCCCCAAGAACCCATTTCGAAATCAAATCAAGTTCAAAACATTTCAACTCACCGATGAAACCCAAACGGACGCCGAAACACCGATCTCAATTCTCCAAATTCCCCAGAATCGTGCCTGATGCCTCTCCAACGATTTCCCTTGATTCTAACCAATCAAAAACAATACATTACTCAACCAAATCATCACAAAACACTGTCACAACCCCAAACCACAACCACAAGCCAAATTCTCACAATTTCAAACCAAAGCCAACACCAAAACTCCCATTTTCGTACTCCCCGATAACCCAGCAGAAAACCAATGATTCCAAAAATCAAAACACCATTTAACACCTTCAAAACAACTCTCAAACATTATTATAACATCAGCCCCACTCTCCAACACTAAACTACTTCAAAAACTCACATTTTCACCCTTTAAAAATACCCATGAAAACCCATTTCAGGATTTTTTATAAAAACCCACCATTTTGAGATATAATGTACCTTAGGGCAAGATTAGTTCATATCTTAACTCTACAAATAAAAAACAAATCAAAAAGCCATTAAAGTTTCATCCTTTTCTCCAAAACTTTGAAAACTTGAAAATCTCTACAATAGTATTTTCCAAAAACTAAAACCATCAATGTGCTAGGAAAGAAGAGGACAAGTCAAAAATAGTCTTACCTTGGTGAAAACACTTGAAATGAGGGTGGGATTTGATGGAAGAGTGATAGGGGTTTTAGAGAGAGGTTTTAACGTGAAATAATTTAGAGGAAGAAGATGAATAGTGAAAAGCCCCTTTCCACTCATCTTAATTCCTTTTACTTTTAAAATTACAATTTTGCCATTAATGAAATTTAAACCCTTTTTAAATTAAAACCAAAGCCTATTTTAATTAAAACGAGTTTGACGACTCGAACCTGATTTACCCGCGTAACATCCGACCCCTAAACCCGAGGCGTTACAACTCTCCCCCACTTAAGGAATTTCATCCCCAAAATTACATGACGGAAAGAGGTACGGAAACTGTTTCTCCAAGTCCTCCCTTCTCTCCCAAGTAGCCTCCTCCACACCGCGGTGTCTTCACAAAACCTTGACTAACTCGATAGACCTCTCACGCAATATTTTCTTGTTCATAGCAAGAATCTCAATCGGCTCTTCATCATAAGACAAATCAGGGTTCAACTCAATCTCTTCCACTGACATTACGTGAGACGGATTCGATCTATACTTTCGGAGCATCGAGACGTGGAACACATCATGAATCTTCTCTAGTTCGGTCGGGAGCCTCAATCTATACGCAACAGGACCGATCCTCTCAACTACCTCGTAAGGCCCGATGAATCTCAGACTCAACTTACCCTTCCTACCAAACCTCATCACCTTCTTCCAAGGTGAGACTTTTAGAAACTCTTTCTCACCCACATCATACTCTATCTCTTTTCTCTTTAAATCAGCATACGACTTCTGTCGGTCTGAAGCTGCCTTCAAACGATCACATATCAACTTTACCTTCTCGGTAGTGCCCTTAAGCAAATCGAGCATCGGTACAAGCTTCTGCCCGGCTTCAGCCCAACAAATCGGAGTTCTACACTTTCTACCATACAGAGCTTCATACGATGCCATCTGAATACTAGCCTGATAACTGTTGTTGTATGCAAACTCTACTAACAGTAGATGTTTTTCTCAAGACCCCTGAAAATCGATGATACAACACCTCAACATGTCCTCCAACATCTGAATCACCCTCTCTGACTAACCATCTAACTGCGGATGATACGAAGTACTGAAGTTCAACCATGTACCTAAGGCACGATGCAGACACTCCCAAAATCTAGCTGTAAACCTCGGATCTCGGTATGACACAATCGATTTCGGTACCCCATGCATCCTCACTATCTCACTGATATACAGATCGGCCAACTTATCTAAGGTGTAGGTAGTATGGACAAGTATGAAGTGAGCACACTTAGTAAATCTATCGACTATCACCCACACTAAATTTTTCTTCGAAGGAGTCAACGGTAAACCTGACACAAAGTCCATGGTGATACATTCCCACTTCTATTCCGGAATCTTCAACGGCTATAACAACCCTGAAGGAAACTGATGCTCGGCCTTAACTCGCTGACAAACCATACACTTACTCACAAATTCGGCCACATCCTTCTTTAGTCCAACCTAGTAATACTCTTCTTTTAAACCAAGATACATCTTCGTACTACCCGGATACATAGCAAAAGGACTATTATGTGCTTCATTCAGGATAACACGTCTCAACTCGGAATCTTCCGGAACGACTATCCTATCCTTGTAACATAGTATCCCATTCTCACCAAAGCAAAAATCGGTAGGCCTATCCTCAGCTATATCATGCACGTGAGGTGCCAAAGACTCATCTCGCAACTGCTTCTCTCGAATCAACTGAACTAACGAAGGCTTAACTTGAAGCTCGGCTATCAAACCACCATCCTTGGACACACTCAATCTCGCAAACATAGCTCGCAACTCAACTGTCACTTTTCTACTCAAAGCATCAGCCACTACGTTTGCCTTACCCGGATGGTATTCTATCGTAAGGTCATAGTCCTTAAGAAGCTCTAACCACCTACGCTGCCTAAGGTTCAACTCCCTCTGAGACATCAAGTACTTCAAACTCTTGTGGTCGGTAAATACGGTGCACTTCTCACCATAAAGGTGGTGTCTCCAGATCTTCAAAGTAAACACTACTACGGCTAACTCTATATCATGGGTGGGATAGTTCTTCTCGTGAACCTTCAACTGTCTCGAAGCATAAGCTACCACCTTACTTTCTTGCAAGAGCACACAACCTAAACCTACATATGATGCATCACTGTAAATCACAAACTCTCTTTCCGGTTCAGGCTGAGTCAAAATAGAAGCTTCGGTCAAAGCTTTCTTCAACTTCTCAAACAATTGTTGTCTTGCATCTGACCACCCATATGGGACATTCTTCTGAAGCAACTTAGTCAACGGAGCCGCTATCCATGAAAATCCCTCGACAAATCTTCGGTAATATCCCGCCAAACTTAGGAAACTACGGATTTCTATCACTTATTTCGGTTGTTTCCAACTCACTATGGTTTCTATCTTCTTGGGATCCACACTAATCCCCTTAGCCGAGATCACGTGACCTAGGAAGACTACCTCCCTAATCCAAAATTCACATTTGCTTAACTTGGCATACAACTGATTCTCAAGCAAAGTCTGAAGCACTAACCGCAAATGCTCATCATGCTCTTCTTCGGTCCTAGAGTACACTAAGATGTCATCTATGAACACTACCACAAACCTGTCTAAAAACTCGTGAAACACACGGTTCATCATATCCATGAAAGTTGCTGGAGCGTTAGTCAACCTGAAAGGCATCACCAAGAACTCATAGTGCCCATATCGTGTACGGAATGTTGTCTTCGGTATGTCCACATCCTTCACCTTCAACTGATAGTATTCAGACCTCAAATCAATCTTCGAAAACACTGAAGCACCTCACAACTGATCGAGCAAGTCATCTATCCTAGGCAAAGGGTACTTGTTCTTCATTGTCACCTTGTTCAACTGCATATAATCTGTACACATCCTCATACTACCGTCTTTCTTTTTCACAAACAAGACCGGAATACCCCACGTAGAAATATTGGGCCTAATGAAACCTCTATCGGACAACTCCTGAAGTTGTGTCTTCAACTCTTTCAACTCTTTTGGTGCCATCCTATACGGAGCAATAGACATGGGTGCAGAATCGGAATATGTTTCAATAGCAAATTCAACGTCTCTATCTGGAGGCAAACCCGGTAACTCTTCCGGAAAAACACTAGGAAAATCACAAATTGTCCTGATGTCTTGCGGTCTAATCTCATTCATATTCGGATTCATCACGTAATCCAAATAAGCCTGACAACCCGAATTCAACAACTTCTGAGCTTTCAAAGTAGAAACCACATTGGACAATAACCTAACGTTCTCGCCAACTACCACAACCTCAAAATCATCTATAAGCCTCACGGAGACTCTCTTGGTCTCAAAGTCAACCCTAGCTCTATGCTCTACAAGCTAATCCATACCCAAAATTACATCAAATCCGTAGAACGACAGCTCCATCATATCAACCGGAAACACATGGCCCTGAACCAACAAGGGACACCTTCTATACATTTTCCTAACTACCACTGTATCACCGAAAGAGCTAGTAACATTTACACCTACCTCTAGCCACTCATATGGTCACCCTAATGACCTTGCGTGCTCACCCAAAATGTATGAATGTGTCGACCCTGAATCTATCAAAGAAAGTAAACTTAAAGACCGTAACAAGAAATTACCTGCAATAACATCTGTGTCATTCCCAGCCTCTCGTTGTGCATACACCCTAGCCGATCCTCTACCCTCGGGCTGAACTGCCATTACATGAGCTAAGTTCCTCTGACCCTCGTTCCTCGGCTGAAAGTTACCACGACCGCGCCCACGGCCTCTCTGATGCTCAAAACCCCTAGCTGGAGCCGGTCCGCCCCTAGCCGGGTGTGGACAGTCACGCCTCAAATGGTCTCGGGAGCTACAGTTCCAACACACCCCGTAGATACCCATACACTCGCCCTGGTGGCGTCTCTTGCATCTAGTTCACTCCGGAGTGTGTACAACAGTTCCTTGGCCCTGGTGGCCCCGTCCATAATTACCACCACTATGTCTCGAATCGGGCTGATACATCCTATCCCTATGCCTCTTGGCATGATCTCTATCCCAATTCGCGTGTCTCTTCCTGGAATCGGACCCACTAGCACGAGCTTTGGAGCCTAAGTTCTTCTCTATATCCTTGGCCCTAGAGACCAAGACATCAAACTCGGTGTAGTCAGAGGCAAGCATGTAGGTCTTCACATCTCTAGTCAACCCATATCGGAAGCGCTCACACCGTTCCCTTTCACTAAGAACCAACTCAGGGGCATATTGGCTCAATCTCACAAACTAAACCTCGTACTCGGACACGGTCCTGTTACCCTGAACCAAGGCCATAAACTCCCTCTTCTTCTCATCCAAATATCGAACTCCGAGATACTTCCTCTTAAAGACATTTCTGAAGAACTCCCACGTGATATATGCTTCGGCCATACCCAAAGTAATAGTGGTCCACCAAGTATATGCGTCCCCCTAAAGCAAGGAGACAATGCAACCCAACTTAAGGGCGTCTGAGCACTCCATCTGACCCAAGATGCGTGTAGTACTCTCAAGCCACACCTCTGAACCCTCGAGAGTCAAACCATGGAACTCAACTCCTCCCAAGCTGCGAAGCCTCTCTAGGGGTAATCATGTCCCTGCACCCTGAGGTGGTGCTGCAACTTGCATACCGGCCAAAGCTGTCTGAAAAGCTCCGGCTATGGTCTAAATCAAATGGGTCATGTCCGCGCTCGCTGGACCCTGACCCGCCTGAGCCCCAACACCTCCAACATTGACACCGGCCTGAGGCCCATTACCATCACCTCCGACTTACGCACCCTCTTGAGGCACATTACCTTCGCCACCCACTCCACTCCAATCGAGAGCATGATAAAAAGGAGGCTCACCCCCGGGTGTCTGGTCACCCGCTCTAGGCCGTCCCCTCGGCCTCACCATAAAGGGATGAAATCTAAAACAAACAACACATCACACACAAAAGGAAACGTTGGGTTAGCAAAAGGGCAAGGACTAAAGTTCTCAAGCTTGTTAAACCAAAAACCACTTTTTGACAACAACACCTAACAATGGGAACATTTGACTAACCCTTAACCAACAACAAGGCCATTAAAGTATGCTTTCATACACTGTGCAATAGCAAGCAATCATACAACCAACTTACATGACTTATCTTTCCCGGGAGACCTCGTAACCGAGGCTCTGATACCACCAAATGTAACCCCCCTGTCCCGGTCTAGCCGACAGACCGGTCTAAACGGGTTACACGGGGAAAACCGAAGCGAAACCCGCTAAGGTCTCACTCCGATTAGCAACCCTATTTTTTTCTTTTATTTTTCTTGTCTATATGCTTTATTTAATCCTACGCGAGTTAGGCAGACAACGGAGAAACAACCACGGACACGACCCACGCAAACCAACACTTGAAGGTTCATTTTAGCCATTTAACTCTGGCCGTATCGATACGGCAAACACCGTATCGATACGCCTTCAACGGTCAACCTACCCCAGAGTCAACCCTGGGGACCCGTTTAGATACCCCCCATGGCAAGTATTGAAACGCTCCCAACGGTCAAATTCCAAAGTCAACATCAGTTGAGCGTATCGATACGCCTAAGCCCGTACTGATATTCTCAATTTCTTGTTAAAATCTCAGATTTCCAGTAGCAAAAATGGTATCGGTACGCCTTCCCGAGTATCGATACGCTTGGCCTGAAACAAGAAGGTCGTATCGATACGGACCTAACTGTATCGATACCCCTGACTCGATCAAACAGAATTTAGCTGGTTAAGGCACAAAGGCTGCTTCAAAAACACCAATCTAGGTCATCTAAGCATGCATACATACATTTCAAGTACAAAGGTACCCTAATCACAACATGCATACACGACTCTAGGGGCATACACCCTACTACAAGCATGTTCGAACACTTAGCATACACGTAAAGGCCATTCATATAAGAAAAGCAAGCATTCACCAAAATACATCACATAGCAAGGTTTACATGCCCTTAAACAAAACATATAAACACTCATAGGACATGGTCATAAGCCTTCAAGACGCAAGCATTTAGGCAACAATATAAACATGGTTTACAATCCACATCAAAAGCAATAACATCAAAAACCAACACATATGAGTCTAACAACGCTCACACAAAAACACATAACATCATCAATCCAAACATGCTAGAACATCGACAAGCCAAAATAAGGAGTTTGAACACCAACTCCATACAAGTCCAACACCCCCATTGTCCAGGCATTATTACAAAAACTTAAACCATACTTGAGCTGCCCGAGAACTCCAAAAAGCTCCTCCCTTGCCCACTTGCCTTCCGAAACTCTAACGATCTGCATGTTGGAAAAAGGAGAGCGTAAGCTTGAAAGCTTAGTGAGCGAAGCTCTAAAAACTCATCAATAATGTAGTTTTCAAAACATATTTCTAAATTGAAAGGTAAAACATTTTGATATACGAAGAGGAGACACAATCAGCACAAATACATGGTTTGCACAAGCACAACCAAAACACGGTGGGACTACACATCACCGTTTCAACTAGTAGTTTTTCGATGGGACTACACATCAACGTACTCTTCTACTAGTCACTACCGGTGGGACTACACATCACCGTAGTTACGACAACCATCACGTGAGGCTCGACACCAACAACGACTACACAACAACATCAAACAGAAGTAAAGGCAATCCACAATTCACACAATATCTCAACAATTGTTCATACACCAACACTTAACAATCAAGGCAAAGTTAGTAAACTTACACTTGGGTTTAGGTTAGCCCTCGAGGCTCCACCCAAACCCCCAAGAACCCATTTCGAAATCAAATCAAGTTCAAAACATTTCCACTCACCGATGAAACCCAAACGGACGCCGAAACACCGATCTCAAGTCTCCAAATTCCTCGAAATCGTGCCCGAAGCCTCTCCAACGATTTCCCTTGATTCTAACCAATCAAAAACAATACATTACTCAACCAATCATCACAAAACACTGTCACGACCCCAAACCACAACCACAAGCCAAATTCTCACAATTTCAAACCAAAGCCAACACCAAAACTCCCATTTTCGTACTCCCTGATAACCCAACAGAAAACCAATGATTCCAACACTCAAAACACCATTTAAAACTTCAAAAAAACTCTCTAACATTGCTATAACATCAGCTCTACTCTCCAACACTAAACTACTTCAAAAACTTATATTTTCACCCTTTAAAAATACCCATGAAAACCCATTTCGGGATTTTTGATAAAAACCCACCATTTTGAGATATAATGTACCTTAGGGCAAGATTAGTTCATATCTTAACTCTACAAATCAAAAACAAATCAAAAAGCCATTTAAGTTTCATCATTTTCTCCAAAACTTTGAAAACTTGAAAATCTCTACAATAGTATTTTCCAATAACTAAAACCATCAATATGGTAGGAAAGAAGAGGACAAGTCAAAAATAATCTTACCTTGGTGAAAACACTTGAAATAAGGGTGGGATTTGATGGAATAGTGATTGGGGTTTTAGGGAGAGGTTTTAACGTGAAATAATTTGGAGGAAGAAGATGAATAGTGAAAAGCCCCTTTCCACGCATCTTAATTCATTTTTACTTTAAAAATTACAATTTTGCCATTAATGAAATTTAAACCCATTTTAATTAAAACCAAAGCTTATCTTAATTAAAACGAGTCCAACGACTCGAACCCGATTTACCTGCGTAACATCTGACCCCTAAACCCGGGGCATTACAGAATTGCTCGAATTGAACAAAGTCTTATACCCACTAGCTATGGACCTAGGGGGTAATGACAGGGCAGCAGGAGCAACTAATTTGAAAGAGGATTTTCCCCCCCACCGAAAAAAATATATTCTCTAAATGCTTAGAAGTGTGAAAAGCTTCCATCAGTGTCTTAGATTGCAAGACATTCAAAAATTGGCTAATTTCCAACCGTAGATGATTCTTAAAAATGCTGAGTATATATTTATCTGGGAGTTGTACCTGATTAACCAAGCTGACATACTCTTCATAGTATTTCTCCACGGATTCATGTTGCCTCAATTCCAACAAGTCTGCAAAAGGGTCATCAAATCCCCCTAGAGCAAACCTGTCTCGTATGAGCCTCAAGTACTGGTTCCAACTCAGACTCATAAACTCTTCCTGGTTCTGTATCAAAAATTGATGCCACTGCAATGCCTTCCCTTCAAGGTGTAGCATGACCAAACGGATCTTTGAGTTTTCAGGAACCGATTCCGCCTCAAAATACTGCTCCAACTTGGAATGGCAACCCCTAAAATCGTTGCCATCGAACCGAGGACAAGGCAACTTAAAAGCCATATTCCCCAACTGCCCTTGGCCTTCCATTCCAACACTACTGAGTCCCTTGCTACCCTGGCCATTCAAAACTTCCACGACCAGTTCTTTCTCTCTAAGGGATTGATTGTCTTCAACATTCACTCCCGCATTAGGAGTCGTTCCCAGAACCCCAGGGCCTCCCACTAAAACTTGGGTCTGGTTTTCATTCGAGGTTGCTAATGGGTTTATGCGCTTACCCAGGGCGATTTCCAGCATTTTCCGCATATCTTCTCCAATCTGAGTGCGAAACTCCACAAACTTGGCCTCCATTTTAGAGTCGATACTGCTCTCTACACGGCCGATTTCATCCTGCAACTTGGAAGCTTTTTGTTGCCAGGATTGATTACGCGTAATCGGGGCTCCGTCCACCATTGCCAGAAACGATTAGCTCTGATACCTTTGTAAGATGATGAATCGAACCAGAAGAAAATAAGATGAGAAAAGCAGAGATTTAGATGAGAATTAGAAATGAGAGAAAATCGGAAAGAGAGAGAGTCATTCATTCAGTGTGATCTCAACAGATAAGATTGCCTAACGGCTACAGACTCGATGATATAGCCCTAAAACATAACACATCACTGTTTTATCTAAATACAGGCACCCTCCTCGTACGCAGCGTTTCATTAAACTAACCACACAGACTCTAATTAATTAACGGAAATTTAAACCAACCCTTTCTCAACGGCTATTTCATTTCATCTCCTTAAACGAACTCTTATAACATCCGCCACAGGTACCACTGTCGAAGCAATGAACCGAACATCGTCAGTAGTTTGATCGGGAGTTAAAATATTAGTATTAATCAACAAGAAACCACTTAAATTCTTTACAGGCATGAAAATCACAAGATCATTTGTACTATTTCACTAACAATTTCACTCATTCATATGTGGCTAATGGCTAGTACACAACAACAACAAACATGGAGATTTCAATATGCAGCTGACATATTTCGGCGAATCTTGCTACTGTCTTAATCTAGTGATGGCATACATAAGGAAACGTATACTTAGGTTCTTTTCTGAAGATGTCAAGTTTCCCCAGACGTGTGAAGTTGATGATGTATTCTTGGAAGGGATTGAGAACTACAACAACACTTATTGCTCTGGTATTTGGAAGGTATCTTCATGTTTTATGGCCTTGGCTGCTATTTATTTACTTTCAATATCCTGAGACATTGTTGTTTTCAACTTTTAAAACTCTGTCTGACTTGTCTGCTTTAGGCTTCTAATGGTGGCCAAAGCTAGTGATTGCCGAGCAGTTCTTTGCTGAAACTATTACAAACTGATAAACCAAACAAAGAATTGATACGTTTGGAATTTGGGAATTTGGATGTTAGGGTTTACAGAAAAGAAAAGGGGATCGAGAGGATTGAGAAGAAGAGAGAGAATGTAAACGGTAAAAGTAAATGGTAAACTTTATTCAATTTCATATATTTGTTTATTTACATATATATACTATTATAATATAAGCTAACTATCTTATATAAACAAATATAACCAATCTTGAATCTTGACAACTAATCCTTAACTAACTCATACATAATATCTCCTAATAGCCCCCCTCAAGGTGGAGCATACAAATTTTGTATGCCCAACTTGCTAATAGACTTAAGAAAATCTGTTGTTGGAAGAGCCTTTGTGAAACAATCTGCGAGCTGTTGATGTGAAGAAACAGGCAGAAGCTTGATGATGCCTTTTTGAATTTTCTCCCGAATTAAATGGCAATCAATCTCAATGTGCTTTGTCCGTTCATGTTGCACCGGATTTTCAGCAAGACGGATGGCAGAATGATTGTCACAATACAAGTTTGCAAAAGGAATATCAATCTGCAAATCAGAAAACAGATAATTAAACCACTGCAGTTCACAAGTAATAGCAGCTAAAGCTCTATATTCAGCCTCAGTGGATGATCTGGAAACAGTTTGTTGTTTCTTTGATTTCCAAAAAATCAGAGCATCCCCTAAAAAAACACAAAAGCCAGTTATAGATCTCCTAGAGTCTGGACAAGAAGCCCAGTCAGAATCTGAAAAAGCACTTAAGCTAAGCTTATTGGATGCTGGAAAGAAAAGACCTTGACCTGGACTACCCTTAAGATATCTAAGAACTCTATGAGCTGCTGTAAGGTGAACATCAGTAGGACATGCTAAAAATTGAGACAACTGTTGAACAGGGTAAGCAATATCAGGCCTAGTGTTAGTTAAGTACACTAACTTCCCAATTAATCTCCTATATTCAGTAATGTCAGCAAGAGGATTACCCTCAGTTTTACTCAACTTTACAGTTTTAACAATAGGAGTTTTAGCAGGTTTAGACCCTAAAAAACTTGTGTCTTGTAGAAGGTCTAAAGTGTACTTACGCTGACACAAGTTAATCCCTGCAGCAGATCTAGCAACCTCTAATCCAAGAAAAAACTTTAAATTTCCCAGATCCTTTATCTTAAAGGTGTCATGCAAAATGGTTTTAATAGCAGAGATTTCACATCGGTGCTAACAGAACGGCTGTCCGATGATGGAGAATACGAAGCGGAATCAATTGATACCATATTACAAACTGATAAACCAAACAAAGAATTGATACGTTTGGAATTTGGGAATTTGGATGTTAGGGTTTACAGAAAAGAAAAGGGGATCGAGAGGATTGAGAAGAAGAGAGAGAATGTAAACGGTAAAAGTAAATGGTAAACTTTATTCAATTTTATATATTTGTTTATTTACATATATATACTATTATAATATAAGCTAACTATCTTATATAAACAAATATAACCAATCTTGAATCTTGCCAACTAATCCTTAACTAACTCATACATAATATCTCCTAATAGAAACGGAGAGGCAATAGTCAATAAATATGTCTGAAGACCACAGACCTATATATCCATCAGAATGGAGGAGAGTTGAAGGGCTCGGTGGTTTACCGATGATGGGTATCTTAACGGTGTGATGAGATTTGGGATGTTATATCACCCCTCGAGCCTTGGGGGATTGGGACATAAAGTTTCCAAAGGGTTTGTCATCACCTCTCATTGCAGAGCCCGAGTTCTGACAGAGGACGATGAGTTCCTCATCATCGGGTGTGATGAGATTTGGGATGTTATATCAAGTCAGCACACGGTTAGCCTAGCCCGCAGAGGGTTGCAGCAGCATGATGACCCTGAACAGTGTGCCAAAGACCTTGTCATGGAGGCTTTGCATCGCAATGCGTTTGATAATCTCATTGTGATCGTTATATGCTTCTCTGCACCTGACAACCGGGAGCAACCATCTTCTCGGCAAAGAGGATTGAATTGTTGTAGCCTCTCAGCAGAAGCCATATGCAGATTGATAAGTTTGTTGGACCTAAATGCCAATTAGTGAACCTAAATACTCAAAAAACAAAAGCAACAAGCTTTAGCCTCTTATATTTGGGATCGATTGCCGGAACCCTAAATACTGCCTTTTAGATAATACTCTTGTCAATAAGGGACACAGTGTTGTTTCTGGATGCTTCGGTTAGAGCTACAAAAGCAGCAACCAGTTTTTGCAGGGATATATTTACGGTAAATGTATATACAGGATGTTCATATATATATATATATATATATATATATATATATATATATATATATATATATATATATATTCAGTATATCAATACATTGTCAATAGATGTCCAACTTTCATATCCTCATGTCTTGCATTGCTATAATCTTTTACTAAGGGTTGAAATATTTCAGCAGAATCAGAAAAATATTATTACATTTCGTAAACCAAATGCAAAATGTGAACATGACAGATCTCATTAAATGAAAAATGGATCCATTTATACAAAAGTCTCTCCAACCCCACAAAAATTTGCATTTACAAGTATTTATCCATTAATTTAAAATATCATAAATTAATCTTAAAGCAAGATGGATATTTTAAGAGGATAAGGAAGAACTATACAAGAAAAGACTCTTTCATTGTCTTGCGCAATGGATATTGGGATTGCTTATGGGTGAATTTTTCACATCAATGAATCAGTGAACACAAGGTCGCATGACTAACCCGACCAGGTGAGATGATTATCTTGCTGAGCTTGAGCTTTTAGCAAATTTTGCAAAACGATCCATACCTTGTTTGAGTAAATTTTCCATGAAAGGTTGAAGCAGCTGAACATATATTATCAGAGGGAAAATGATAGATTACTTCATGTTAGCTCAATGATGTGCAGTAAAAAAACTAGATGAAGAAGCATTGTCTATTTTTCCGCCTCATGACTTTTTTACGATGAGAAAGAGTACTTACCGATGCCACCGGAACCAAGAGTTGAGGAACTTCATATGAAATACTCAGCTGAAAAGAAAAGAAAAATTGCAGCAAATGAGTACAATTCGAAGTTATATCTAAAGAAAGATGGTTCCACTGATTTCTCTTGTAAGCCCGTAGCAGAAGATGCCGGAAACTATAAGGAACATTTTTCCATTTATGATTCTAAGTGGATGTTTATGATACTGCAACATCAATCAAACAGGTTTCATGTGCTCATAGAGTAATCTAAAGGTTGGTAATAAGGAAATGATAACAGTGAAAACAGCAAATCATGGAATGGAAATATTGTGTAGAGTGGCCTCACGTCTACTAAACACGATGAGGGACCTTTCGGATAAAATCGAACAGAACCCCTGCCATGTTAAACCAATTTGTTAAGATTCTATCATCGGATCGAGTCAAGTGATAAGAAAAAAAGATGGTTGATATAGAAATAACCAAATGATCTAACTTTCTCATCACATGAAACAATACTAGACATATTCATGTTTTAGTTCAGTGAGTCAATAAACACAATTTGAGTTACTGAGTTCATTTCTGTTTACCTGTTACCGAGTCCTTCCAAAGATCTCCAGTGAATTTTCTGATTGGGGATGGGCTGCATAAGAAAATATACACCCACTTGAATTGGTGAATAAGCAAAAGAACAGAGATAATAATATGATTCTGAACCTTACCTGCAGGTTTTTGGCAAGCCAAGAGTATTCAATATTACGACCAAATGCTTCATATTTCACGAACCACCGTGACAAGTCAGGCTTGTCTTCTAAAACCTAGTTAGAATCAAACCCGCAAATATCAGACAATTACATCAAAAATGTGTTGAAAACTTGAAAATACTTTGAGAAAACAAGAATCCAAGTAAAATAGCCAGACCCCATGTGCATACTTGCCTTGACGGATGAAACAAATGGCATCCAATTGGGAATCGCTTCACGATCGGAGTACAAATTGTAAGCCACAGAGGCTGGAACATCAATCTCCATCTGTACCCTGAATTCAGTCAAGAAAAAAATTCAGACCAAACATGTCTTTCGGTTGTGGAAACAAAGAAAGAGAGGGAAATTATGAAACAGTACGTGCAATCCTGCCATTTCATGACGGGAGAAAAGGGTTTGGAGGAAGTGAAAAAGGAAGACTTTTTAAAGGACCCATATGGGATTCTGATGAAGAAACTGCTAAGAGACGGCGGTTTCAAAGGAGGGACTCTGCAACTGAATGTTGGATTTGTTTTGGTTGGGAAAACATGGGCGAAGCCAAGTGAGTTTGGGCTTGAAATGAAGGAAATTGCAGCAGAAGACATAATTGCTGAACTTTTGTTGCAGAAAACAAAAAATCAGTTAAAAAATGAAGAAGGATTGAAGGCGACTAGACTCCGCACCAAATTCCACAAGCTTGGCCTGACCAACACCAAGATTTTATTTTTTTTCTAACGCTTGGATCAATAACACCAAGATTTTATATTCTGTATCTGCGTGTGTGGAAGGAGTAGCAAAGCAAGGGAAGAATTTGATTGGATGTGGTCACTTTGCCCTTTGCCACGCGTTTTAGTCTTACAGAAATGAAGGGAAAACGTGCAAACAAAGATGAAACAAATTGTCCCCTTTTTATAATAAAAAAATGATGAAACAAATCATGTGCACTTTTGTTTTTAAAAAAATTGGTTATTTTAAAACTAAATGTCTAAACTATAACTTCCTTTTTTTTTAATATTGCGATTGAATTTTTATTACAATCATAGAAGATGTCACAATTACAACACATCCAGTTAAGAAAATAATGGAATTAATCTACCCAAATTTCTTACAACAAAAAACAAGGAAAAGTAAAAATTTATTTGGAGATAAGCATACCATTAAAATTCATAAGCTTCTTGAATCTTTTTGTTTCTATCCAATCGGGACTCATAACTGATGAAAAAGAGTGGTGAGCGATCTAAACTATCATACATAATGTTTCGCTACCCAAGACTGATTACATCGGCAAGCAACCATTAACTGAGTGGGGATCTAACTTTCCGTGACCATCGACAAAATCATAATCAGAAACTAGCGTCGATTAAAAATTTTGTGCGAGTAACGATCGACCGCTAGGGTATGCTGAATCATGACGTAAGGACAGATGAAACAAAACCACAAAAAAAACATGTCACAAGAACATAAGAAAACGCGCGCCACAATGACAAAAAACACGTGTCATGAAAGCAGAGATTCTTATTAGAAAATAAAAAAAACAAGAAAATAATAAACATCAGCGATCGACAACCAATAGTTAAGTGATTACCGATCGTCAGCTAACGCAAAAAAAATTGAAGAAACTTGCAGGCGGCGCAGGATTGTTAGAGAGAAAAAAAAATAGGGATATTTTTAAGGTTAAGATCCAAATACTCATATGTAGTAAAAAAAGCTATACCTTTCTTAAACTTTAAATGTTTAAAGTATTTTTTTATAAAAATAAGTGTTTATAATTTCAACAGTTACAAGTTTATGTGTTCGACCAGTTAAAAAGACTGTTATTCAATAAGAACATGACACATAACATGTTTTTATTATTATTTTAAAAAAATGAAAAAGAATATAATTAAAAAAAATCAAAATTTCCAAAAATCACAAAAAACCTCAAATTCCTAATACCCATAACCACAAATTTCTCTAATTGTCGTCACCGTTGTCGTCGTAGGGCACCAACGCTGCTATTTTCAGAGGTCACCATCCATTTTCCCCAACCACCATCGTCGGTAACTGTCGATAAATGTGACAATCGAACGTTGTTCAATTAGAACCATTTGCATTTGTCGTTCGTCCTTCGATTGGCACGCTTCTCGTTGGTTACCAGCGATGGTGGTTGGGAGAAATGGATGGTGACCTCCTACGACAGCAGCGGTGGTGTCCTACGACGGCAACGGTGGCAGCAATTAGAGAAATTTGTGGTTTTGAGTATTAAGGATTTAAAGTTTTTTTGGGGGATTTTGAATTTTTTTAACTATATTTTTTTTAATTTTTTAAATAATAATAAAAATTATGTCACGTGTCACGTTCTTAATGGGTAACATTTTTTAAACGGTCTGGCACTTAAAATTATGATGGTTGAAATTTTAGTCATTTATTTTTATCAAAAATTACTTTAAGCCCCTAAAATTAAAAAGATGTTTAGTTTAGATACTTATTTTTATATTGAGCTAAAAAAAATCATGTGCATACGTATAGTTTTTTTAGCAATCCCACTTTTAGGTTTTAGCTACCTAACTTTGAATATGTTTTTATTTTAGTCGTTCAATTTTAAAAATTCAAGTAAAAGTTTAGGTAAAATAAGATTTCACTCAATGACTTATTTGATTATTGCTTAATTTGATAGCTCTAAATTTGTTATATAAGCTTGAAATATCCAAAATCTTCATTTAAAAATCTCTAGATATTTATTCTTTTAATGATTAATTACACTTAGGGTGTGTTTGGTTCGCGGAAAAGATGATTACCAGGGGTAATAATCTTTTCCAGATTTACATTCCCATGTTTGGTTTAGGAGGATTCCCACTAGGAGGTATTATTCTTTTCCCAAGAGTTGCTCTTTTCCCCCTAAATGGTGGGAATGCTATTCCCCTCATTTTCTTAGGTATTATACAATTCCTTCCCCTTTGGACAATATTACCCTTATGATTATGAATTATGTTCATGTTGATCCTTTATTACATTTTTAATTAGGTAACTAATTATTTATGGTGTAAATTTATTAAATATTTATATTTAATATTAGTTTAATATATAAATGGTGTTGTATATATTTAAATAATTTTGTAATATTTAATAGTACATTTTATTAATATTGTATTTACGATGTTTCTAAGGTTATAGGATGAGATTGTATGTTGCTTGAGACTGAATGCGTTAAGACTTGATGTTATTAATTTTGTTATTTGATTTATAAGATATTTTTTATCTTAAAAATTCAGTAGGTTAATTTATTTTTATCATTTTTACTACTTTTAGATTTGTTTTATTATTTACTTTAATTTGTTTGATAAATGGTCGAAAGTAATAAAAAATTAAAAATCTAAGCATATTAAACGTTTAATATTTTGATGTTCAAAAAAAATTAAAAAGGGATAAATGTATATAAATATAAAATATTTTTTAAAAATAATTTAATAAGATTAATTATATTATAAATATTTGTTTTTTTGCAAATTTTAGGTAGTATAACGAAAATAGTTCTATAAATTTTTGTGTAAATATTTTTAATTTAATGATTAAAAATTAAACTTGTTAAAAAGAAAATATATCATAAGGACAAGTTAGTAAATTTTGCTTTCAATTAATTTTATATTCCTCCAACCAAACACTACAATCCAATATTCCTGCCAAATGAACCAAACAAGGTAATGTAACATTCCCAGTAATGTGTCAGGTAATGTTACATTCCGGTAATCCTATTCCCAGAGGTAATCTTACATTCCGTGAACCAAACGCCCCCTTAAGTTTCTTAACATTTGTATGCTTTTGAATGTCTTTAACTTATGGTTTAATTATACCATAAGTGCTTCAGCTTTTGACATCTCGTAAACTAGTCCTTAACTTATGGTTTAATTAACTACAAGTCCTTAATTTTTACCCAGTTCTCAATTTAGTCCATTCCTCAAAATTATAATTAGTATTTTCCTCTCGATATCATAAATATAATTTTTATACACTTGATATAATAAATTTAAATATACTAATATTATACAATTAATATAATTCATAAGAGTACTATTTTCGACGCTAAATTTTAGAAACTTGATCAAATTTAATGATGGAAGAGTGATTAGATTAATAATTTGATTTATCAGAAAGAGGCAAAGGATTTTCGTTCCTTGGAGTATTCCCGGAAATGGTACTACTAAGTTTTACGCCACAAACAACATCTTTTTTACAAAATTACATCCAAAATGACGATTCTGAAAAACGAGCTACATTGAGTTTGCTGAAACAAACCCGTAAATATTGAATACAAATTACGTCCATTTTTTAGTTTGTCTAGATGCAAATTATTAACTTATAGTGAGCATGCTGACAGTAGTTCAAATCTCACTCAAATCAAACATCAATAAGGCATTCAATTGTAATCACGAACATTAAGAGACCAAATTGTAAATCTGGAAAATTATAAAGACTTGGCCCAATTTTAAGTTACCAATCCTTAGTTAATCAAGTTCCATACTTCCATTCCAAATTTCAGCTCTAAACGACCATTCGAACTCATTTAATTGCATGCATACAATCAGTGACCAAAACAGAAAAATTTAAAAATTTTATTAACCAAAATAACCAACTTAACTGTGAGGCATATAGGTACGGCTCCAAGGTGTATAGGTACGCGGGGGTGTATCGATACGGTCCCTAGGCGTATCGATACGCGGGTTACAAATCAATTCTCCAGAATTTCAGTAGCTCAAACCATATTGATACACCTTTACCCCTATCGATACACCTGACCAAATATACGCTTACCCGTATCAATACACCTTGCCAAAATATATTTACCTGTATCGATACACCTCTGCCCGTATTGATACACTTGGGCCTAAAATACCCCAAATTGCTGATTTTTCACGCTTTTAAGGTTTGAAACTCATACCATTGTGCCTTAAACATAATTACATATATTAGAGACCAAACTATATCAATTCAACACAAAATTATCACCAAAAAACAACATCATACTTCAAAAGAAATTTAGAGGCATGCTTCCTAGAGAATACACCATCCAACATCTAAAATATTAATCCATCACCAAACAAAGCATTATACGCCATTTACAAGTATATAACAACAATATAAACTTGCTCAAATAAAGAGTTTAACAAAAGACTTCGGAACCTCATTGCTCTTATTACTTATAATATATTTATGAAAACATACTTTTATCATGAAGTCTTTTTCGATCCCTTGCTTCCACGCTGCATTTAAACTTTTAAATTTTTACATTGATGAACAAAGAGAGCGTAAGCACACTAGACTTAGTGAAGAGTGCTCAAAACAAAACATCATCAATACATTTAAAACCATTTACCAAAATTACATTGAAATCTCATTACAATACTAATTGAAATACCTTTCAAATCATTATTTTAAACATTATGCCTTGTAAACCATGCACTTAAATACTTTCAAAAATCAACATATTAAACTATATGCAACATGTATCATGTACCAACAACAAATCTCATTGTTAACACTCAATTTAAGTCTTCTCATGCATAACAAATCATATGCAAAGCTTAAAGAGTAACCATGTATAAATCACATTATACAATAACATTATTCACATGATACATCAACAATTATATTGGCTTACAAGTGATCATTAACTAAGTTTCATTTCTAAAATATCATATTGGATACACAGATTCAACAAGTGTCATCCCGACACTTCAAGCCAACTTAATCGGAATAACGGTACATTCACAACCAACAGGGACAACAACTCCACGAGAACAATAACTCCAATCATTGGTTAGATGCTTAACCCACTAGCGAGAGACGATACACCAACTTCCTCGATCGTTAGGGTACTTGGATAGGGACATGACATCGACCTCCTTGACATCCAATGCGACTTATTTACAGTGCACTCAATCCTATGGTCGGTCAACTATATCCGATAGCATCTCTTTAAAACTACATCACTTGCCAATATAATTCATTATAACCATATACCTCATTGTTTTCATATGCATCAACATAAAACCATTTTCTAAAGCATCAAACCATGTTTTAAACACAAGTATAAAACACATACTTACATTGATCACTTACCGCGTGCATCCATCATCATCTCATAATTAAAAATAGTATATCACATACTTAAAACATGCATAAAGAGTAGGTATCATGTAATTAAACCAAGTGCATAAAAACCATTTCATAATAGCACGACCGAGAGAGAAAATCACTTTATACTTACTTCTGAACTTAGAGAAGCGTTTCAAGCTCAAATATAAGTTCTCAAAACCACTTTTAAAATATTTCAAAGCTGAAACTCACGTTCTCACTCACCGAAATGCGAAACTTCAATTCGCTGACGCGAATTTAAGCGTTCGAAACCTCTAAAGCTTCACCGATAGCTACGAAGTCAACTTCCCCTTACCTCCAATGTATGAGTTCTCCCTTAATTGGATGTTTTCCTCTTAAATTTTCTGATGAAAATGAATGTATTTGACTAAAGAGAAATTAAGAGAAAATCTTGAGAAAAGAAAGTTACGTTAAATTGTGATTTTATAAAATAACCACATTCCTTAATTAAATCATTTTAATTCCTTTATTTGAAACACATTTAAAATAGGGAAAACTTAGATTAGACCAAATGGTATAGTAGTTCTTTAAAGATTCAAAGTTTTGACCCTTTCACAAAACAGTAACTAAAACAATTTTATACTTTTACATTTTGGTCACTATTCCCAAAATGTCAAATCGCCAAAACGCATTTTCCAAAATTTATTTCACCAAAATCATTAATATAATAAATGAGGATTTTAGAACATTTCTCATATTTTTATCACTCTCAAAAATATTTATTCAAATTTAAATCCCGAAACTAACTCGATTCTCCCAAACCGTCTAACCTTCCCAGTTAACATCTAGACTCAAAATTAAGGTGTTACAAACATCATATGTTAATATGTGATGAGAAGCATCTTCGATTAACATATACCTAAAAGTATGAAAACAAAATGCACAATGCCAGGGACTTGAGAGAGGGAATTAACAAGCCAATAAGATGACTCAGGTCTAATGAGTAATGAGTCTCAACTTTCAAATGCAAAAGCAAAGCTTCTAAATGGAAAGTGTCCGAGAACAAAATTATGATACGAAAACGACCATACTTCCATAGGAGATTTAAGTGCTCAACAAGTACAAAAGAGGCTAAACTCCATGACATACATAGCATGTAAACCAAACACCGGCCTTGGTCCTAAAATGTTTCAATAAATAATATTTCTTAAACAACATGACGGTGAACAATAGTATATAGAAAAATGATTTATATTTGATACACAATGGTAAAAAGTTTTTCTTAAAACTACTTTAATTTTAGGGTTTGTAGTTTAAAGTTCAGTAGTTTAAAGTTAAGAATTCAGAATTTATGGTTAATGAATAAAATTTAGGGTTTAGGATAATCTAATTAGAAATTTAAGTTTTAACTTTTTAAACTCTAAATTTTAACAACCTTTAAATGGTAAAGTTCTAAACTTAACTCTTAAACTATACACCTATATATACAATGCGCATACTTCTTATAAACAATGCGATTTGAACTCGTGCCTCTTAAAAAATATCATTCGCTTTTTTATTAGAACAATTGTTGGGTTAAAAAATAGATGAAAATATGAAGAACTAAAAAGGTTAAAAAAATACTCGTATCACTTATAAAAAAATAGTAATTAATAAAAAACAAGGTCTTGTAGACTTGTAGGGCAAAATCAAAGCGGTCGCCGGTGAACCGAAGAGTAAGGCGATGGAGAATCGCTGCAAATTCTGGGTTGCCAAAAAGAACAGATTCTGTTCAAACTCCCCTTTCAAAAATTCCTTGTAAGTTCGATCTCTCTCCCCCTTTCTTTTCTTTCGTTAAATCTCTAGTTTTATCACTTCTTTTCTTTTTCCTTTCTAATAATATGTCCGATTGACCCTTCTCAGTAATACCCTCTCTCCCAATCCTTCACTCCAGACCAAAAAAACCAAGTTTTTAACATTTTTTGCCTTTATTTTGAAGTTGTGTGCTTCAGGAAAACCTGGGAGGACATCTAAAGAGATGCCCAGTAGTCAAACAAGCTCAATCTTTGAGCACCCAACCTTTTTACCAAAAGGGTGTTAATGCTGGCAAAGAAGATGAACAACAAGAACAGGAAACCCTGAATGTAACCTCTGAAATGAAGAGAAATGCTGTTTATAGCTTGAACATACCCGAGTTCTTCGAGGTTATTAGAAAGATCGAGTCGGTTCATGCTCGAATTTGTAATGATATTAAAGAATCTTATAAGATACCTGAAGCTTGTGGCTTATGGATTAAGGGAGAAGTAGATAGGTATGTCTAGTTCAATTGCTGGGGTTGTTTTTCTGTTGGAATTGTTTGGCTTTTAACTTGAGTTGATTTTTGACAGGAATGTGCCATTTCAAGAGAAGCATGTTACACAACAGGCGTCCATGCTTGGGAACTTGGAAGAGTTTGGGGTTTTGGAAAGGGTTGTTGGCAAGGGAGAAAAGTGTGGAGCTGTGGAGCTGTCTGAAAATAGCAATGGTGTTCCGGCAGTGGTCGAGTTTGGAGCAGGGAGAGGATACTTGACACAAATGCTTGCGGATTGCTATGGTATTAGAAGAGTATTTCTAGTTGAGAGAAAGGCATACAAACTTAAGGTTAGTTGAATTGTGATCAAATTTGTAGTGTTTGCAATGATTTCATATGCTTTAGGTTCATGCCATGTAATCTTGATGTGTTTCTATGTTCTTTGATTTTAACCTGCACTGATTTTTTATTTGTTTCTATTGGTTACATTATGCCAATGGTATTTCTAGGCTGATCGGTCTTTGCGACAGAAAGAGAGCTTGATATTGGAACGTTTGAAAATTGACAGTAAGGTTTTCCGGAACTTTGTTATGGCTGATGCTGTTTTTAGTTTCTCCATCGAGTCTCCGTCCTCCAATGTTTTCCTTTCTTGGCTTTCTTTTTCTACAATTTTATCTAGATGAAGAACTATTAGCTTATGAACATTTGCGTTGCGATCCTTATTCTGAATATTTTGTTGAATTTTCTGATTTGTTATTTTTTAGAAATTAAAATTGTTCGAATTTTGTACTTTGGCTTCCCCTCATTAAAAATGTTCCCTCTGAGACCTATCATTCTGATAATCACTACTGAACGTGGGGTAAAAGGAAAAACATGTGTTCATACAAAACTGCAACCATTTGAGTGTGCTTAACTTCCGACCCTTCACTTTGTCACCGAATCTTGAACTTTTACTTCTGCAGTCGGGGATCTGAACTTGAGTGCTGTCAAGTCATTGCAAGGACTTCCTTATATAGCTATTGGTAAACATCTTTGTGGCCCTGCAACCGGTAAGTTATAACATCTCTGCAATCTCTCATAAGCTTGACTGTTGAACCTCACAATGATTTTTGTATTTGATCCCAACTAAATGCTAGACCGGCGCAAAGCATTCTTTACTGTCTCACATTCTGTTGAAACATTTCGATGCAGATTTGACACTCAGATGTTGTCAGGTGAATGAAAGGAATGTTGATCAATGTGGAAGTAATTGTCACTTGAAAGGTCTTGCCATAGCAACATGCTGCCATCATCTTTGCCAATGGAAACACTACATAAGTAATTCAACTTTTCTGCCTTACATCAATCTAACATCTATGGATAAATTCATCATATCCTTCCCTTGTAAGCTGACCGTTTTTAACGTGCGTGTCCCTACAGATAAGAAATACTTAACCAGTTTGGGTATTAGCAAGGAAGAATTCCATGCAATTACATGGTTTACCAGCTGGGCGGTGGATGCTGATCATAGTTCGGATCTTTCTGATGATATCAATTTCAAATTGCATCCAGAATCAATGTAATATAGCATCTTTTCTTCTTTTTTGCCATTTAGCATGGATATGTTTATACCTTCATAACATTTCGGATTCACAATTGATCATTTTTTGCATTTGTCTTCTAAAAGCACATTCGGTTTCCATTGTGGCAGTGAAAAGGAAGAATGCAATGAGGATGCAAATGGAGTCGAAGCCATCGCGAGGAATATGAAAGCGATTGAGAGAGCAAAGTTGGGTTTTATGTGCAAGCAGATAATTGATATGGGAAGGTTGATGTGGCTCAAGGAACATGGACTCGAAACTCAGCTAGTTAAGTATGTTCCACCAAGCGTGTCGCCGGAAAACCATTTGCTAATTGCCAGACAATGACATGTCGGTCATTTGTAAGTTGCCATGGGAATTTTTACCTCCTCATCTGACGTTTGTATAACTGAAAACCAGAATTTTGTATTGAATAGTTCAGCATTTAAATCCCTTTCTTCTTGGAATATGTGTCAGAATTTCAGTCTTATGCTTTCTTCTAGTTGAGATTGTAGACTGCTTTATAAAGAGCCCTGACATCTCAAAACTATTGCAGGTGAATGATATTTTACCAAACTCTCTTGATACCACACCAATAGGTGAATGATACTGGAGTTAAATTTTGATGCACACACTTGCATATTTATATTATAAAATTTAAGCACTAACTTTAAATTCTAAACTATAAAGCCTAAACTTTAAAGGTTGAACTAAACCCCTTACCCTATAAACTAAAAACTTTAAATGTTGAACTAAACCCCTTACCCTAAAAACTAAAAGACTTGTATATCAAAGTTTTTTTCCTTAAATTGTTTCTTTAAATAAATTAAAAAACTATTTTGTAACCACTTTTACTTTAGTTACCTATCAACTTTTTTTTTTATCATTTTCATTGAACTTGAAATCTTGAATTGATCCAAGTTATTTTTTCTCCCAAAAATTAGCTTAATCCAATTTACGATTCTAACTAATTGAATGTATTAACAAAATTACTAAAATAAAAACATAATTATATGATTGATTAGTGGGCCTCAACCCCAACACAGCTGATTCTAAATTCATCAAATACGACTTGTGTCGATTTGAGTCACATAGCTTCGTTCAAAGATGCATTTCCACAAACAAATTGCGAGTATATATTATAGCTTAGATTGTGTCTCACTTTTTTTTCACACTCAATGAGGTATGTCTTCGCCGCTCTCAACCATCTTCTCCACTGATATCATTCATTTTTTGTCTTTCTTTTGCCACCCCTGCTCATTGTTCTATCAACTTCACTACCAATTGCCACTAATGAGTTTTAGGATTGTTAAACTCTTTTATAGCACCGAGTTGGGCTTTTCTGTATAATGATTTGTTGGATCATATTTTTTTTATTAAAATAAAGATAATATTTTACGCGCCTACGATCTTTAGTATATATGAATAATTAAACATGTATTAATAAAATACTGCTGATGATTGTTTCAACTTGTGGAGATAACTCAGTCGGAAATACTGTTGATGATTGTTTCAACTTGTGAGGATAACTCAGTCGGGAGAGCGTCAAATTGAAAATTTGAAGGTTGCGTGTTCGATCCACGCTCATCGTATGGTTTCTCAATCATGGAGCGGTCGCAGCTGAACTGAAGGCACCCGAAAAATCTTACTTGTTCTCAATCTCATGTTGCATGCGACTGTTTTGGATCCCCATTTGGTGATCTATTTGTATTGATGTTATAGAAATGGATACAAAGTTTTTTCATGTGGTGATGTTAATGTAGGGAGAAAAAGTGTAAGGGAGCGCAGCTTGGCCCTGTTCTGACGTGGGCACAATTAGTCTCATTTGATTATTTAAATGTTTCATGGAACAAGCGTAAGTTTAATATCCCAACCAAGCACAACAAATGGCATATACAAACATCTTTATTGAGTACATAATTAAAATCAACCGACATGCATTGTTAAAAATATCTTATTTTTTCTCACCAGTTATGCTTCAATTTCAGATGGTGTCTTTGTCACGATAGACAAGGCGTGCAACCTAGTCTACAACTCCTCATCCAACACACCATAAATTAGCCTATTGTCACGGAATTATTCTCTCAAACCAATCTGTGCAGCGTTAGCAACTCCCAATCGCTAACCAGCCTTACTTCACGCGAACGCCATGGCTAAAACAAAGAGCTTGAGAAGGCAAGAGAGTTTTACAAAGAAAAGGAACCTTATTAAACTTGGGAAAGCTTTACAAGAGAACTTAGTTTGTGAACTTGTAGGGATTGATTTACAAATGAGAGGGGTGGTCCTATTTATAGGCTCTCACCTCCTCAATGGACGGCTAGGATCATTTTGATCCAACGGTTACAATTTTGCCTCCCAAAATATCTAAATGCCTAAATTATTCTAGATAAGTTCATACTTATCTACATAGGTCTCTAATATTCTAAAATATTCTAGATAACTCCCTATAGATCTACAATTATCTATAGGCTTTTAGAATGTTTCGGAGATGTCCAGACTTGTCCCGAGCCTTTCGGAGTTGTCTCGATGCTTCCACGAACTTCCCGAGCTTTTTAGGTCCTTCCGGGTGATCCTAGATGATTGTGGAGCATCTTGGAACTTCCTAGAACATGGTAGAAACGTTTTGAGAGGGTTGTAGGCCTCTCTAGGCCGATCTAGAACCTTTCTTGGCTCATACTTGGCCTTAAAACGTCCAAGACACTTCATTTTGCCTTGGTTGGCTTGAATGCACCTAAGAGGCACTTCTCGGTCGGTCTTGGCGCACCTAGGGGGCACTTCTTTTGAATAAGGTCAAAATATGGTTTTGATCCCTCAGCTTTTATAAAATTTGGGATTTAAGCTCTCTATTTTAACATTCGGGAAAAATACACAAAATGGTTCTCAATTATAGGTGTTTTTAGAAGTTTTCTAACATATACCACAAGTCATACCTATAGGTTAAGGCTATTATATCAGGTAATCATTTAAATTTTACTTTATGACATAATTTTATTTAAGATAATTTATTTTAAAAAAATCAATTAATTACCCAATATAGTAACTTAGGTCAGACAATCTCCCATAATAAAATAGTTTTTCTCTATTTCGGTTATTTGTTTGTAACTAAAAGTTTAAAGTTTGTTGATTCAGTCCTAACTTGATCGATATAGTTATTATTGTAATATTTAGGAGAACACAAATTTAAACACATTAATCTTTGATTTACGGATGAGATGTAAATTTGATAGTTTGGATATTGTATTCAAAGATAGAAGTTTTAAAAATCTATTAATTTTCTGAATGATAAAGGATGCATATATTACTCTATTATATATGAGTTCGAATCTTGACATTTATTTTAGAAATGTAATATATTTTTACTTATTCAAAAGAAAGAAAGAAATCTAAAACTAAATATAAAAAAATTAAATTACATTTGACACGGATAGTTGGCAATATTCTCCGAGTTACTAAGTTGATTCCACTTAGCAGTGACGATTTTACATTTTTATTCCGTCTTTAACACGTGCGATTATAGTTTTGGAAAATTCTCATTAAATGTTTCGAGAATTTTTTCGTCCTCATACCTTTTTCGTGCGGATCCCTACGGTTTTCAGGGAATCTCCATGCCCAAAAATTTTAAACAAAATTACTATTTTACTGACCAAAATAAATGGCCAATTCGGTTTTAAAATATAAAGTTTAGATACTTCGATTGAAAGCAGTTATGAGATGATGAAGATTGAAAGGGTTTTGTGTTGGAGAAGATTCAGACAAGGGTTTTAGCTTATATCTAAAATCTAAGATAGAAACATGTTGAGAAACTTGAGTGTGGCTAGGTTCGAGAGAAAGTTAAAGTGATAATAATATTGTTAAGATTTTTTATTAAGATATATATTAGGGGTATATAAATAAATAAGTATATATATTTTAAAAATCTTGTAAAATATCGGGATCCTTGCGGATATTTTTTTGATCTCATTGGTTATTTATAAGGTTACGATTCGGTTATCCCCATGGTTGGAATATAGCAATCTCCGTCCCCATCCTCATTTGAGCTTCGGTAATAAAACTTCCCTGTCTCCGTCCCCGTAGGTAAAGATTTCGATTATTCTCTATACCTGTCAGTTTGGATGCCCATGGTTTTCAGATATTCCCCACCCAATTCCCACCACTATTTGTCGCTTACTATTTAACTAAAAACATTTGATTTCAGAACCCAACGAGTGATCCCAGTGCAAAAGATGATGATGGTTATCCTAAGAGACCTAAGTTCAATCAACTTTGTATGGAAGTTGTGTGCCTTATCAAAGGATTATAAAAAAATATGAACAAATACTACCTTGTTTTGGTTGAATACAATCATCTACTCATTTTGGTGACTCTATCTATGTCTCAACAATAGAAAATAAAGTTTATGGTTAGGATTAAAGTTAGTTTAAGGATTAATGTTTATGATGAAAAGTGTAAGGTTTAGAATTTAGAAATTAGAGTTAGCTGTCTGCACTTGGTTGCCTCTACAGCTATCATTGTTAGGAAACTCCCTTGGTGTTACAATGTTTCTCAAATACGAAATAAAAATGGATTAGATGAGGAACAAAATTGATATAATATTGAAATATTGAGGGGTTTTTCTTAGAATTTGAATTAAATTAAAATAAAGTGTAAAGTTAAAGGCTAAATTTTTTACAATACTAATTTTATTAATGAGTATGTTTCGTCATTTGTTGTTAATTTATAGCGCAATAGGATCAGTTTGTTATTTTATTTAACCGAATAACTATTTTATAATTTTTCATAATTATAATACTAAAGAATAGGGGTGGGAATCGAGCGGTGCGTGAACAATTTTGTATTCCTCACTTTGTTTCCAACATTTGCAAGTACAATTTTGGGGAATTTCCGTTACATGCTTCGGTGATTTTTTTTCTATCCTCGTACCCATCGGATCCCCACAGTTTTCGAGGAATCCCCATCTCAAAAAAATTAAACACAATTTACTATTTTACTAACCAAAATATAGTTTTTCAGAGCATGAAGAGATGTTTCGTTCAACATAATTTTTCAACTTTGTTTTGTAGGAATGAAGCAACAATTTTAGAATATGATTATAAAAATACTTGAGAACGAGAAATCAACCCCTTACCGGTGATACTTGTTTTACACTTGACAAATTGAATAGACTCACATATAATACATTATAGAAGAGATGGAAGCTTAACCTACTCATAGATGCACTTGTTTTACACTTGTCAACAAAAATTGCACCATAAGTTGCAATTTAGAAGGGTACCATCTAAATATAGAATATTGTGACAATAACAAGTTACAACATATCAAATTTATGCAAACATTTAAATAATTTTTATTTAGCATGCTACAGCAAATATGTATACAATTTTAAGCAATATAAGCAAACACACAAAATTTAAGCATAAAATAAATAAATAAATAAATAAATAAGAGGTTGAAGGTCTTTATTGACACTATAATGAGAAAGACGACGGTGTCTTGATAACAAAAATGATCATGGAAAAAGATCAAGAATGCTCGCAGTTGGTTGGCATCTTAGAAAGCATGGTGACGTTGTTTGCTTGGAGAAGAATAGGTTTTTTGGGTAATATGAACGACAAAGATTGAGAGATAAATAGATTATATACTCTCAATTAACAAAACAAAAAGTAAACTACTAGAGAGGTCGTCCAAACTTAATAAGGTTTAAACAAAAGACACAAATATCTTGATGGATTGTAATATTGATAATAAGATAGGTATGTATGCATGTAAATGAGATTAAGTGTATGTATATAATATAATTTTGTAAAATATCGGGATCCTTGCGGATTTTTTTGAGGATCCCCACGATTATTTATAGGTTACGGTTCAGTTATCCCTACGGTTCGGATATAGCAATCCACGTCTTCATCCACATTTGAGCTTCGGTGATAAAACTTCACTCGTCCCCACGGATAAAAATCTCAGTTATTCCTCATCTTGTCGGTTCGGATCCCCACAATTTTCTGTTAGGCTTGTAACACGCTCGAATCAAACACCGAAATCCGGCAAGAGGGTTGATTTTTCTCCTTGGATGAATTTGCTAAAAATCGAAATAAAGATGGACAATTTGCACAAGGATTTTAGAGTGGTTCGACTACCCAACCGAGTCTACATCCATTACCTTAGCACACCACTAAGGATTTCCCAATTCACTAAGAATTCGTCCATTTTTCAAGGCTTAGGAGGAAACCTTTACAACATTATCTTTTATACGGCTAAGTTAGAACCACTCTAGTTTTTGTCTAAGGCTAAACTAGAACCTCTCCTTTCACAAGGGATTTGTTGGGTAAACTTAATACCTCACAATGTGGGTGTTTACACATATTTAAGCTCACAATAGTACAATAATTTACAATGAAGCTCACTCTCTAAAGACTATTTACAAGAAAAATGAAGAGATAAGAATTTGACTCAATTTCTCTTGAACATGTTGCTTGGATGTTGTTTCTCACTTTCTTCAAGTGTTCCAGCCTTCATAATATAGTTAGAAATAAGCTTGTGGTCGTTGGAGACCGTTGGGGATGATTTGGAGCCGTTGTGGCATTTATTTTCCGCAGTAAATGCAGTTTTGGTGATGTCCGTTTCGATACGCTCGAAGCCGTATCAGAACGCCCTTCTTTAGAACTAGTCGTTGGGTCTGATGCAGTGTGCCATATCAAAACACAAAGAGCCGTATCAGAATGCATGTATCGAAACATCTAGTGTCGTATCGAAACAACCTGCAATTCAAAAGACCGTTGGGAAATAGTCGTTGGGGGTTTTAACCGTTGAGATGAATGTCACGTAGGGCGTATCAAAACACCAAAGGGTGTTTCGAAACAACCCCTATTTGTATCAAAACATGTAAGCCCTGTATCGAAACGGGTTCTAGCAGTTTCAAAACTTATCGATACAGATTGTGCCTGTATCGAAATGGGTACATTAAAAGCACTGATTTGGCTACTTAAAAACGTTTCAAATATTGCCAAAACTTTTTGAAAACACCTCAAACTTATTTTCAAGTTGTTTTTGACTGAAAGCATATTTATAATTCTTTTCAATTTAGTCCAAAATATTTTTCAATTAAAACCCTAAAGGGTATTGAGACGGTAACATACCATATTGGTACGGTTACATTAAAAATTTGTTTTTGACTACTTTAAATTATTCCAAAGCCTTATAAAAAACCTTAAATATATTTTCAAGTTGTTTTGACTAAAAGCATGTTTTAAATTCTTTTTAATTTAGTCTAAAATATTTTTCAATTATTATGTCAAAACATATATTTCTACATTTTCGAATATTCTTCACCTAGTTTTCACCCCTACTAAAGAAAGAGATTGTCTAACCTATGTCTCATAACATAGGATAAGATTACTATTTAGATAATTTGTTAATTTTTTCAAGTAAATTCTCTTAATGGAATTATGTAATAAAGTAAAATTTAAATAATTTTAATCGTCGTATATAATTCCGTAGAAGTAGTGATCCCCTACATTGTATATGTAAATCTATTCATAAGTTAAACGTTATTTAACTAATGTACAAAAAAAATCTCCATAACACAAACAAATACTTGAAAATTGAAATGTTTGTCCACCGGTTCATTCTTACACCCCACCCTAAGCTTTTACTGTGCTTAAACTTCATGTGACAATATATATATATATATATATATATATATATATATATATATATATATATATATATTATTTGGCAATTAGCAAATAGCTGATAGCGGATAGCAGATTACATTAACTGATAGCTGAAAGCAATAACAGATTTGAAGTTGATTGTATAAAAGTGTTTGGTAAAATTAACTGATAGCTGATAGTTGTTAGATTATTTAAACAAACAAAATGACATATAAGGACATGATTATATTCAATACTTGTTTGAATAGTTTACTAGTTATCGATATTTTGTATCTAATTAATATTAATTAGATTTATAAAAATTACTTTTAATATAAATTTTCTAAACATATTCGAATTATTTATATATTAATTTATTATTTATATAAATATTTTAATATAATTTAATTAATTAATAAATTTAAATACACATATAAATATGTGATAATAAAAAGAAAAAAATAAATATGATTAGCTTATAAATAGGGTGAGAAAATATTTAATTTAGGTTATTTGGAGATTTTTTGTAATCGGTAAGGGTAAAAGAGTCTTTACAACTCTAATAGCAAACTTCTAATCTCAAAATGCTCCTATTATGAGCTTTTTCAAAATTAACGGTTTCACCCCAATCCGCTCTTTTAATCCGATGTTCACCAAACAACAATATTAATAGATTTGACTGGTCAAACCTCTAATTTTTGCCCAAACCGCTCTTTACCAAACATGACCATAATATTCTAAAACCTTTTCTTAAGGCCGTAAGTATCAGTGGAGATCTCGACAGGTGCGATAGGAGCGACCGCACAAAGCTCCGAGAGAAAAGGGTCCCAAAAATAAAGAACTCAAATTAAATATTTGTAAAAAAGTTATAAATTTATATATAATTATTTGTATATATATAACAATTATCTAAAACTTAAAACATGGAAAAAGAATGACACTTTTTAAGTGAAAATGTTTAATTTTTAGATGTTTATAAGTCATTTTTTTATCTAATAATATTTTTTCTATTAAGATAATTTTTTGAAGAAAAAATAAACTCATATCTTTTACTGATTGCAAATTAAGGGCCTATTTTTAAGTGAAAATGTTTGATTTTTTAGATGTTTATAAGTATTTTTTTTGCTCAAGAGAATAATGCAATAATATTTTTTCTATTAAAATAATTTTTTTGAAAAAAAATAAAAATATATCTTTTACTGCTTGTAAACTAAAATGAATTGCACATGGCCCTAAAATCTTTGAACCTCTAGTAAACATGGGAATATATTGAAACTGCAAGGCCGATTGAACCACTCACCAACCATAAATAGACAATTTCTAGCTATATTCTTCTATATGTAACCCTGAGTCCCTGAGGTGTAACAAGACTCAACCTGCATGGGGTTCCTTCCTCTCCAATGGCCTAATTATACCTAGCATTAGCAAAGCTTATGCAAAAGATGTGAAAAATATCCAATATTCTGGTCATGGCAAGCAAGACCCTAAATTTAATTCCTCAGCCTGGCTTGTTACTGCATGACTGTTGAACCTGCGGTGATCCTGGTGCTGTAATGGCAGGCGCAGCGGCCACCCCATTGGAGGAGTTGTTATTCTCATCATTGTTTCTTGGTGGCGCTCCCATAATCGTCGAAATAGCAGCGACTAATGCTGCAGTGAAGTTCGGATCGGAAGCGATGGCTGCCGTAACCGTTTCGACCATGGTAGCCGGACGTTGCCCTAACTGCATTGCCGGTGATGGAGGTAACTTGGGAGGAGCGAACATAGGGTTCCCTAAAAGGTGCGGGTAACCGTGCAAAGGTAATGGAAATGAAGCTGTGGAAGGTGGGGGACGTAAGAATGGGACGGCATTTGGGCCCTGAGTTAAGTCAAGGGTAATAGTCGGGAACGGGGCGGAGGCCGAGAGCGTGGCCATCGACGATGCGTAAGGTAAGGAAGGGAAGTAAGAAGAAGCTGGTTGGCCGTCCTTGCTTTTGGTTGAACCCGATAGCAACATGGCTGCTGCGGCCGACGTTGTGCTAGCCATAGCTGTGGCTGCCGGTGGAAGAGGGTGATTGTGGTTTCCCTCGTACGTTGTTATGAGAATGCTTTTATCGTCAGCACATCTTTGAACCTGTTGGACAAATAAGATAAGTTCTGTGAATTTGAGGTAATAAAAAGAAGGAAAACTAACTATTTACCGCTACACTTATTCCGGTGTCACTGTTTTGATATCTTAACTATTTCTTTGACAAAATAATATTTAATATTATATTTTATTTTTATTTCGGTATCCAATCATTAAAAAAGTGACGATATAGTGACTAGAAGAAAGAAAATCAAACGTGACATTCTGACTATGAAAGAGAAAATTATACGTGGCAAACTGTCACATCATTTTATCTCTCCTAATCAACATTCCATGTTTGATTTTATGATTTTATCCGATGTGGCATGCTGACTAGGAGAGAAGAAAATGATGTGGCAGCTTATCACATGTGATTTTTCTCTCCTAGTCAGCACGCCATTAAATTTTTTAACGGATGAGGTGTCAATTTAAAAACATAATGTTAGGTACCATTTTGTCAAAAAAATTAGTTAGGGTACCAAAATAGTAATGTGGGCATAGGTGGGTACTAAATAAGTAGTTGGCAAAATGACAAAAGATGCCCCCAACGTTTGCATGTTTTGTCATTTGTCCTCCTATTCTTTTTTGGAGCAAACAACCCCAACGTTTTAATTTAATCCAAATATGCCCTTGTTGGATGGACATTGTCAGTCAACTGACAGTCAACAACTAATTCTAATTGGACTTGCCCACGCGTTAAGATCGGCTGACGTGACATATGTCACGTCAGATTTTTTTAACAAATTATATTATATCTTTCTTTATGGTGACACGTGGCTAACTATCATGTTGACACGTGGCCAAATTAGATGGTGACACGTGGCTAAACTAGATGGTGACACGTGGCGATTATCATGTTGACACGTGGTGAATATAATGCTGACATGTTAGCAGATTTTAACACGTGACAAGTCCAGTCAATATCAGTTGTTGACCGTCAGTTGACTGGTACTTTCCATCCAACATGTACATATTTAGACCAAATTGATACATTAAAAGTTGTTTGCTCCAAAAAAGAATAGAGCGCCAAATAACAAAACATGAAAACGTTGAGAGAGCATTTTTTGTCATTTTGGCTAAGTAGTTTCCCTAAAAAGAATTCATTTGTAAAAGGCAAGCACCTGCTTACGGACAGGGCAGCCAACAGCCATGGTGCAACGGTAGTAGGCGCGAGGACAAGGGTTTCCCTTTGCCATCTTTTGACCATATTTCCTCCATTGACATCCATCGCTTATCTGAACCACAAAATATAATATATAAGTGTCGGATATCTCATACGAATCGAGCAACATAGCTGTATTAGTATTACTCACCAAGGGAGCTTCTGATCTTGCTCTAACAGACACCCTAGCCTTCCTAAAAGGAACTTCAGAGGCTTGGTCTTCATTCTTCGACTGATCTAGCTTTGGGCTCTTGAATGAACCCCAGCTTTGAGATGTTTGATCGGAACCATCGTCGATAGACACGTTCTTTCCCGGGCTACTTTGAATCATCCGATGGTCGCGTTCCTTCGAGACAACTTCCGTGGTGTTTTCCGGCGATGCCGACAACTCTCGAGTCTTGTCGTTGGACCCCGAAGGTTCGTTGACATCTAATACAGCCGATGGCCGTGAGTCCATGAAATGTTGGACTGACATTATGGTACTCGGCATGCCATTTACTGCATCCTTGTGTTTGAAAACCAAATTTTGATCAGCCTTAATTACCACCATGAATATCAAACAACAACATATACATTTAATCATAATATAAATATGTAAAATGAAAGTACACAGACAAATCATCTTTCACAAAAATTAAGGAACTGAGGCATCTATATGTTCTGCTTTGAAGCAAGAAACTAAACCAAAATCACGTTTTGCACACGAGGGGCTGGAAAATAAGCCTAAACAGGCAAAAGAGGTTGAGCTAACGCCGCCTATTCTACCCTAGTCTTTACTCTATATCGTGTACTAGGACAACTGGTGGCACATGGTGAATCATATATATCGGGGGATTGATTTGTTTATGAATTTAATGAATAAAAGATTAATCGGGATCGGGGAGCACATTTTCCAATTCAATTCAAGCACGTTAACCAATTTCTTTTAGTATGTATTAAAAAACACACACAAGCCTGGGAAAGTGATGCTGGATGATTATGATGTTTGAACACAAATCGAACCTGGTCTCCTTGATTTCGATGCGCCTGTTTTTGCAGCGCCATGAATAGTTGACCTTGTAGTTCATTGTAGTTTCTGGTAATCTGATCCAACATGCTTCTTAGTCCCCGATTCTCTTCGTTTAACTTTTCTAACTCGATTTTAAGAGTATTCTCCTGAAAAAAAAAAACAGTTTTTCTTAACAAGTCTGAACTAAAAAAAATCAAAAGGAAGATAAACCAGAATCTCTTTGAGAAACGTACTTCAGCGTTGGGTTTCTCTTCGTTTGTTGTTGCCCTTGAAACTCCCGGGCTTGAACTCAGAAGATTTAATCCAATCTGAAACAGCATAATAGCTAATAAGTAAATTCAAATCTCCTTCATAATTCCAACTAGTACCATGCATATATAAATTATCACCGGATAGGTTAAATTAAGAAAATATATATAATTCAAAACCTTACGTTTACACAAGAACCAACAAGAGAAGACGATCCATTGTTATTATTATCATTAGTCTCGCTCTGTTGATGATGATTTGATTGATATTGAGTAGAAAAGAAATCCATTTCCTTGATGTCGTGATCGCTAGAATCATCGAGGGTACGATCGGGCACACCGGAATTCTCCCGGAGGAAGTCGCCGGAGTGCAAGAACGTCAGTTCCCGACGGTGCTGCTTCTCCATGACTGAAACAGAAAATCAAGGGGGGAATACTAAAAGAAAAGGAGAGAGAGATATAAGAGAGGAGTAGTTATATAGCTTTTTCAAGCTGTCAACAAGAAAGGAGTAATTACAGTAAGTAGAAGATATATAATAATGCTATTAAAGAAAAGATATATATTAGAGAGAAAGGGTAAGCGAAGACCAGCCGTTTTTCTCGCGGGAGATATGACGTAACAGTTGATGCAGAGGGAGACGTGGCAGGTTCTGAGTGAGGTAGCACGGAGCCATAAGTGAAACGGTGGGGGAGAAAGGGACGGGCGGAGACCTAACGCCGTTAAGATTACCGGGTGGTATACGGTAGATTTTGAGTAAATTACACTACAGTTCACTTAGTTATAGGTTTAGTGATAAAGAAGTCAATCTCTTTTTAAAAGTAACAATTCAGTCACTTAATTATAGATTTAAGAACAAAAAAGACAATTTTTTTTTCTAAAAATAACAATTCAATCACCAAATTATAGATTTAGGAATAAATAGGTCACTTGATTAAAATTTTGTGACAAACAAGTTAATTTATCATTAAAATTAAAACAATGGGTTCATATAATAACAATGTTAGTCATTAAAACTTATGCATTCTATTAATTTGGTCCTAATTCTAGATAATTTAACAAACTTAACCTTTCATTTAAAAAAATCTATTAGTGAAGTGATCGTGTCTATTAGCAGACTACATTAAGGTCATAATGAATATATTTCCTTAGTATGTCATTGTCCAGTAGTAAAGTGACTATGTTTGTCAAGCTATCACATATGTTGAATATCAAATTGATGGACAATAGCATGGGTTGTGATAAAATTAGTTGAAGGGTGTGTCAGGATGCTACAATGTCAAATTTTTTAAATATGAATAGTTAAGTTTATTAAACTATTTTGAATTATTACCAAATTAATATAATGCATAACTTTTAGAGACTAAAATTGTTATTATACTAAATTAATATATGTTTGTCACGAAATTTTAATTGGATGGCTTGTTTGTTCTTAAACATATAGTTGAGTGGTTTAATTTTTACTTAAAAAAATAACAGTTGTTTCTAAACCTATAATTGTATGACTAAATTGGTAGTTTCAGGGAAAGAGTGACGTATTTATTACAAAAGATATAACTAAGTGATCTCTAATGTATTTTAATATGAGATGTTTTTTTTTTATTTTTTGAAGAAGGATTAGGCTACGGACGTCCCACGTGGGGGAGGCGTCGTGTTGAGGTCAAGGCAGTTGACGCACTGCTGTATCTGACGGTGGTTATTTTAGGGATTAAAACTAAATAAATAAATATATACAAGGGTCTAGCTAGTGGACATTCATTACCTAATACCACAGACTTATGTTATGAATCTGGTATTCTATTAATAATTCATATTATATATGAATTTTAATATATTGGTTTTAAATATTTTATATTATTATTTTTGAATAGAAATATTTTATATTAAATTGTTTTTATTGTATTTTTTAGAAAAATAAGACTATATCCATATGGTGTTTAGTTTTTTTTGCCTTGGATATGGGATATATGATTTCTTCTTTTATCAAAATAATTATATTTATGTTTTTAAAGTATATTTAATTTTATTTAAAATTATTTTTGACAATGGTATTAAACATTTAAATTTTAAAATAGATAATTTAAATATTTTTCACTTATCTCTTTAAAAACAATATAAAATTAATTATAAATATTTTTTTCTTGGGAAAAGAATTAGCAAATTTTAATAGTACAGTTTTGTAATTAATTAATAATGTCAATATCAGAAAGTTAGCTGACGAAGAATCATAATTGATCAGCAGAAACATTTGACTGTTATTATTATCAGTTTTTTTACTCTCTTAGTTTTTTAGGATTTTGTCTTGATAAATCCCGGTCGATTCGCGTCGTACACTTAGTTTTGTTGAGTGAGTCTTCTAACGAGTATTTTCTGCATACACAAAGTGTCAAATTCGAAATTTACTTAAAAAATATCAAATTGTTTCCAACTTATTATTATTATTATTATTATTATTATTATTATTATTATTATTATTATTATTATTATTATTATTAAAAGATCAAACAATTATTATTTATTAGGACTGTTATTATCGTTGTTATTGCAAATTTCCACAGTCTGGTTTCTTGTTTCTTTCGACAATTGCGAGTAAATACCTTCGCTTATCTCTTTGAAAAACAAACGAATTGTTTGTATGTAAATCGGTCAAGACAGTAGTTTTTGTTTTTCCACAGTCTGGATTTAGATATTTATTTTTTAAAAAAGTTATTTTTATTTAGTGGACGAAATTATAATCAAATATAGAGAATGGTTAAATTAATTTACATCAAAAGTAAATATTTAAATATAAAAATAGAAAGGAGAAAATGACTCATTCAACTAATACTTAAATTAAAAAATCTAAAACATAATTATACCAAACATTTTGGGACACAACCCCTCCAATGCCTTATCAGATTCGTCTTGCTTGCCTCTATAAAGCTTTTTATAACCGAAAAATCCTTCTACACTTACAAATTTTAATTTGAACATAAAATCTCAAGCACTCAACATACAATTAATCATTTTTTAAAATAAAATTTTAATTAAATTATTTTTTATATATATTATATTTTTTAATATTATTTTCAAATAATTAAATCAAATACCAACCATAATCGATCCCTAAATTAAAAAACCCTAAATAATTGTATTTGTGGTTGGGAACCCATTTTTTTGTTCGAATTTTCTGGGAAACTGCAGCAAGAGAGAATATTATTGCAGCTTTTTAAAACATATATCATTATGGTTGGTATTTATCTAATTATTTGAAAAAAATTAAAAAAATATATAATATATATGAAAAATAATTTAATTGAAATTTATTTAAAATAATTATTAATTGTATGTTAAGTCTTTGAGATTTTTAATCTTTATTAATTAATTTAATGGTGTTCAACGGTGTTTATCACTAGTGGTGTTCAGGAAAATTCGACGCCCACCGTAAATTTTTTCCATTATAAATATGTTAAAAACATTATATACGTTAATAATACTAGTTAAGTTTAAATTAGAAGTATTACCAACCTTACCACATCAGGTTACAAAACCCACAAAATATCATTGAGGTAAAAAAAATAGAGAGGTCAAATCAATGTAAATGTGTAACAAAATAATAATGGTTAACAAAATTAGTTAAGTTAAAATTAGAAATATTACAATCTCATCACGTCAAATTAATTTTTTTTAAAGTTTATCACATCAAATTACAAAATCCACAAAATAAAAATAAATGTGAAAAAATAAAGTGCCAAATAAAAAAATAAACTTTAATAGAACAACGTAAGTTTTTCATAAATTTGAACTGGTATAGAATGTAAAATTTATAATTATACACATTTTTTTGGATCGTTGGGTTAGTAAAAGGAATGGCTAAGATTAACTCCTTACTTTTTTTTAAGTGATAATCTTCACATAACCCACTGTTAATCTCTATCATTCATTTCACACATCCAACGATCCAGAAAATGTGTAAAAATTAAAAATTCTTACACCGATTAACTGGATCATATATATATATATATATATATATATAGAGAGAGAGAGAGAGAGTGAGTTAGGATCAACTTACACAATGTATAACTCTTTAAGTTTTACACGTTTTCTGGATCGTTAGACGAGGGAATGGATGGCTCAGATTAACTCCTTACTCTCTTTTTTTCAAGTGATAATCTTCACATATTTACGGTTAATCTCATCCATTCGTTTCACTCATCCAACGGACCAAAAAACGTGTAAAACTTGAAGAGTTTTATATATATATTGTCAATAGGGTTAGGATCCACTTACACAATGTAAAATTCAATTACTTTTATATCTTTTTTGGACCGTTGGATGAGGGCAATAAATAACTACGGTTATTAATTTTTTTCCAGTGATAATCTTCACATTTTAAAATATATATATATATATATATATATATATATATATATATATATATATATATATATATATATATATAAATTTAGTGGTACGGGGAATAATATGTACAAATCAATATAATTGTATGGTTAAAAATATTTTAATATTCTGCAATAAAGATGAGAATGGACTATAATCATTCTAATATTATATATATATATATATATGTATAATGAATTGTTTAAGTTTTTTATTCATTGCCAACATATGTGTTTAATTTCTCAAGTCTTTTTTTTTTTAATTTTTATAATTAATTACATATTTAATCTTGACAATTTCAAACAAGATCTCTGGAGAAAAAATAAAAAAAAATAATTGAAACGTGGTAAGAAGTGGACTATTTTTTTGAATAGGACTATTATTATTTTTAATTGAGCATTGTTACGTAGATAGAATATTTAATTTGTTTTTATTTCAAAGTTAATTAATTTGGTTATAAATTTCTAGTCATATTATCATTTTTTTTATTGAGACTATTTGTTGAATTCCTTTCAAATTATTATGGATAAAAATTGTATATCAAAGCTATACTGTATTATTTATGGCACTATTCTTCCACAAATAACGTTGTAATATATGTTAACAAATGTTATAATGCGGAAGTTATATTGGTAAATTATGATTAGGAACAGAGTTGGAAATCAAAATCATGGATTCATGGGTAATTTATAATTAAATTTAATCACTAACAATCTTTATAAAAATATAGAATTTGTATTGTGACGTTGGTGGGATAAACACCCTTAATATATAGAAGCCTTATCTCTATGAAAGTAAATTACAAAAGGTTGTTTTCAGCCAACAGATAAATCTCAAAATGCAAATCAACACCATATTTTCTGTAAACAAAATCTCAGTTTAATTAGTTAATATATGTGTGGAAAAGTTTGGTCAATGGTTGAAAACTTGAAAGATGTCATTGACAATGAAAGTCGCAGCTGGAGCCTGGAAAGTCCCCCTGTTTCTTTTTTATTTTATTTTATTTATATAAATAATATTTTAAAAAATAGAGGTATTTAAGAATCATCAGATTGTCCCATGTGAAGTGTACCTTTAAGTCAACTTGATAAACTAAACAAGCCAACAGTCGTGAGCTGCTCAATTTTAAATTCGATAACTCAATATTTTAATTTTTAATATTAGGTTTAATTTCACATTAATCCTCAAATTATAATATAAGTTTTAAATTGATTACTATACTTCAAAACATTTCAACTAAATCCTTAATGTATTAACATAATCGTATCAATCACATCTTTTTGTCTATTTTGTTGGTATAGTTTAAACATTAAATGTCACATCAAATATGACTTGAAATATATTTAAAACATATTGATCGAATTATAAACATGTTTTCACGTATTGTATGGACACATAGAATGGAATTGACGTGTTATTAAATATTTTACCTTAAAATTTAAATCATAACATTTAAACCCTAAATTCTAACTACAATTTTTAAATTTTATACCTCTAAACATAAATTCATAAACTCTAAACTCTAAATTGAATTCCTAAACTCTAAAACTTGGACGCTTATAAAAATAAAAAAGTTTTCGTCGTTAATGCATGGAATATTTTCCTTTCTAAATTTATTGACATTATTTTTAACACATTAGATCAAGCTGACCATGTATCAAATACACATATGTATATAATTTAATTTATATGCTTAAATATATGTTTTACGTTAGATTCGAACTGATATTCTAAACAGCAGATTAACTTAAATTTTAACAAATTAGAGTACATCTAAACTAATGTTGACTGTCATAAACAAAACAAACACATCAAATGGTTTGTTTTTAAATATGTCGAGCCATTAAATCATCATCTCGGATCATGTGTGATACGCACTAGTTGATATTATTTGCTACATACATTTTAAAACAAACCTCCTGCATTTCTTTTATTACCACCATTATATATACTACAATTCATCATTTTCCGTGATGAAACATCAAATTCAGTAGCTGAAGAAGGATTGTGAATTTCATAAAACAGTTGGACCGAACCCTTTTTTCTATTATAAATAAGATATATAATACAGCATAATTATATATCAATATCTAAAAAATGAAGTGTTAAGGTCTTTAAGTAAGATCTGGTGTTAAAATTTTAATGTTGTGAATAAAACAAATAAGATTTAAAAAATTGTCTTATAATATGTCTCTACAGTGCCTAATTTGGATTAATCGTTCAATGAGTAGAATATTGGTAATTATTACCTAGAGACAACTCAAAGATTTAGGGGTCATGTGAAATTTATTAAAATGATGCAATTAAGTTAAAAAAAATTAAATGTTTGTTTACTTGTACGCGTGATAGACTAACTTTTGAATAAAAAATGAGTATAACATGACTCAAAATATATTTTTCCCACATGCTCAATCACTAATCTATAACTAATCTTTTCTCTTGTAAACAATTAATTTAACTCAGAGTCCTTTTTTTTGAAATCTTGTGTGATCGTTTCTATTGCGCTTGTTCAAAATCATCATGATTATATAAAAATATAATTTACGATGACATCTGAATTAAAAAATGACAAAATTAAATAAATATTCCCTTTTCGGGAATTATCTAGAAAAATAACATCATCAAAGATTATGTAGAAAATACCCCCTTTCAGCCCACGTAAGGTAAACTCATGTACAACCAAAAGCGAATTATGAGCTCGCGCTTAACTAAAAGTGAGTTATGTGTAAAAAAAAACTTGGTAAATTATTTTTTTTATTTTTACCTGCTCACTCAACACGGAACTCGCGTTTAGTTAAAAGCGAGTTCAAAATTCACTTTTGACTAAACACAAGTTTTATCTTACATGGGTTGAAATATGATATTTTTTTATATAATCTTAGTTGTGGGTTATTTTTCTAGATAATTTTAGAGAAAAATATTTATTTAATTTTTGTCTTAAAACAATTGAAGAAAACAAAGAGGTTTGATAGAGTCTTATATTAATGAAAGTAGCTAGATAGCTAGGCATCTAGATTGTAGTTGGTAATTGGGTGGAAAATGATTCAAGGAATATATCACAATAAAGGGTGTTTGTGGAGGGAAGTCACATGCACGACGGTGCAAACGTGGGATTGCTAGACTTTTTGGCTAATTAAGTCAAAACTCCCAACAGAAAGCAAAAGAAAAAATTGAATCTAAATCAACATTAAAGTCAGAGCGGCGCTCATATAGCTTGGCTAAAGCATTAATGGAAAAGAAAACTACAGCCACAGGGAGCGGTTAGATAAGGGATGAAAATCATCTACCCTTTTCAGTACCCCTACATATGCTCACATGCTTAAAATTAATTTTAGAGTTTAAGGTTTAGGGTCTTAGGTTAGGGGTTGTGGTTAGAGTTTAGGGAATTTAGAGTATGGTGTATTTTAGGGTATAGAGTGTAGGGTTTAGGATTTAAAATTTAGGGTTAAGACTTAGAATTTAATTTTGTAAAATTTTTTAGTGTTGGAGCATATGTAGGGACACCGAAAAGAAGCAGACAAATTTTATCCTTAGATAAGAACCATATCATATTATTAATTTGCGACTGTAAACAATGTAATTGTTTTGAGATTGTCATAATACCGCAAATTACAGTCGTATTTAAAATTATAATTAATTTTTAAAAAGAATTACGACGTAACGTCTACAACTATGATATCGTGGCCGCAACTATAATGTAATACTATGAACCATCCCACTGGTCCTTTGACATAAAATATGAAGGCCAGCCAACCCAGCTTTGCCCACACGTTCAGCCCCCCTCTCAGCCTAGCTTATGTCTATGCCGCCCAACCGAAGGTCTAGACGCTAGAAAGAAAAGAAATTGTTGCGGTCTATTACTCACGTTGACGCCTCCTTGTATAAAATTCAAAGCCTGAAAGGCACTCTATAAACACCCCACTCCCCCAACTTGTCTCCGGCCTTTGCCTGATCAGATTTAGGTCAACTTACGTTTACATGTTATCTTTACTACAAACTAGTCTTAACTAAACATGTAAATGTTATTAGGAGGATTGTGTTTTATGTTGTCATTGGTCAAATTCTAGTCTTGATCTCTCTACTATGCTCACATTTGTGTTTTAGTCCATGTGCTTTAATTTAACATGATTTGATCCATTATATTTTATAATATGACCTCATTGTAATATTATACTAAAGTTCTTGCACCTAAATCTAATTGTTTTTTATACATTTTTTATCAGTCTATTCAAGTACAAGGTAGTATTTATGTCATGTCTCAAATCTAGATAAACTTACGTACACATGTAAACTAAAGCTGCTCAAACTCAGATTACCTAAGTGAAACACACCACTCTGTATCACTGTGATCACTATTTAAATTTATTAAAATTTATATATTCAGTCATCTTTAAAAAATGATATTTACCGGATTCGATATTCAGAAATAGATGATGTAACATGTTTTGGTGGTGGTTTTCCGTGTGAAACTCATCAAAAGCGATGGAAAGTGACAAAGAGATGCTATTTTTTCGTTCTAGAGAGAAGCTAATTAATTCAGTTGTCATTTTCTATTAGCAAATGGGATAGGGAGGCTGACTTTAATTCAATATCTCAAAAGTCAGGCTACCGGCTTTGCTTGCCCTCCCGTGGGACCAAACTAGAAGGGCTTAGCTAATCAAAGGGCCAATCTCCTCTTAGGAGCTTTGAAAAGGGAGCGACCTCACAAAGCCTGGTGTACCTGTTTCTACTTGCAAGCTTTCTAGACTTTGAAGATAATGGAGAGAACAAAGTAAAAGAAATATATTTATAGATGAGACTTTAACTCAATGGTAGGATTATGGTTCTCCGAACTTTGAGATTTTAGATTCGAATCATACCATACATTAATATATAGGAAAATTCTACAACGCGCGACGAACATTGATGAACACCACTAATGATGAACACCGATGAACACCATTAAATTAATTAATAAAGATTTAAAATTTCAAGGACCCATCATACAATTAATAATTATTTTAAAAATTCAATTAAATTAGTTTTTATATATATTAAAATTTTATTTTTTTAATAAGGGTAAACTATATATTTAGTACCTCACTTATTTCTGTATTTCTATTGAACCCTCGTTATTTAAATATTATTTCAATTTGACCATGTTCTTTATAAAAAAAATAATTTAAACCCTTAACCTAAAACCCTAAACTATTAAACCTTAAACCCTTAAACTCTTAAACATATACCCTAAACTATATACCATTGAAAGTAATTTCACCATCATCGATTCAATTCAATTCAATGAATCGTTGAAAATAATGGTTGAAATTTATTGTACAGTGCTGTTGCAATTGGTGCTGCATTTGATCACGGGATCATGGGAAGAGATGACGGTTTAGTGTATATGTGGGAACTGTCCACCGGAGCTAGACTCGGCGTTTTGCATCATTTTAAAGGAACCTGGTTTATTAGCTTTGAAAAACTTGTACTGGAAACCTTTGCAATCACACATCTGCGAGCAGATTTTCGCGCAATCCTTTAAAGTGACATTAGGATACATGCCGAAATCATAGCCATAGAAATCAGCGTGGTTGAGTTTCAGGAAACCAACCTCCTCAGTTTGGTTACAAGAAAGATGAAATTCCGGTTCACATCCAAGTGACCAATCGGAATGATTCTTCATTTTATATCCTGGAATACAAGAGCATTTTCTGCCAAGATTAGGACTATAAACGCACACGCTGTTTGGTCCACAACATCCATGAACTCTACACGGTTGCGGAAAAGCTTGCCACGAAACGACCCACGATTCTCCATCTTCTTTTAGACTATACAATCGAATATTGCCATCGAAATCCATCTTCAACATTCTTGGAATCTTCGAACCATAATCAGCCGACACGAAAGAAAAATAATCAGTTGAACTAAAGTTGCCTAAAGAATCGAGGACTGCAATTTTGCTATTGTTGTAAGTGGATCTCCCAGCGTCCCATCTCAAACGCCCTGGACTTTGCCAGTAAACGCTTGAATACTCGGGACCTTTGTACAGCAGGGACAGGACATTATCAGTGGAAAAGTAAAGCTGGAAATAACCCGACGAGTAATTTCCTCGGCTTCTCGATGAAATGAGCTTCGAGTTCTCATTGAATGGTTGAAAAGGAAGCAGAGTAAAAATGATCCAAAACGCCGATTCTAGTTCCGGTGGACAGTTCCCACATATACACTAAACCGTCATCTCTTCCCATGATCCCGTGATCAAATGCAGCACCAATTGCAACAGCTACAATAAATTTCAACCATTATTTTCAACGATTCATTAAATTGAATTGAATCGATGATGGTGAAATTATTTTTAATGGTATATGGTTTAGGGTATATGTTTAAGAGTTTAAGGGTTTAAGGTTTAATAGTTTAGGGTTTTAGGTTAAGGGTTTAAATTATTTTTTTTATAAAGAACATGGTCAAATTAAAATAATATTTAAATAACGAGGGTTCAATAGAAATACAGAAATAAGTGAGGTACTAAATATATAGTTTACCCTTATTAAAAAATAAAATTTTAATATATATAAAAAATAATTTAATTGAATTTTTAAAATAATTATTAATTGTATGATGGGTCCTTGAAATTTTAAATTTTTATTAATTAATTTAATGGTGTTCATCGGTGTTCATCATTAGTAATGTTCATCAATGTTCGTCGCGCGTGGTAGACTCATCCTAATATATATCATGAGTATTTCTTTATATATACACTCCAACGAGCTTATTGCATATTTACTCTTTTAAAATAAACAATTAAATCTCTAACCCTACACCTTAAATTCCAACCATACACTCTAAATTCTAACCATACAAATTAAATCTATAACAAACTAAATCCATATCCTCTAAAACAGAAAAGGTTGCGTACTCTAAAGGCTACGTAACATGTGTATTGAAAATGTTCTTCTAATCCCTGTAATGTGTCGTACTCTTTTCCTTTACATATGTTTAGGGAGGTTTTTAACAAGGCGCGCATTCAAGGTAAGGCATGTAAGATCTTTAAAAATCTAAATAATAAAACGCGCTTTTGCCGAACAAAAAAATTATATTGGTTGTCGGTTATGATTTTAATATGATTTTAAATCTCATCATGTGTGGCTCGGATGGAAATCGCCTGCCCCTTATCATGCCCCCACTTTAAAATAGTAGGTTTAGGGTTTAGAGTTTAAGGTTAGAGGTTGTGGTTAGAGTTTAGAAAATTAAGGGTTGATATATTTTTAAGGTGTAAGGTTTAAGGTTTATGATGTAAAAATTAGGGTTCAAATTTAGAATTTAATTTTCAATTCATTTTTAGTGTGAGTCATGGACGCAGAAGATTTTTACCCGTGTGGCTATCGTTTAAAATTATTTTAGTGTAGACTCAATTATCAATCTAATCACATTTTGTAATAATTAATTGCAATGGTAGTTATTCGAGTGCATACAATTTTATCGGTAACTTAAAAAGGTTAAATAAATGAAAGAGATATTTTTGGTAGAAGGTTAGCATTTTAAACCGTTAATCTATGTTAACTTTACTTATAGAATGGGTAATTTACGTTGTTGCTTTAAGAGATATAAACAGAGAAAAGAGTGAGATATGGAGCTTGTAATTAGGGTTTCCATGTGTGAATGTTTGATATCTAGTGAAGCAAAAAAGACGTGCCAGAAAGAAATAAAAATCTTTTATTTTTTTTATTTATGTTTTTACACTAAAAATTATGTTTAGAATTTAAGGTTTATGATTTAAGGTTAGGGCTTGTGGTTATAGTATAGGGAATTGGGGGTAAAGTGTATTTTTAGGGTATAGAGTATTGAGTTTAGAATTTAGAGTTATGACTTACAATTTAACTTTTTAATATTTTTTAGTGTTGAGACATAGAAAAAAGCATCGGAAAAGGGCAAAAGATTTTTATCCCGCAGTTGGCAGCCAGAAGCATCTTTCCAATGCAACCTATTCTTTTAATGTTTTAATTTGTGGGTAAACAACAAGTTTACTCACCCAGCTTTCCATATATTTTTGTTCTGGCACCCAGTTGTTAAAAGTTTCAAATTAATCCCTTAAATTTCGAATTTTTCCTGTTAAGGTCGCTCGAACGTTAGTTGTTTTCTTTTTATTTATGAAACTAACCTAATATTTTTAACATTCATCTTCTCAATGACCAACATCCTTCTCCTCTATCGTTCAACCGACGTTTGCGATATAATTAGTACCAAAATGTTTCATTTTCTCCCTTCTTTCTTCTTCTCAAATTTGTTTCCTCGAAATTGGAAAAACTCAAATCAAAGCTCCGACCTTTTCTGGTTTGATTTAAAATCCCCACTACCTGATTAGTGCGAAATCGAGATATATTGTTTTTCGCCTCCTTCTTGATCTCCCCATTGTTCGGATTTTGGGTTTTAGAGGAAAGCTCCATTGGGTTTTAACAAAAAAAATAAACGGAGTTAAAAGAAGTAACAATCGACTAACCTAAACGAGCAAAATTAAAACGTTTAGTAATTAGATTGAAAATTTATATAATTGAATGATCAAAACATGAACTAAATGAAAGCTGGGTGACTAAAAAGTAATTACCCTTAATTTATTACTAAAATTTCTTTCTTCTGTATTTCAATTTCGTTGACTAATAATTAAATTCAGTTTCGAATAGACTTCAAAATTTATAATATAATGGTGCTAAGTTTTAAGTTTAAAATTTAAGGAGGAAATAAAAAAAAAGGCTAAGCACAACAACAAAAAGAAATTGAAAAAAGGCAGCATGATTTAGATTAGGGAGATTAATTAAAGCTTTAGCCCGTGCCTGTTGTTATAATGTTTGCATTATTTGAAGCGTATCATGCGGTCAAGGGAGATTGCATGCAGTGCAATCTTTTCCAAACTAGGGTTTGGTAAGGGAAAACGAAAGCGATTTAATTTCTCAGTAAAAGCAATAAATCCAAAGGAGAACTGGGTTGTTTGGGGCACTAGAAAATGTGTTGAACAATGAGCTTCGATAGGGACGAGAGAGCATCTATAAAAGGAACAAAATTCGTCTGTCATTTTTCTATGTTAATTTATAAGAAATTATATCATAAGCCCGGCTCATTACATTATTCATGGTCTTATTAAAGTTGGGGTCAGGAAAAGAAAGTGGTTCTACTTTCACAAAAATGAAGGAATTCAAAGGCCCCATCCATCAATTTCTTAATGTTTGAATGCAATAGCGTGGGAGTTACATTGCCTCTTCTAGGAATATAATTCTTCTACCCATATGTCCCACCAATAATTTTATGTAACGCGTATTATCTATAAAATAAAAATAAATTAATAAAATAATTGGGGTTAGGAGTCAGGACCACCTTTTTGTTTTCCTCTTGATTCTAAAGCCTAAACCTCCATTACCTCTTTTTCCTGAATAGCTATCTTGTTGTTCGATTATGGTCAATGGCACTGATGAGTTTGGGGTAAGAAGTTGGGGTCATTTAAATATTGAAAAAAAAATTTGAAGATTTAAACTAAAATTTTTACACACAAAATTTGAGGGTTTAACTAAAAAATTTAATATAAAAAATAAAAATCATGAGATAAGATTTAATTAAAAATATTCAAAATTTTAAAACATAATATGTGTTTTTAAAAATTTAAAGGAGACAAATACTCAAATTATTTTTTTAAATTGCCAAACTTTAATTTATCAAAAATTTAAAAGTTTATACCCCTATTCTCTTATTAAAAAAATCCGCCACTGAAATTCACTAATTAATCTAGTGACTAAAGATGCTCATTTTATTTTATTTTATATAAGTTCAAATCTCGACATAAAATATAATACCTTATTATTTAATAATAAAAAAATCCGTCACAGGTCAATGGAATTTCTAGAGGACCACGTAAATGATAACGCCGAAGATTACTATTTTGGACCCCTTTTGAGTGGGCTACGTTGCCCGTTGTTGAAATCTCTTATACCACAAAGTTGGGTAAAATAGGCTGAATAGATCGGTAGGCCTTGGGTTTTGACGGGCTATGGAACCCAGAAATAATAGCAAACTTAATGCCTCTGAATTAGACCTGGCAAACTTGACCCGAGACCCGAAACTCGAACCGAATTATCCGAACCGAAACCCAATTTTGACCTGAACATGATGATCTGAAGTTGACCCGAAACCCGAAATAAACCGAACCGAACCGAATCGAAATTTTTTGTTGAACCGAAATTGACCCGAACCGATTTGACCCGAACCGATTGCTATCTGAACCGAAAGTTGAACCGAATATCGACCCGATTTTAACCCGAATATCTATTTTTAACAATATAATAAATAATAGAAAGAAGTATGTTTTATTATCTTTTTATACTATATCATGGAAGAGATTGTTCCTCTTGTCAAAGTTGTGGTATAATAACATTTTATGTTATTTTACGTTTCAATATTAATTAAATAAACAAATTTTTAAATTTAGAGTTTCAATGTACTATTTTCTCTCCCAATATTTAATCTTACGTTTACAAAGAAAAAAATGTCAAAAGATTGCATTAAAAGGAATGGATACATAATAGACCAATTCATAGGGGCAACCTTTAATTGCATCACTACTAGTGACTAAATTAAATTAAACTAAAACTTAAAGTTGACTAAAATGTAACATTTTAAATGCAACATGACCTAAAAAGTAATTAATCTCTAGCTTAAAAAATTGGTGGCTTATTTCCCTCCAAAATTTTCTCTTTTCTCTCTCTATTTTTTCCAATTGTCTTTTTCTTTTCTTTTTCAATCTAGCTTAAAAAATTGGTGGTTTATTTCCCTCCAAAATTTTGTCTTTTCCTTCTCAACTTTTACCAATTGTCTTTCTCTTTTTTCTTTTTTTTAATTTAATTGAGTTTCAATTTAGATTAATTTAATTGAAATTTCACATTTAGTTTTAGAATTATTTTAATTATGTCTGTGATTTATGCTTTTAGATTTTAGTTAGCTCAATTAGATCCTAAGTTTAATAAATTAATTAATTTCAGACATTATTATTATTATTATTATTATTATTATTATTATTATTATTATTATTATTATTATTATTATTATTATTATTATTATTATTATTATTATTATTACATATAATAAACTTTAATTTAATATAATTATACAAAAAATTTGATATGGATACATGAAACTTTGATTTAAATATTTAATCAAATTCAAATGCATAGATTAACAAGTTAAATCAGAATTAATCTCATACACCAATAACTCTAAACTAAACCATAAATACTAAACCTCAAACCTTTAACCCAACTCAAATTGAATTGACCCGAAAATTTAAATGTTGACCAGACCTGAAATCGATCCGATTTTGACCCGACCCGAAAGCGACCCGAACGACCCGATTTTGACCCGAACCGAAAGCGACCGATCCGATTTTGACCCGACCCGAAAACAACCGATCCGATTTTGACCCGATCCAATACCCGAACCGAATCCGACTCATCACAGACCCGAATTAGACTCAAACCCGAACCGAATCTAAACCGATTCTAGACAGACCCGAAATGACCCGAACCGAACCGAACCCGAACCGAATGACCCGATTGCCACCTCTACTCTGAATTATTAAATATCATTAGGGCCGATAATTGATTGAGTCGACTCAAGTTAAATTTTTTTTGAGTTAGTCAAATTTTCAAGTCTTAGTTTATAGTTTAAACTTTATTTGCAAGTTTTTGGAGTCGAGTCGAGTAGTTTGAGTCAAGTAGGGTTGAAGAACTCGACTTAAATTTGAAGACTAATTTAGTAATTATTAAAAATTTCGAGTTAGTTCACATTTTTTAACTCAAATTTTATTTGAAATTTTTTTGAGTTGAGTTTATGAAATTACAATTTGAATCAAACCAATTGAATTTTTTTTTGTATAAAATTGAGTCGAAATATTTAATTTTTTCGAATTAAGTTGAATTTTGCTCCCTTCAAAATACAACAGCAAAGACAAGAATCTTGTGTTAGAGGCATGGATAAACTTATAAAATTTTGAGAATTTGATAAGAGAAACTTTGATTCCTTCATGAAAAATTTGAAAAGTGTTATTCGTTGGATAATCGACCGAATCCCAACAATCGATCTTGTCCTATATTGGTAGGGGAGATGTCACGTGGGAGGGACAATTGCCCCCAAAGTTAATGGGTTAATTACATTTTAAGTCCAGATAATTTTAAAACAATTGCAATTAAACCCTTGCCTCTCCCAAAACTTTTTTGATTTATTATTCTTTTAGCACCCTATCATTTAGAATTAATAAAATTAAGCTTTGACCCCTCATTTTTTCGGTTTAATTACATTTTAAGATCTTTTAATTTTAAAATTTATAAAATTAAACCTAAACTCACTTAATTTTCATGGTTTAATTACTTTTTAAAACCCTATTCATTTTAAAATTAATTGGTCTGCCCTTCGTAATTCAATCGTAGCTCCGTCTTAGTGCACCACATTTGCAAAGGTGGTTGCCTATATTTCATAGATCATGGTTCAAGCCCCGTGCACAAATGCTCACATTTCACATGACCCCATCCAAGGCACATTTGGCTATGTAAATTCCTAGTGACTCTAAGCAGAATACAGAAGGCAATGTTTTATTAAGGAGAAAATATCAATTGTTGGGGTTTAATCTATTATATGATAAACAACACTTCACAAATTTTCTGTGAAAGAATAGGAAGTTTCCTAACCAAATTTGATTTCCCCTTTAACCAATGGAAGGCTCATGCATGGCCTTAATATTTTTATAGCATAATATAGGGCTGTACTTATTGTGATGTGATTGCAATTGCCATGAAAGATTATACATACAGCACGATATTAATAATAGTAACATATATAAATGAAATGATTTATGTATTCACGTAAAATTATATTATAAGTTTGATGAGAAGTGAAAACATTAAACAAGGGAAACATGCGAGATATACAAATTTCAGTTTATTTTGTTCCTCAATCTCCCTTGGATATGACTACGGTGACAGCGTAGACGCTTCCTGGCACAAACACTGAGTCAGTCCCTTGGATATGAAATTACAAACGTATGTTAGGTTGAATGATAAGAAGTTTAGTGCTTTTTAAACAAGGTTTTGAGCTTTGTCATCCGTCTAAAGATTCCATCTAAGTTAACTTCGGATATAGTCGGGACTGCGGCAAGCCGACAACCGAACGCGGGATGGAAGGCCTCACAACAACGAGAAAAGAGAATGAAATGGAAGTGGAATTACCTTAAGTCCTCGTTTTCTCAAAACTCCGATAGGAGGCAAGGCCAAGGCTAAGATTAAGTGGGTGCAATTGGCATCTCCGGCCTTGCAATTACATTTAGCTTTGCAGCAGTGGCACATGGTTGATCGATGAGACAAGGGCATTTGAGTGCTTTATACACGCAGGACAGACAGACTTTCAATTTGTGTGACGGATGGAACCGAACATCTTATGACGTAAACAAGGAATCAATCAAACCCATATTCCTTGTAAATATTAATATATGATTATCAGCTCATTCGTTTCTTTTTCTAAATAATACACCAACACTGTCAATACTCGATACGTTAGGATCCACTCACATCTTTGGATAACTTTGGGCATATATTCCTCCATGTTTCTCGTGTTTATGATCATAGAAATTAGGCTTCCTTTTATGCATTGGGCTGTTTTGTGCAGTTGCTTTCCATGTCGGTCCACTTCACTTGAGATGGAAATTTAATCATCAACCTGTATAATTTTACGATATTGTAATGGATAGAAGATGCCACATAAGACAATTGACATCCTAATTAAGGGTGGGAATTGGGGTGAATATCCGAAAACTGTGGGATCCGAATTGACGAGATGGGAAAATTTTTATCACCGATGGTGTACCTCAAATGGGTATAGGGACGAGGATTGCTATATTCGAATCGTGTGAATAACTGAACCGTAACCGTATAAATAACCGTGGGATCCCTAATACAAAATTTTAAAAAATATATAATTAACTCTCATTTATCAGTATTTCAATGATTCAATCCATCAAGATATTTGTAACTTTTGTTTAAAACTTATTAAGTTTGGATAATCTTTCTAGTAATTTACCTTTTTTGTTAATTAAGAGTATAATTTACCCTTTTATTAAATATATGACTTGTAAATTAAAATTGATCATATATTTTAGTTAGTAAAATAGTAAATTTTGTTTGATTTTGTTGGGATGAGATTTTCAAAAACCATCGGGATCCGACAAGTATAGAAAAGGAGACAAAAAAATTGCCGAAGCATGTAATAGGAATTTTCCGAAGCTGTCCCCGCAAATTTTAGGGACGAAGTGAGAAATACAAAATCATCCCCACCCCGATTCCCGCCCCTAATTGTAATCTTACACATTTGCCACATTTGGTTACATATGTGTTAATATAAGGGAAAATTATTATTATTATTATTATTATTATTATTATTATTATTATTATTATTATTATTATTATTATTATTATTATTATTATTATTATTATTATTATTATTATTATTATTATTATATGAGGTTTTATATTAGTTTATCATAATATAAAAAGAAATATTAGTACAAATCTATATTTTTTAATTTTTTATACAATGACTCAATTCACATCTTCATATATGTTACACCAATAACGATGTTGACTGAACTAAATTTATGTAAAAATAATAATACCTATTCAAAATAATCAACAAGAAAAAGGAAAAAGAAGTAAAAGAATCATTTAAAAAAATATTTATAGCCCCAAAACAAAACTGATGCTTGTTATCATTTTAGTATGCGAATGTACATTCAAAATCCTACACATTTCCCATCATTCAATATATTTCCTACCTGCCTACTGATTTTCACTCCACAAGAAACAGCAAGAGAAAAGAAGAAAAATGTACAAAATTTAGCACTTGGTGATCTTCAATCTCCTCACAGCTGACAAGAACATCCTACACATTGCATCAAAATAATCAGATTCAGCTCTGGTTCACCATCATATGTAATGAACAAATGATTTTAAACAAAATGGAGTCTAAATTACTTACTCCCAAGGAACATCACCAACCATCATCCAATCCCCTTCCCTGTCTTCGTACGTTAAAACACCGTATTTCTCGTACCGATCTCCGTCCATCTCAGCCCCTGCACGTCATAAAACTTCAGTACTCGGATCTTTCCCAAAAATAAACAACCCTAGAAATCGGCAATTGAAACAGATGATGTCTGTGTTGAACATGAGCTCCAGAGTCCTTATCAGATCATAGTAATTCTGGTGAGCCAACAGGTCTATCTTTCTACCAATAGGAACCCCTTCCATGTAAACTTTTACATAGAAAGTTGCACTGTTGCACTCATTTTCTTCTTCCGCAACCGCCTGTCTTAATACCGATGGCCGCCCCCTGACATACGCCGGTAATTAACTCGCACATCAGCACAATAACAACTACTATTCGAAGAGATTATTAAAGAAAATTAAAATCAAACACCTTGTGTAGGAGATGCTGAGACCAAGCCTAAGATCAGTGCTAAGGTCCCTCTGCGAGGAAGAAGAAGAAGATGAAGAAGCAACATTGCCTGAGAAACCGAAGTAGGTGCTGCTCTCCGTCGAAGATGAAGAAGAACCGGTTCGCCTGCCCATTTTCTAAGATTTACTTTTTGGTGAAGATTCAAGAGTGGAAAGTGGAGACAAATGAGCCGCCACCTTGGGGTTTAAATAACCAGGACGAGTTCAACTCGTGTTTAATCGCATCTTTAGATATCAGAATACTAACCAGCTAGCTAGTGCTCAACTTTGTTGGGAGAAGCAAATCAAAGAACGGGAGCTCTTTGTTTTCGTCATATAACTGGCTCTGCTTGCTTGGTGGGCCGATATGTAGACAGACAGGGCGGCCGACATGTACACGTACGTGTCGCCTACCAATACTAAAACATGATTTTGTAACATTTGTATTGGACTTTGACTCAATGAGGTGCACGAGCAGGCAGTTTCATGTTTGATGTTCAAGGATTCATCATTCACGGGTATATACTTCGTATAGTTTGTAACGCACATCAGTAATTTGCGGCATCTCTCTCGTTCAAACACATGTAGGCTTCAAAATTATGCCCCAAATCAATGTTCAACGGATATAGTTATCGTGCCGCGTAAACTGTTAATTAATCGAATCATTAAAAATATTTATGTTGAGCATAGAATTTGTACATTGTTAGTATGCCTGATCAAATGACATTTTTAATAATTTCTTTATCTTTCTTAAATGTTTTTTTCTCTGAATAAAATTTCATTACATGCATTTTAAATCTTCATCCAATACCTTATACCTAGACATGCAAATGTTTTGATTTGACAATGAAAGTTTTTAAAAATCAAACATACATGCACTAATGCTCATCAATTGTTTTCTTTTCCAACCTTAATTTCTTCGCCTTCTTAATAGACGTTAATGATAAGTTTTATAGTTTATTTTTATACAACATTTAAATTATTTATAATTTCTTTAAATTTCTGAATTGGAAATAATCATTAGTCTATTGTCTTTAAAAGATGTCAACCAAATTAAAATTAACATTCTTTTTTTTATCTAAGTTAATGTTTATTTGTTGAATAAACGAATTAATGGGAAAAATAAAGAAATACTTGTATAATGTAAACTTAAAGTTGTTTTAAGATTTGTACTAGCTAGCTAATGAACTCTTAATTTTGTTTGCTGAAAGATAGAAATGAGAAATTATGAAAAAAATTGCTAATTAAATATTTAAAATTCATAACCATTCTTTAAAGAAAAGATCATGCCTCATTAATTCATAACCATTGTTTACTTTGAATATTAACCATTTGGTTAACAAATTCTTCATTCTTTTCCATTTTCATCCTTCCAACTAATTAAAAATTAGAAAAAACCTTAAAACCCCACCATAGAGGCAACAACTGAACTCAACATTATTTATTGAAAAAGTCATTTAAAATGTTTAAATTTAAAAGTGGGGGACAACATAAATTATATATTTTTAAAAGACTAAAATACAATTTTACTATCATCACATCTTATTTTTTTAAAAAATAAAACTTTTAGGTGGCATGGCCTTACGGCCCTTACCGGTCCCTCAAAGGTACTGGCCCCGCGTAGAGGAATGCAATTAAAACAATTTTTGAAGCACAATAAAAAAAAAGGAGATGTACATCTCTCTTTAATCAAAACCAAGCTTAATTATTGTTTAGGAGACCATAAATACTTATTAACAATTATCTAGATATGCGGTAAAGTAAAGGACAAAAATCACCTACTCATTTCGGTGTCATTTTCTATGTTCAACATTAAAAAATTAAACTTAAAATTTTAACACTAAATTTTAAATTTTAAATCATAAACTTAAAAAAATACACTCTACTCATAATTCACTAAACTCCAACCCTAAACTCTAATCTTAAACCTTAAATCATAAATTTAATTTTTTAGTATGGGATACCGAAAAGGAGTAGAAGACTTCTATTTTAAACTAAAGGTATAGACTTTAAAATTTTAGATTCGAATTATCTGAAGTCAAATATAAATAATTATAAAAAAGAAAGTTAATAATCCTTAAAAAGATAATCATTAGTTAGTGTAATATCGTATCGATCGATGACACTTAGGAGGGATCTCCCATGCACGTTAACGAGGAAAGAAGGAACAAGAAATCTTGCTTACACCAAAAGAAACGCCAATTTTAGCGAGCGAAAGGAAAAATAAACTGGAGAAAAAGAAAGCAAAAGCTGATGTTCCCCACCCCTACCGGAAATGTTGCTTCAAATCATCATCCCACGGTCCCACCTAGGGATGACAATAAGGCGGAGCGGGGTTTTTACCGTCTAACCCGACTTAACTCAAAATTTAAAAATCATAATTTGATCTTTTCTATTCGTTTGAATCAGAATATCAAGTCGAGACGAGACTGATTTGGATAATTTTGTCCAATCTGATCCCATCAAACTTTTTTTTTCACTGCTCCAATAACTTTTTGGTCTCTCCAAACCCAAACTACATTAAGGTTGAAACCTAAAGCTTTTCTTTTTAACAAATCCAAGAAAGACAGACAGAGACACCCACACCCACACTTTTCCAGAAGAAGCCTCAAATCTTCAATGCTTTTGCCAAAAGGGTTGTGCTCATAAATCATATCTCCTTCATGAAAAATCTTTAATGGCTTTTACCATCTTTTACTTTAATGGATTTTGCTTTTGAAATGAATCTCTGTTGTTTTCTTACAAGAAAGATAACAACTCCGCCGCCCAATAAGTACTAGGCTGGACATTGTGCTTCCCTACTGTCCGAAACCGAATCAAGTCCTTTGTTTATAGCCCGTTTTTAGGGCAGTTACCAGAACAATGTGTTTTGCACATCTCTTTTCTATATATGCGTGCATGGGAGTAGTTCTGGGGTGCGATATGGTACGGTATGACACCAACTGAAAATCTTATAAGTTTTGAAACATGAAATTGAAAATATTATACTGTTTGATAACATTTTTGGGTACAGAAACTCAAAATATTATCAAAAATTTTGATACTCAAAGTTAAAGTTTCGATACTTGTCATCAACCGAAAATATTACTCCCTCCGTCCCACTTAAGATGTCCATTGTTGACTTTTCACGCAGTTTTAGGAAGAAAAAGTTTGTGTAAAAAATGTGATATAAATTAATTAAAAAGACAATTTTACCCTTAAAAGTTAAAGTTTGTTTTGTTGGAAAACTAAAGGAAAGGATAGAAGGGGAAATGTACCTTGTAAAAGTAGTTGATTTTTTCAATGAGACATTTTAAGTGGGACAATTTTAAAACACAAAAGAGACATTTTAAGTGGGACGGAGGGAGTATCAAACAGTATAATATTTTTAGTTTTATGTTTTAAATCTTATAACATTTTTAATTAGTGTCGCACTGTACCATGTCGTATGTTAGACACGCTCGCGTGCATGGGATGGGCGCGGCAATATCCAACTGAATCGCCCAAATTGGTAAGGTGGTGTGTAAAGAAAGTATAATATTTAATGCATACTATTGCTAGACTGCCAGTTAAATTGTAGTATTGGTCTAAATAAAACACTGTGAAATGATTGCTTTTGGACTCGTGGTTTGTTTAAATGGAATTAAAAAGAGAAGATGAGAGTTGCCCGGGGCTCTGGCGGCGAGTAGCAGCAAGTTATTGTTTGTAATAATTGTCTGTGTAGAATCAGAGAAACACTCATTGTTAGCCACCAAAGTCCAAAAGAACAAGTACAAATACAACAATAAAGGACTTGCGGTTGTAGTAAAAAGTAAAAGAAAGATGGCGAAAGCAGCTGGAAAGGAAATAAATAGCATAATCCGAAGTCTGCTCGAGCAGCAACTGCACCAAGGGGAAAACATCGATGGAATGGAAGAGACCTTGCTTAAAATTTGGGTCTAGAACAACCAAAATCGTCTAAACGTTACTCGGTTAATCATAAACAGTTATCATATCATTTAGACCATTTTATATTAGTACAGTTATCTAATATTTAGTCTGATTTTTCGGTTCAAATTTTTATAAACACCCCTACTTCTAGAGGCAAGGTGACCGACCACTAGGCCGAAAGCGGTTATTCTAATGGGTTAATATAAAAATAAGTGCTCAAATTATATTTTTTCTGAATTTTAAATGTATAAACTCTTTTTTTACTAAAAATAGGTGTCTAAAGTTTCAACCGTTATAATTTTAGGTGCGTTAACTACCGTTAAAAAATCTGTTAGCCAATAAAAACTCGACACATGTCATGTTTTAATTTATAATTTCTTTTAAATAAATTTTTGTATTTAACAATTTAAAATTTTTCAAAAAAAATCTTGAAACTCTAAAAATTTCTAAATTAGTCGTCAAATCCCTAAATCCTAGAACTCCAAATCTTCACCACTGTCTCTACTGATCACCGTCATCGACCACACCCGTTCGGTTACCGGACCCAGCCGATCATTTCCCCCAACGCGTTGCTGTCGTAAATCGATGAACGGTGTGCCACCTGAACATTAAACGTCGAATGTGAAATAGTCATTCGATTGACACACCGTTCGCCGGTTTTCGACGGCACCACGTTGGGGGAAATGGTCGGTTGGATTCAGCAACTGAACGAGTGTGGTTGATGATGGTGATCGACGGCGATTGCGGTGAAGATTTGGGGATTTTTAGGGATTTAGGGACTAGTTTGAAGATTTTTTTAGAATTTTGGAATTTTTTTAAAAATAAAGTTTTAAAGTGGTTTTCCCAAAAAAAATATTAAAAAATCAATATTCATGCCACATGTCTCATTTTGATTGGGTAACGGTTTTGTTTAGACGGGCGGACACTTAAAATTATAAAAGTTGAAACTTTAAACACCTTATTTTACAAAAATATACTTTAAGTACTTAAAGTTCAAAAATAATATAGTTTGGGCACTTATTTTTCTCTTAAACCTATTCTAATTTACAACCATCCTCGATAGACAATTATGCATAAAACATAAAAATGCTGGCTTTTTTTTTTGTTGCTCTCCGATCTTCAGAGCTTAGCCCTGATTAATCCGGATTGACCCGCGTCACACACCTAGCTTTAGTGAGTGAATCTCCCAGAGAGAATTTTCTGCATACACAACGTCTCGAATCTAAAACTTATTTAAGCGATATCAAACTGCTTACCATTTGGACCAACCCCATTGATTATGTTCGCTTCTTTTGACAATCATAGGATATAAAGAAACGCAACCTCATTAATTTCAATTTCCAACTTTTAAATTGAAATAAATTATGGTGAAATTTGAAGTTTTATTATGAATAAGGGTAAAGTATATAAACAGTCACTAAAATTTTAGGACTCTTTCATTTTAGTCACTAAATTTTTTAAAACTTGCAACATAATCATTTAACTTTGATTTCGTTTTTATTGCAGTCACTGTCGTTAACTACCATGAAGAGATGTTGACGTGACACGTTAACTCCATCTTTTCCCGGCCTAAAATCCCCCACGTTTCTCGACTTGAAATTGGCAATAGTTGATTTTCTCGGTAGAAAAAAATCATTGAACCATAGACATAAACTTGAGACAATATGTTTGTGGAAACATTGCAGATCATTCCAATGCCACTGTTGCTGATGTTCGACATGAAATGAAGCAACAATTTCTCGTGCCTTCTTTTCTAAATCAGTCTGCCATTGAAATAAAAAGTGAAAGTTTTACTTGTTAAAACATATCAGGATAAGATTTACAGAAATTTGCAACAAAACATTAATATAAGTTAGAACATAAAATACCCTTAAAACGTTTCACAAGCTAGAAATGGCAAATAAGTTGTACACATTATTTTCAGTTTGTCTTTTGCTTCTTTAAGAGTCCCTGTTTCTCGAACAGCAGTTATAAAAATGTGTTTAAAATATGAAATCCATTAAATCTTTTCGGAGCAAAGTTGCTGAGAAAAAATGTGCTCTCCCCTCACAACCTTATTCCTCCAATGCCACTGACTGGTTAATCCTGCTTTCTGGATGCAAAAATATGATTAGTTTTCCAAAAAGTAGTTAATTAAATATTCAAATTTTCAACTTGAGGTTCAAACCTTCATAGCTTCACAACAATGTGCAACTTTCATTCAGAAGTAACATTAATTTTATGAAGATTAAGAGAATTATAGACAATTAGTTATACCAGAACTTGAATGATAATCGCAACCTTAGATTCCTTTCTGAATCTGAATTCATTCCGTCCCTACCCAAAATTTAAAAAAAAATAAATCTTAAACTCTAACGCTAATTTATATATCTTAAATTATAAACCATAAACTATAAAAATAAATCTTAAACTCTAAACTCTAATCTTAAGCCCTAAACTTATTTTTTAAGCTTTGGACTATATACAGGGGCACAAAAAAGAACAAAGAATTTCTCTTTAATATTTTGTAATTGGGTAGTTTTTTCCGAGTAGTTGGGTCGTGTTTGGGCCGAATTTTTTTTGTAATTAGTACCAGACCCGATACTTTTAATATATTTATTTTTTAGTTTTAAATTATATTTTTATTTTAGACTCCTTAATTTTTTTACCCTAAAACTAAATTTAAATCTCTACATTCTTTCTGTGTTTCTATTGTATACTTTTAAGTTTTAAATTTTTCAAAAATATGTGTATTAATTTGTTAATACAAGGTTCGAAAGAAAAACGAGGTTAGTACTTTTAATATCTTTTTGGTGATAAAATTTAATATATATATATATATATATCTAAATGTTTCTATCTTAAAACTAACTTCAAATCACTAATTTTTGTGTTTGAATTATGTATTATAAACTTTTAAATTTTATGTGATTGCTATGTGATTTTTTAACAACTTTTAAATAAATAAATAAGTGAACCGGGTACTTATTACTCGATTTTGCGGGTACCAAAATTTTAGGGGTGCCCAATTAGCGTGACCCGATAATTATATGTCGAAACCGAATTAAAAAATTCAATAAAAAAAACGAGTACCCGAGAATAAACACATTTAAGAGGGCATAGAATTTTGCTGGATGGGCCGCCACCTCATGCGCTATACATTATGTCATCATCAAGTCGGAGGACATAGAATTTGCTGGATATATTGTATTAATATATATTCAAATTAGTTTTTATACTCCCTCCGTCCCACAATTTTTGTCCATTATTAACTTTTCTTTGGTCAATTTTTTTCAACTTTGACTCATAATTATTTAAAATATATTATTGATAAAAATATGAAAAAATATATTTTAAAAACCTTCAATCGAGTAGTTTTCAAATATATATTTTATAAAAATTATTTATTTAAAATATTCAATATAATAATAGTCAAAGTTTAAAAATTTTGACTTTCAAAAAGTCAATAAGAGACATATTTTATGGGACGGAGGGAGTAATTTTTATAAATTAATATTTGATAAATTAATATTTTTTTAAAATAATAATTTATTCAGTTTTGATTTAAGTCCAATATCTAAATTAATAATTTCAATAGATTAATAAGATAATAATTTTTCGGAAGATCATTATATAAATTTATGGCCCCTCCATTATTATAAATTAATAAGTTCATAAAAATACAAATATAATTAAGACAACTTAGTAAAATATGATTCTATTGTTGTTTGCTTCTGCTTAAAATTTAAATCTAGTTGTATTTTATCTCTAACTTTCCTTACTATATCTAAAAGTTCTAGTGTTGCGTCCTCATACTGCAACAAAATATTGTGAAAAGTTGTTGCCACTATGAGTGCTTCCTTCCGCGTAATTGGTTGCAAAGGCATTGTATCATCTTCAGTTTCATCATCAATAGGATTTTCAATAACACTAGCTACAATTTCTTCTAGACTTTGGACCTCTAAACATGTATCATTTTTACCTGGGTAATCCAATAGGTGATTGACATCCATTTTGTTGCGGTACCTAGGGGTGTAAACGAGCCAAGTCGAGCTCGAGTAGTGCTGAGCTCAACTCAACTCGTTAAGAATTCGAGTCGAGTTCGAGCTTGGTTAGTTTTTAACGAGCCTTAATAACCTGAGCTCGGTTCAACTCGTTAAGAACCCAAGTCGAGTTCGAGCTTGAGTCGAGTATTGACCAAGATTTGACCGAGTCGGACTCGAGTGGCTCATGATTTGTCTCGTCTCATTTAAAGTCATATTAGGAAAAAAAACTTTGATACACAAGTTGTGTAAACTTTAGCTTGTTAATTTTAGGGTTTGTGGTGTTAGTTTAGGGTTTAGAGGTTTTGGTTGTTGGTTTAGAATTTAGGATTTAGATTTTAGGTTTTTAGGACTTATGTGTTAAGGTTTATGTTTTAGGATCTTAGGTTTAGGAATTTAGATTATAAATTTAAAAAATTAAAAAATTTAGTATATTATATTTTCGAATAGCTCGCGAGCTTTTCGAGTTGGGTATCGAGTAGCTCGACTCGTTAAAAATTTGAGCCAGCTCGAGTCGAGTCCAATCGAGTCAAGTGTTGATTGAGTTTTGACCGAGTCAAGCTTGAGTAGCTTGCGATCTATCTAGTCTCATTTATAGTCCTAGCGCCTAGCAGTACCTAAGACATTTTACATGAACGTCATCTACAATGTGACTAATTAAAACTTAATGCAAGTTCATGTATGGTAAGAAAATTAACCACTATATAAACAACATCAAACATTCCTAATTAGTCAATCCAAATCAAAACCAACCAACCATGACTTCATATCTAAAATGTCAAAAAAAAAACCATGACAGATCAAATACGTGAGCAATATGTGAGTATAAAAGAGATCACTCCACATGCACTCAAAGATTTGCAAAGAACAATAGATTTGCAAACAACCGAAACTTTTGGTTGTATTAAGGAAAGTTATAGATAAAATACAAATAGATTTAAATTTTCAGAAGTAAATAACAATAAAATCATATTTTACTAAGTTGTCCTAGTTATATTTGTAATTTTATAGAATTGTTAATTTATAATATTGAAGGGAACATAAATTTATATAAGGTCTTCCGAAAAATTATCATATTATTAATTTATCGAAATTATTAATTTAGACATTAGGCGCAAGTAGGGATGTGCATTTCACCCGGGGCCGACGGGTTTCGACCCGATCCGGCCCGATCGGGTCGGTATTTTTATTAAAAAAAAATCGGGTTCGGGTCGGGTTCTTGTGTATGGCGAGGTCGGGTCAGGTCGGGTTTGAGTTTTAAGGTGAAAAAATCTTACTCGACCCGACTCGAGACTAATAGTGTAATTTTTCCTTAAATTTTTTAGGGATATTTGTAATAACACCCTTTCTTTATATATAATTTTTATAATTTGGTCCTTAAAATAGTTTTTTATTTACAATTTAATCCTTAAATTTATTATTTTTATAATTATGTCCCTTAAAATTATTTTTTTTACAATTAAGTCCCTAAAATTAATTTTTTTTTCTATAAGTCAGGTCGAGTCGGGTTCGGAATATTTATTTTTGGGTCGGGTCGGGTTTTTTTAAAGAATGAGATCGGGTCAGGTTCGGTTTTAGAATTATTAGTTTCGGGTTAGATTCGAGTGGGCCAAAAACTCGATCCATGCCCATCCCTAGGCGCAAGTCAAGACCGAAAAAAATTATTTAAAAAAATATTAATTTATCTAGTATTAATTTATAAATGTTATATTGTATATTCTATTAATTTGAGCCTAAATTTACCCATATATAATTAGCTAAATTCATAAACATGTACAATGCGAATTCATACGATGGTGTAATTTGGGATTTCTGATTTCTTGAAGCTCAGGACAAATTTCCATTTTCCCGCCTCTTCTCCATTCTCGCAATTTAGCAAACTCTTAACTGTATTTTCCAAAATTTCTCGTTCGAACTATCAGCTAGAGAAGTGATCAGTAAGAAATTGCATTTCTCTCAATTTCAGTTATTGGCGGTGATCTCTTAGATTTAATTATAACTACATTGTGAATTCATGGCGGCGATCTCTTTGATTTTTTTTTTCTTTCATTTTAGGTTTTCGTAGATTTTGCATGATACGTTGATCTTTGAGGTCTCGCTTGGCATTCGAATATATGATTATGGTTTTTCTTTTTCAAACAAGCTTAAGATTGTGATAAACTGGATTTAATTTTCTTAGTTTTACTGTTATCTTACTTCTTAGAAGCACGGGATGCTTTGGTTTTTTAACCTGTATGAATTACCTGTTGTTTATTATTCCCTTTGAGATTTTTGCTTAACATTTAGTTTAGTTTCTGAGAGATCAACAGAATCAGACGGGAATGAAAGGGTTAAAACCAGCATCTCATTGAAAAAAATAGAGAGATCTCTTGAGATTATACGAAAATTGGAGCAAGTGAAGTTGATTTTCTCGGTAACTAATCAGAGTTCTAGTAGCAGCGTCGATTTTGTGCATCTCAAGATAAAATTGCTCCAAGAGTTTTGTACTCATTAACTTACGGATCTGCAATTTTTTTGCTAGCAGTGTTTGTTTATAATAAGTTTACTTGACCGACATTAATTGTACAATATTTGATGGAGCGTTATAGCACTTAAATTGTTTTACAATTATATTTAATTTCTGGGCGTTGATTTTCCTATTAGTAGCTTCATTTCCGGTTCTTGCAATTTCTAGGTCTTGTTTTCCTTGAATGTGCATGTTACTTGGTTTTGAACTTTCTTGAAAACAAATTTAGCTTCATTCTCATAGGTATTGCTATTACTGCATTCACAATTCTAGTAACTTTGCAGTAAGAAATTTAGTTTTGATGCCCTACAAATTTATATTTCAGGATCAAATGAGTGACTGTCGAAGTTTTGGCAGCTATTGTCATCCATCCAGCCAATCTAGAAAGATTTCAATAGGGATAATCTTAGATTCCGTAGCTGACAGAAAACTTGGAGCCATCAAGGAAGATGAATCTAAGCAGCCAAACACGAAAAGAATCAAATCTAACAATGGAATTTCTGTGGAGGGGAGAAACGAAGTGGAAGCTGTTACAATTTCTAAAGGGAAGCAAACTGAAGCTACTGAGCAGGTTAAATCTCCATGGATTACTCCTAGATCAGTACATGAAAAATCTCTTGCTCCAGAGACTGCTTCTTCCAACCTTGGACAGAAGAAACATAAAAAAGTGAAGGATGTCGATGCACAGAATTTCGGTAGCAAGCAGAATAGTTTTGATAGCTTCTTTGAGGACCTCAGCTACAAAAGGAAGGGAAAGAATGATGGCAACTCAGAGAAGGAGGAGGAGTTCAATATTGCAAATGCAGGAAAAGTCCTTGAGTCGGATAAAGTGGTGCTAGAGGGCAAAGCAGATAAAACACAAAACAAACAAACGGAAACTTTGAAAATGAAGGTGCAAGAATTATTGGGAAATGTTTCTTCACCAAAATGTCCGCCATCTAGTTCACAGGCTCAAGAAGTAACTGGAAATAATTTACAACCAAAGTTGAGCGTTGATCATATGAGAGACACAGTTGTAAATCCCAGACAAAATTCAGATACTGTAGAAACTGATTCAGACAATCCTATTCAGACTATTAAGAGGCCAGTAACCCGTTCTTTTGCCCGAAAGCGAGCTCCAGCCAAAGTGCAAACAGACAAGACTAAAGTTGGTTTATCCTCTAAGCAGAAACATCGAGAAAGCACCTTCTCTTTTAGAGACCATATATCTACAGAGCTAGATGGTGCTGTCAATACTAGCTCAAAATTGTCCAGGGAAATGAAAATTGAGAAGAAAAGTTCTAAAGTTGATCCACGTAAGATCTGTTTTACAGATGAGGATAGTGCTGATGAGATTAAGCGAACAACTAATACAAGTGAAACTCCAGTGGCAGTAATACTTGGAAATAAGATAGGAAGCTTTCTTGGCCCTTTTAATGAGAAAAGAAGAGAAAACTTTGAAAATATGCAAGAAAAACACTCTTTTCATTCTCCAGTGACCAACAAGAAAAACCAGTCAGTTTATTGTGACAATCCAACATCACCAGAGAAAGGGGATAAACAAGATGTTGGCAATATATCTTTGAGGAATGTAGTGTGCACACCAGATAATTTCCAAACTCCAACTTTTGGATTGAAAGCACCTACGCTAAACATTTCTCCGAGCCCAAAACCAAATACTGTGGAGACAAAGCAAGGTGCACACAGTCCTGTACCATCAGAGAGAGGATTTTCCATGGGAAATATCCGGAGCTTCAGGACTTTCCAAGCTTCAAGACCAGTTTGTAGTAAATTAAATTCACAAGCTCACTCACCTACATCCCCAACTATTCTTCCGGATTCTGATACGGGTGTTGAACATATTAAAATACATGTGCATTCTGAACCATCATCAGAAGAGAGGCTGTCAGAGAGCTTTGGAGATGGTTCACCCATTATTGAAAGATACGATTGTAAGTAGCAAAATGCTTTCTTTAAACATGTTATATACATTTTTCCTAATATTTCTTGGAGAACTTCATTTAGGATATGATTGACCTCTAGTTACTTATAAGTATTCAGTTGGTTGGGATGATAAGATTTCATATGTAAACTTCCAATTCACACGCTCACAAGAAATTCCACCTGATTTGTTATGAATGGGCTGTATGTTTCAAAAGTAGAAAGATTGAAAAGTTGTAGTTTAATTTTGGACCTTTTGGTTTATCTTCTCGATACACCTCTGCTAATGGCTTAGTGATTGGGAACTTTGTTATTCCTTTAGTAATCAGCTAAAGAGTAAGTTAACCCATAAAACAGAACTGTTTAGAGCATAAATCATATCCTAAAACCACAATCCCTTCTGACCACTGTTAATTTTATAACATAACTGATTAACCTTTCTCTTAGAAGAATTATTGGTAACTTTGCCACAACAGGATATTGCTCCAATATTGATTAATTTACTTGACTCCAATTCTAAATTCCCATAGCTTAAGTGACTCAAAAGTTCCAATCAGTCTGTATTCTGTAATGCATATAGTGATATGCATCAGCATATATTCTTAATTTCATTTTCTTTTCTGTTTTATTTTTTCTTAATTTTCCTTGTTAATGGAAGATCTTTTGGTTCTTTATTTGATGTTTTCAAGGTCATAGAGAAAATCTGATCTTACCAGACACTGTTGTTTCTGAGAAACTAAATTCCGTGGATTCTCCGATCAAACGGTTTCGAAACCATGAAGATGTCAGACTTAGTGAATGCAGTCCCGCCACAACCTCTCGAAAAGGCACAACTTCTTAACATTTGAAGATCTGCATGCTCCTCCTATTCTCTCGTCACTTGTGTTAGTAATTTCTTCTCTGTTTTTCTTCGTAGGGGCAAGGATTGGAGAAAGTTTTTGGTTCCAGGAACCCTCAGAAAAAGAGCAAGAGGATGAATTGACAAGGTTCTCATTATATCTAAGCAAAGATTACGAAATACCTTCTGATACTATATTGTACTCACTTTTATTCTTGATTGTTTCAGGGCTGTTACACTGTTTGCTTCGGCTTTAAAAACCTTTAAAAGGAAAATGGATTCAACTACTAGAAAGAAGTCCTCTGAGATTTTGGTGTCCGTTTCCAAGGAGATTAAGTCACTATTGCTGAATGTTGAGTCTGAGATTGCATCTGATGTGTATGTATTTAAAACTGAAAGCCTTGCAAATCTAACATGTTGATACTTACCTTTGTTTTTATAATCCTTCAGAGGGAAGCTGATTAGCCTCAATAAAACAAGAAGGAAACGCATGGAAATAGGATTGCAAGGTGACAGTTTTGAGTTAACTGAATAGCTTAATTGGTTGCACTTGCAATTAGATGCCATCGGTCCTAGTAGTATCTAGAAAGTGCTTATTTGTATAATGTCTTGGACTATTATTTTACTGATAATGGTGTTACATACAAACTGCCCCAAATAAATGCCTAACTACATGTAGTTCAATGGTCTGGCACAATGAGTTACATTTAGCCATGGTGTTTATATGTCCAGTTTGCTAGCAGTAGCATTCTAGGAACTTGACATCACTGGCGAGGTTTTGTCTAAGAGGCATGCTATTTCCTTGTAGTTAGTCCTGATACATTAGTCATCTAGTCATGCTTTTACTGAGAACACACATACCTATAATACAGCATGAGTACTATCCTACTTTCTGTAAAAAGATGATTACTGATATGTGGGGGAAAGCAAGTCATACTAGTGTATTCTTGCAAACAAAGTTTCAGCTTTTATATTCTCACAAGTTTGCAATGTTATTATGATAAACTTGATACATGACTGCTTTTGGTCTTATGAAATCTATGTGTTTAGTTGTTTATGTTGGTAAACAAATTATATCTCAAGAAGGCCTTGAAGATTTTTTTTTTTATTTGGTTAATCTCTTCGCAGAGCAACAAGAACAATTAAAGCAGATACTTGAAAAGTTCAAGGAGGATATCCACCATCATCTCTTTGACTGTAATAGCATACTTGAAGGGATGGAAGCTCACCAAATTGAGTTAAAGGGAATCATGAAGAAACAAAGTATGTCAACTTTATTTAATTTGAATAAATTCCTTAACTATGATTGCATTGTTGCATCTTGTTTTTATTGATTATTCCAATAAATTTAAGCCAAAATGTGATGAGTGTATACTAACATGTGACCCCATTGTCCTTGGTCACTGACATGTGATGTTGCAGTGAAACTAACTTTATATGAAAGTTTTAATTGGTGGACATGGAATATTTCTTGGGACACCTTGATTCACTAGGATAAACATTGATTCAGTCCTTGATATTTCATGAAGGCTATTTTAGTTTGGAGAGATTAATTGTCATAGTGGTTATTGGATATGACATCACCTAGGATATTGTGAAGTATCCCAATTATAAATAAAGGACTAAAGGAATTTTTTATACTCATTTTAAAAAAATAACATGGTGTTCTAGGTCCCATTTGAACTTTGAATACATGCATTTCCAATACTCGGTATTTGTTGTTGCATTCAAGGGTATAGTATTTACAATCTTCACATGTATATCTTCATACTTCAAAAATGTTTATTAGAGATTGCAAAAGTTTAAAACTGATTCACACTTGATTTCAGATCAAACAGCAAATCCACAAACTCTTAACTTTATAATCCAATGCGGCGATGTATGGTTATAGAATCATGTTTGACAGTGTTATGCATGTACAAAGCTACTGTTATGCTTAAACAATATTCTGGTGCATCTTGCACACCTGAATCTGTCTCATATTTTCAGAAGTATCACACCAGAAGCTTCTCATGCGCGTGGAAGAAGAAGCTGAAATCCAACTTAATAATGCTGAAAGAAGAATCACAGCTGTCCACGAGGCAAGTTCGTTGCCTGTTCATATTAAAAGTTTAGTACTAGTTTTTCTATAATTCAACTGTGGTGTGTTTAGTCCACATACTTCTTGGGGCATCCACCGGTCAAATGCTTGCTTGTGAAATATAACCATTGGCAAGACGGTAAAGTCATTGGGGCCCGATATCTATGCTGTTGGGTATATTGCTTATGGTATTGAGTTTACTTTGTACGCCTAGTATAATCGATACGAGTTTATACTGGGATCGTTCAATTGCTATTTGCTACCCACTTTATTCAGAGTCCTGATATTTAAGATGTCATGTATAGACCATGCTTTATAATTAATTTAGAACTGAATGTTATCTATCTGGATTAACACTTGTTATCATCCTAACTTAATGCAGTCGGCAAGGGAGAAGATGCTCCAGCTGAAACATGCTATAGCTGAGTGCTTGAAAGACAGTATATATACACTAAACTGATAGAGGCCGATGATCGACTTCCCGTGAACTAAGAAATCGACTGCGTAAATTTTGCATACCCGAAAATTCATATCTGAATTGTTTAATGAACCTTATCTTGATGCAACTGGTGCTTGTGTAGTGCGATTGATTTTCGGTTTTCTAGACATCATTCTGGTTATTGGATAGAGTAGAATGAATGTTCCATATTTCATTGTATATTATTAGCAAAACACATTTGTTGGCATTTGTGTTTATGGTGTTTGATTATTTTAACTTTCGGTCGTCTTTCTGTCCAGGTTACTTCATGGTTCACACAGAGCCTCTCCATGCACCACAATCCGGGTGAGATATTTCTTCTGATTTCCTGTCCTGTTCCACCACCCCTTTTCCATGCCCCACCCTATGTTGTTCGGTGTGAAATGTGAATTGTGATGCAACAAAAAAGAAAAAGCAATGTGGTGTCTTTGTCAGGCTGAACACACTATTATAAGAGACCCTGGCAGAGAATTTCTGGCCTTTCTGAGTTAGACACGTGTCAGTCTTGAACTTTCGGGAATATTCTACATGGTATTAGGTGCTACACTTAGTGTCGTCTAGTTGTGAACTTCCTTTATCATCGTTGTGAACATTTATAATATTACGTTACTAATCAGTTTCAATTTAAACAATTTTTATAACTCAAATTTATATTTCTTCATTTAATATACATGTGTCAGTTAAAGTTTCATTTTATAACTCAAATTTTATTTAAAATTTTCTCGAGTTGAATAAGTATATAAAATTATGATTTGAATCAAATCAAGTTAAAAAATTTTACCTTTTCAAATCGACCCAGTGGTTGTCTGTTTTTCTTGCAAGGATTGGTCACGCTTTTGTTTCATCTGCCCCTGTTTAATCACTGCCTGGAATAGGAAAAACTGAATAATTCATCCTAAAGACAAGAAGACATGGGCCACGTGAAGCATGGGCGATCACGTGAAGTAGGCGGTGTGTTTTGCTCAATGCAAGGGATTCTGATTCGAGTTTTAGACTGTAGTGAGTCAGTGATGAATTGGGTTAGATGTTGCCACTTGGCGGTGTGGCTGGTCAGGTAGCGGACCCCTCAGACCCACGTGAGGGTCTTAGATTCCATGATGGGCCGCTCGTACTAAAACTTGGCCTTATATGTCTCTTACTCTAACTTTCGTCATCGATTTCAGGATAATGAAAACGATTCGTCACTGTGGCATTACTAATTGTCAATCACCATCCACTTATCCCGTGGTTTTCAATTAATCAGCTACTATAATTATCAAATTAGCATATTAATGCATTATCAAAACCCTTTTGGATACCAACATTTAATTGATCTTAAAGTTTGAATTTTAGCATTGTAAATGGATTAAGTTAATTGGGAGGATCATTCTATAATAAACCTTCACAGTCCCCGATGTGAGTTGGATATAAGTAGTTAAACCATAAAAAAAAACCTTTTGTATCAACCGATTTACACAGTTTTGTTTTTCTTTTTGGATAATTGAACATTTTACTATACCCAAAAGAATTTAGCAGTTGTTTGCTAACCGACTCAAATAGATTGCATTCCATTATTTTGATTTTTTGTACGATATTTCACTATTTAAGTTTACTTGGAATATTGAAAGAAAAAAAAAGCACTTTTGAAAAATAGTAAGTACAGAGATCAAAATATACCACGTCATTAACAAGTAAATAAAAAAAATGTTAAATGAAACCAGGTACGAATGAAAGTCCCTGAAAATGTATAATTTCCATAGCCTGCCCTTCAAGCAGGTCAAAAACCAAACAAAGTTTTAAGTAGAACTTTTAATATTTGAATTATTATTTATTTATTTATGATTATATTTAAATAAAACTTCTTGTATTTACTAAAATGTCCTAAAATATATTTTGTTTTATCTAATGACGTGACGCGTTATGGTATATCGATGGTGTACAAATTTATATACTAACAGTCTATCAAATATAATCCTAAAATTAAATGCTATAATATCTCCATAGCTTCTATGATAAGACTGAACCCACAATATATTTATTCATAATTTAAAAGCCACATCGATGATCACTATTTTTATTGAAAGAAAATTGTATATAATCACCATTGAAGAACATTTATTTTTTGATCTACTAAATTAGTTAAATGGTTAAGAATGTTTTTTTTGTTTTATTTTGTATAAATTTAAATTTTAATATCTATCTAAGAAATGTAATATATTTTTATTTAATAAAAATAAAGAACATCTATTTTCTCTTCTATGATCGATTCTATTCTGTTCCCCCGGGTCTAAAGATGCTTCCATATAGTTCGAATTTGGCTTGGTCCAGTTCTTTCACATTGAACGTGTTTTTCCCCATGGAGTGAGGGACAAAAATAGTCTACCCTTTTAGTCTTTTCGGTGTCTCTATATATGCATCAACATTAAAAATATTAAAAATAATAATTTTTAAGTTCTAATTCTAAATTCTAAATCTTAAACCCTACAACTTATACCCTAAAAATTACACCATACCCTAAATTCTCTAAACACTAACCTTAAACTATAAACCCTAAAACTAGTTTTGAATGCGGGGCATAAGTAGGGGCACCGGAAAGGGGATAAAATTCGTCTGCCTCTTTTCGGTGCCCCTACATATGCCCAAACACTAAAAAACACTACAAAATTAAAATCTAAGTCCTAACCCTAAATTCTAAATCCTAAACCCTACACCCTATACCCTAAAAAATACACCCTACCCTGAATTCCCTAAACCCTAACCACAACCCCTAACCTAAAACCCTAAACCCTAAACCCTAAAGTTAATTTTGAGCATGAGGGGCATATGTAGGGGCACTGAAAAGGGGTAGAGGATTTCCATCCCTGGAAAGGGGCAGAGAATTTCCATTCGGGAGTGAGTAGTGAGTACCAAGTTAAAACAGGGTGAAAATCATATGCCCCTTCTATGCTCCACACTAAAATTCACTTAAAATTAAATTTTAAATCCTAACCTTAATTTCCACATCTTAAACCCTAAATTCTACACTCTAAAAAATAGATCCTACCCCTAATTTCCTAAATCCTGCAACTCTAATCTTAAACCTAAACTTACTATTTTAAAGTGGAGGCATAAAAAAACATGATAAAGTGGAGATGATTTCCATCCTTAAAACACCACAATTTCAACGGTCCCAAAATTCTCAAGCTTCTTTAAAAACAACAGATTATTATTGAGAATATCTCGTTGGTGGTAGGGCAATGAACTTGCACCTTTCTCCGCTGTGGACAGCTTACCTCCACGCAACAACCTATTTAAGATGAGACGGGCTTCGAATTTTTTTGTGGACGCCTCATCAGTGCTGTATGATAATTTCACAAACTGTGCCTGCTGATTGATTTGATGCCCTTTTTTGGAGCATTTTTAGCAGGTAAGAGTCCCTTGTAAACATCCCCATGTGGGGTTTTCTCGTTGGTTGGTGAGTAGGTCTGCGGTACAATAGCCTTAAATTAAGCAGACAACCCCATATATCTTCTCTTCTACTTTTCCTTTTTCCCTTGTCCTTCATCATCATCACTGTTCTTGCTTTGGAGATATAAAGAAAGATGAGAATGGAGATTAATAGGAAGAATCTCAGTGTTGAGTATTATTGATGCAGGTTGGGTAGGCTAGCAACATTCAGCTACAAAACCCCACCGAGGATGACAGGCCACTTGCTTAATTCACCTTCCATGTACGTTTTCAAGCTTTTTTTTAGCTTTTCTTTCTGTTATATATAGTATTATTGTCTGTTCTGAATTGAAGTTCTTGTAATAATGCAGGCGTGATCCTGATTTCATGGAGCTGGTGTGGGAAAATGGTGAAGTTCTCATTCGAGGTTTATCGTCGAAGATAACTAGAACCACTTCCCCGTTCTCATCGTGTTATTTGTCTCGATCAAAGGATGGGGTGATAGATTCTACGTTCGACGATCCTATATCGGGTCTCTCGAGTGCTGTTTTGGGATCAGATAAAAGACGTTCCGACAAGCAACTCGTGGATTGTTCTAATGTTGTTTCGGTGAACAACAAGTTCAGACAAGGCGACGGGGATAAACTCGTAGCAGACCAGGTACCCGGTTCTTCCTTGAAGCAAAAGCATGGAACTTCGGTTATGAGATCAAAGGAGAAAGATAGGGTGAACTTTTCCATGTTCTTAAGCTCCGGTGCAACAAGAGCAACGAGCAGTCAAGGATTAGCAAATGTCAAACCTTTGCCTCCGACAAGTGGCGGCGGTCCATTTGAAAACGAAGGAAATTTCATGGCTAAGAAAATGAAGTCACCTCGAAAGGAGTCGGAGCCTGATGAGGAAATGGTTGCATCGTCTTCGTTGTGTTCACGGGGTGCTTCAAATTGTCCAGCATACCCTTTGAAAAGGAGATATGAAGACACTGATCTAAGTGAAGTATGTATAATTTGTCATTGTCTTTTTTCATTTTTCAATACCTTTTCTCCCTTAATTCATTAGATTTCCATGTTTGGTGCAGAATACAGAAATGGAAGAATCAGAGGGAAGGAAGGGAAGCAAAGGTGCAAAGGGAAAGAGAAAAACAGAAGTTCACAGCCTATCTGAAAGGGTAAGATCAGTAGCCAATTTCTAGTAAACTTAAGTAATACTATGCTGCCAAAAATGAAAATCTGATAATATTAAGTAATATAGAAGCGAAGAGGTAAAATCAACAAGAAGATGCGTGCACTGAAAGAGCTCATACCAAACTGTACTAAGGTGGATAAAGCTTCGATGCTTGATGAGGCGATCGAGTATTTAAAGACCCTTCAGCTTCAAGTTCAGGTAGCCATTTCTCTGGTTCTTCCATTACAATGTCTTGTTTTGTAATCTAGAGCGCTAACCATGGGTGTTGGAACAGATGATGTCAATGGGAAATGGGGTTTATATGCCACCGATGATGTTCACAATGCAACATTTGGGTGGATATTCTCCCATGGCTGTTGGGATGGGTATGGGAATGCAAATGGGTGTAGGCTGCGGTGGTGCTCCGCCGCAGTTTCCGACTTCACTAATGCCAGGAGCCGCACCACCTTTAACTGGGATCCCTGAAGCTACACTCAACATGCTTGGGTTAAGGTCTATGTCACGTCCACCTTTTGTATCTTCGGCTGCTAGTTTCATCCCACAATTGGTCCAGCCCCCTGGATCAGCGGTGACGGCGGGGCAAGTGGATCTTACAGGTGGTTCTAATCCAACAAATTTTTAAACTTGCAACATTATCTCTTGTGGTTGACTGCTTGTATCTTGTAGTGCTGTGAAATTACTAAATTTTCTTAGAATTATATGTTATCATACTCTGTAGATCCTCGTTACTTTGAGAGAAATGGATTATATACATTGGTCAAGAAACAACAAGGTGTCCAGGGCTAGGTTTTTTCGTGCTTCTCAAGGAGCTGCTGTTCATACGAATAACCAAATATTTAAGTTGCCATCATTTTGTAGTATAATTCATCACTTATATTTTAAGTTAGTTTTTTTTAGACATATCCTATTCCTAGTTTCCTACTTACAAGAAAAAGAAGTGCTCTTAATAAAGAGTAAAAATCTTCTACCCTAATCATAACTTCTTATATGCCTCCTATTAAAAAACACCTAAAAACTAAATTCTAAGCCCTAACTTTAATTTTCATATCATAAACCCTAAAAAATACATCTACCCCTAATTTCTTACACCCTAATACTAAGCCCCAACCTTAACCCTAAACCCACTATTTTAAAGTAGAGACATTAATGGGGGCATAGTTAAAGGATAGACGATTTATATTTCTTATTAAGTCTAAAACATATGACTTAAGAGAAAAAAATCTAGTAAAAAACTTTAATCACCCGACCAGAGTCGACTTTGAGGGAGGGCAAGAGAGGCCCGCCTAAAGCCACTATTTATATATATAGTTTTTTAAAATTTAAATATTTATTAATGGAAACCACAATTCTTAATTAAAAATTTATTTAATCTAAAGATCAATGTGTCTTGTCATAATTGAGATTTTAATGATAGTTTAGTTTTTTCTAATATTTATCATTAGGGATTTATTTTTTTCAATATTTGTTATTTGTGGCTATTTTTTCAATAATTATTATTAGATTCTAATTTTTTTTCTCAACATTTGATATTAGGGGACTACTCTTAAAATTCATTTTTTAATATTTGTAATTAGGGCTCCAATTTTCAATACTTGTTATTTGATACTCAATTTTTAAAATACTTGTTATTAGAGGCTTGTTTTTCCAGATATTTGTTATTAGGACCTACTATTAAAATTGATTTATTTTTCAATATTGGGGGAAAAGTATTTCAATAATTGTTATTATAGGCTCAATTTTTCTCAATATTTATTATTAGGGTTTATTCTTAAAATTCAAAATCTTTTAAATATTTATTATTATGATCATACTCTTAAAATTTATTATTTTTCAATATTTATTATTAGAATCTAGAAACATCAAACATACTTTTAAAATTTTATTTTTCTAATACTTATTATTAAATACCTAATTTTTCGGTTTATATGGTGCCTCTAAAATTCCAAGAACGCCCTGCACCCCACCATTCTTACTTTCTCGACATTTGAATTTTCTATCTTATACTATTGTGGAAAGGTATGAAGATGAAAATAAAACTTTTTTCCTCATTTCCATTTTTACGTTTATTTTCTGAAAACAATGTGAAGATCCAAATCTCATACTTAGATAATGATTTTGAGTCACAACCGACGCAACTCGTAAGATGAACTTGAAATGAAATGAAATGTTAAATTTATTAATTTTTTTACCTCAAGGGCGGCATTGTCAAATAGGTAAAAGTTAAGTGTAAAAACACTTTCAATTTGAATTTTTTAAAAGTTAATTTTTTAATTTTTTAACCTTTTTTAAAAACCATTTTTAAACAAAACTATTTATCTATCGTCTTTTAACATTTTTTATTTTCAAAAGAGTATCTAAAATTAACATTTTATCTACACAAAAGTACTCTATAACAATAATCTAAACACTCAAATTTTAAACCAAACAATTTAAAAACACTTTTTAAAATTACTTTTCATCATACTTTCCAAAAACAATGTTAAACTAGCCTATAACAAAAACCCATCACACTGAAAATTCAGCCATATGGTTATACCTATTAAGAATAACGATTGACTCAAAAGCACGTAAACAAGGAAGGACTTATAACTAGTGATGGGTACGAGTCGGGTCGGGTTTTTGGCCCACCCGAACTCGACCTGATTATCCTAAACTCAATTTAATTATGTTATTTAAAAAATTCGACATGGCCCAAAATTTTTATACCTAAACATGACCCCGACCTGACCTTTTAAAAAAACTAATTTTAAGGATCTAATTGTAAAAAAATAATTTTAAGGACCTAATTATAATAAAAAATAATTTAGAGGCCAAATTGTAGATAAAAATTTCAATTTGAAGAATTTAATTATAAAAAATATATAAATAGGGGTATTATTACAAATATTTCTAAAAATATAAAGAAAATTACACTATTAATCTTGGATCGGGCTATGTCGAATTTTCAGCCCTAAATCTGAACCCAACCGAAATTTAAATTTTTAATAATAAAAAAATTTGATCCAATCAAGTCGAGTCTGGTAAAATGCCCATCACTACTTATAACATACAAACTCAAGGGTGAAGAATGTAACTAGATCTAAATTCCAACTTTCAATTCTTTTCGGAGGATATGCATCCAAAAACCATATGGATACAATGGTAGTTTTATTTTAGAGTTAATTGCACTGCACATCTTCAAATTATGACATTCATTTTAAATTGGTCTTTAAATTTTTAAATATTTTAATTTTGTCCTTAAACTATGACTTTCATTCTAAATAGGTCCCTAGACTTTTAAAATTTTCCAATTTCATCCTCAAATTATCGTTTATACCACATCATATTATTATATAATACACATAAGTGTCTCACGACAAATAACAATTTTTATGACAGTTTTATTGACATAAGATATGGTTAGCATGTACTGATAATTTGGGGATGGAATTAGTGAGTTCAAAAAGTTCGAGGATCAATTTAGAATGAGCATCATAGTTTGAGGTTGAATTTGTAATGTTCAAAAGTTTGGGGACCAATTTAGAATGAAGGTTATAGTTTGAGGATAAAATTGGAATATTTAAATGTTTATGAACCAATTTAGAATAAAGGTCATAGTTCGGGGACGTGTGTTACAATTAACTCATTGTTTTATTATATGAAATATGATTTTAAAAATTAAAATTAGTTAATTAAATATTTTGAAGTCAAAAATAGTTTTCTTTGGCTCGGCTTTAAATTTCTATTTTTTAAGAACCCAATAAATGTTCTAGTGAAAAAGCGGATAATATTTATCTTAAAAAACACGAGTTTAAATTAACTTATCTACATGATGCATGCATATTATCACAAACATATAATATTATATTATAATCACATTTAAACTATTTAAAAAAAAATTCTTTCTACAACAACACATGCATGTAGGTTGTAGCCTTTCCCGTCGTTTTAAGAACTTATATTTAAAGAGTAAACTACTGGAGCAAGTTAATTGTAAATTTAATAATATATATGTAAATTTTTAACAATTACAAATAAATTATTTAATAAAATATTATTACAAATAAATCATTAACAGTTAAATATTATATAAAAATAATGATATAACTTGTTATAATAATAATTTTAGTCTTTAAAATTTACATAATCTATTAATTAGGTCATAATTTTAAAATAATTAATAAATTTAAGCTTTCATTTTTAAAAATTTCGTCATTTTAGCTTTTTATTTTCCCCTAAGTTACTTATTCTTCTCCCATAAATGTCATATTACTTTTATGTTAATTTTCTGTCATAATTTGATGTTGTTTTATGACAGAATGTCGTTATTCAACTATTGTTTTGATTTGATGGACTCGCTTGCTTTGATAGTATCATACAAAAAGACTAAATTGATAAAACTTTTAAATATGAATGACTAAATTTATTGAATTGTTTCAAATCAAAACAAAATTAATAGGATGTATAAGTTTTATAATTAAAAAGATTATTATATCATGCCACATTAGACATCATTTTTAACGATAGAGTGACATGTTTATAATAATATTTTAACTGAATAATTTATTTGTATTTTTTTTAAATAACCTCTTTATTATCAAACATAATTTTTTGAACAATTACAGATTATAATTTACAAATTACGATCTTAATTAATTAAAACCCAATTTCTATTTCCATCTAAAAAAACCCCAATTTCTATATTAAACTTGTTGTACCAAAATTAATTAGACTAACGTAAAATTTTATATAGATTTTAAAAACTTAACTCAGAAATAGGTACCTAAAATATACATTCTTTTTGATATATGTGTCTAATATTTTTTTTAGCCGAAATAAGTGTCTAAAGTTTCATTCCGTTAGTATTTTAAGGTAACACCGTTAAAAAATCATAATCCAATCATAATTTTACATGTGTCTTTTTTTATTTATAAAAAATTGAAAACATTATTTAAAAAAATTAAAAAGTCTTGAAATATCCAAAAAAAAAATTGAATCCCTAAAACCTCAAATCTCAAAATTAATGCTACTATTGTCGTCGATAGTCTCATCAGACCCTACTATCTTCGTCACTGTATGAGGTTACTGCCCATTTCTTCCAACCACTCATTGTTAGTAACCAGTGAGAGACGTGCGAATCGGACAAATAGAGTCTTTTGCGTTTGACATCCAATTAACACCCTCCTGTCGATTACCGGCGATGAATAATTGAAAAAAAAAAATGAGCGGTGGCTTAGGCGACGGTGACAACGATGATATAGTCCAGTAAGACTATTGACAATAAAAGTAGCGCCGATTTTAGATTTAAGGTTTTGAGTTTTAGAGATTTTGGGGTATTTTGTAATTTTTAAAGATTTTGGGATATTATTTAATTTATTTTATTTTCAGTTTATTATTTAAAAAACAAAAAACAAAACACATGTTAATTTATTATTGAGTGATAATTTTTTTAACAATGTTACTTTAAAACACTAATAGAATAAAAATTGGGTAAACTACACGAAATACCACTTAACTTTACCCTTTGACTCGAACATACCACTGAACTATAATTTGATACTATTTTACTACTAAACTTAGCTTTTGGCTTCAATGTAAGCACTCGACCGTTAACTTATAACGGGCCGTTAAATTCAAAACAGTGTCATTTTGGTTTCGTTGTTTTGAAGCCTAAAATAGGCCAAAACGACGTCGTTTTGTTAGTAAAGAAAATAAAAAAAACATTGCATTTTGGAAAACTTAAACCCAAGACCTTTAAGATGAAATGCTTATACCAAACCACCAAGCCAACGTAAATATTTGATATTATTCTAACGAAAATAATATATAAATAATACTTCAGTTAAACTTAATTTCATTTATCTCATGATATAATTTTATAATATTTATAATATAATTTTTGTTATGAATATTTATCTATGTGGATGTCTATCATGATAAAAACTTTATCAAGAAGATTTGATTTACTTTATTATTAGGAGTGTTATCTTCATTAATTAGAGTCTAATGTATTATGTACTTCTTATGCCTATAAATAGATGATTTGATGAAGGCATTGTATACAAGTCTATATTTGAGAATAATATGAATCTATCTCTTTCTCTCATCTCTTTGTTTTTCTTGTTCTTCTTTATTTTATTTATAATACGTTATCAACACGAATTTGCTCAAATAATTATAGATGAGAAAGATGTGGGATATTTATACACACAATACCGGCGTTCGATTGCCAAAGTTTTGACTTAAAGATTCGAGGCAGCTTATGAACTTTATCAAGTATGTTCATGGAGTTTGACATATTATTAATGAGATTGGTATGCACCCCTAAAATCTTCATTCGTCTTATCCCCAACAATGGTAACTCCTTAATTTTTTCCAATTTCTTTTTCTATTATTTCTTTAGTTCATAACTAAAGATTAATATTTGTTTATATTACATGATAATATTGGTATTTTTAACCGTGTTTTGAATTTTACATGTGTTAAAATGGTTTGGAAAGAGACATGACATAAAACGATTATTCACGAAATTGTTCGTACATACCTCAACATTATTTTTTGGTGATTCGATATCGTTCGTATGATTGTAACCAGCCAAACAAATTGTCGGCCTAAATGAAATTAAATGTTATGATATTTATCGTATTCTAATTATTTGTAACATATTCTTTTCCAAAAATTTGTTATATTGGTTTTACAGTGTTATTATACTAACAAATTTAACCACCATTTTATTGTGTTATTACTCATGATGCTCCACGAAGCACCCAAATTTTAAAGCAGGGATTTGCAAAACAAATCGGGCTTGTGGAGCCACGCGTAAAATCAAGCTTCCATTATGGTTGTGCACCTTGCGCTTTAACCTGTAGGTCGATTTTAAAGTGCGATAAATTATGGTGGTTTTGAATCTACAAGAAGACTGTTATGAAGTCTATATGTGCTCGAAAGCAATGATTCTTATGTGTCAAAAAACTCGACTATTGATTTCTCACAAGTTCAAGTTACGAAAATTCGTCTTGATCCAAAAAAATTTATAGGAGGCATTCCCTAAAGTGAATGCAAAGCATGATGTTTATTCCATGCGATTATCAATGATGCGGCATTCCTTGAAGTGAATGCAAGCATGATGTTTATTTCATGCGATTATTGGGACCGTTTCATTCCCTGAAGTGAATGCAAACATGGTAAATCATTATTCAATTAGAGACATAATTTCGATATAATCCAAGTATATTGGCTGGACATCCCGTTCTGCGAGGCTACTGGTCTCAAAGGAGTTTTTTAAAGGACCTTGTGGACTGGTTTAACAATGTCACGAACGAGGATTAAATCTTTGTTCTCTATGATAAGGATATGTTAATAAAAACATACTCCACTTTTCACGACAAATAATATTGTCCTCAGACACAATATCATGAAAAAGGTTTCAAAGGTTCATTGGCTCTACTCCATTCCCTGAAGTGAATGTGAGATTATATTATAGAAAGAATAAAAGCCACATTAGAAGTTGTGGTCATGGTCGAGGCATGGACTTAGGCATTATGGTCATTTTAAGAATACTTCTACCCACTGGTGGTGATGTTATAAGGATGATAAGAGTGATAAAGATCATTGTAATGAAGTAAAATTATTATCAATGTGATGTTATAAACTATTGGTCTCGTACTTGTCGTACGTTGAAAATCAACAATCTATGGTGACGATTTATGCTCAACATAAGCATAAGATATATTTTTCCATTTAAATGCAAGGGAATAATGTGAGTACTATATCTCAAAGTACTGAAAATATTGATGCTCTAGAAGAGCAATAAATTCTTGAGAGAAAGCACACTATAAAAAGTGTAAAATTGTGAATATTATAATAATTACCGCTAATGGTAATAATATCGTCACCACTAGAATTGAAAATTTTAAAAGAGCAAATATGAGTTCGTAAAATATCCCTTTGGAAATTATAGATAACATATGTTATCAATTAGCATTTGAAATAAGTCATTGTGGATACAAGTTATGGTAGTCAAAAAGTCAGTTGAAAGCTCTAGAAAAGCTATATATATTGCTACCAAAAGATAATTTTCATTGAAAGCTCCGAAAGAGCTAAATTTATTCTTATTCAAAGGAACAATTTTGATGATCGTACTAGACATGTACGAGTGAGATTGAATCACATGTTATGATAAAACAGGAGTTTACAAAATTCAGAAATGTATATACACACTTGTATGTAGTTGGTATGATCGGTTAGACCATCCTAATCAATAATGATGCGAAAGCTATTGAGATTTACATGCACATATATCAAAAGAACCTGGAGTTCTTATGGTGCTTATTCTCAAAGGAATGGATTAAATTCCACTTATTAAAGAACATGAAGTTCTTGTGTTGCTTAAGAGAATTGATTAAATTCCACTTACTAAAAGAACCTAAAGTTCCTGTGTTGTTTGTTCTCAAAGGATATAGATGATCTCACTTACCAAAAGAATTAGAACATGAAGTTTTTGTACTGAAGTTGAGACTGTATGTCTTGCATATCTGAACAAATGTGGAAAGTTTTATATGATTTTAGTAGATGTATCTACATTGTTTTATCAACTTACAACCAGAAGTTTGTGAGATTGATTCTAAAAGGATTCAGATTATGCAATTAGACTATTCGTTTTGCAAAAGCTTGTGGGTTTATATTTTAGGCTATATCGGTTGTTACAAAGCCTATTGATTGTGAAAAATACGATTTAGCAAATGTTTAATTAGATGTCTCCTATTTAATAGCTAAACTGTGAGAATAAAACATTTATTATTTATATGGTATTTTCATATAGCAACACTTATACGCATCAAGCCAACGAGTTATAAGAAACTCTCTATTATGATTCAACTTTTGGTTAGAAGTCATATTTCTCATTTTTGAATGTGCGATATATAGTTGAATTGCTCCACCATAACACACAAAATGAGCAAGTAAAAAAGGTTGAGAATATATATTGAGTACGAGTCTCCTTTTATGTTTAAATTCTAAACATCAATTGGAAAATCATTTATTAGATGATTTTTCTCAACATCAGGGGGGAGAATAATCAGCTGGATAAATAAGGAAATGAATTATCATTATTTAGATCATCGAATATGAACTAAAAGTTCATAAGATAACTCATGTTATTTTATGTCAACTGCCAGGCATATTTACTGACCCAATGAGAGTAATTAAGTCTCATATACCAGCTAAAATGCTATAAGTTTAAATTACACATTATAGCAAGTGGATGTAAATCATGCTTGAAGCACGATAGTTGAAATGGTTCCAATGATCAAAAATCTCGTAAATGAAAAGTATTATGAGATGGTCATATATTGGAGGCGGGTGCTCCTAAAGAGACCCAAGACATAACTAATAATAAAACCCTTGTAGAGTTTCAGGTACCTGAAATAAAGATTGAAATCTTGAAGAGAACTCGATGAGTTATGTCATTACGAGAATGAAACCAGAAAATTGAAAATTTGTCGACAACGATTTTGCAAACAATTTTGCATAGAATACTTCTACAGAAATAAAGAAAGAAAATGAGAATCTTGTATAAAAATCTATCCAGAAGTATAGATATTAAATGGACCAATGTAGAAATACGCTTTGAACTTCTAAAAGAGAAGTATTTGGACCAACAGTTCAAACACCTAAAGGTGTAATGCAAGTAAGTCACAAATAAGCAGTCGTAAATATGACTTAAACTATGATTTATGAAAAGTTTTAATTACTTCATGATGGATAAAATTACTTTGGCTGTTATGAAATTTTTTTACATGCGTCTAATTATTTGTGGATCCATATTTATCCTTGAAAGATTTAAAATGCTAGAAGCATTTGAAAATTTCCGAGGAAATTTATTTAGACATGTCTTATGAATATTTTGGCGCATTTGGTATAATCGCCTTAGTGAATACTAATTGAGAAAATACTATAAGAATGATCAGATTTCCTTATGTATTTTATAAAAGGAGTTTGGGTCAAGATCCATTATGATAAATTTAGAACTCCTAAAGAGCTTCAAATTGAAAACTAATGAAGTACTTTCAATACAAGTACTTGGATATTAACATCAAGTTTATCTCGACCTGAAGATCGAACATTTTTATATATTTCTTTTGCCTATGAATAGACATAAGCTGAAAGAATCTTAAAGAAGATTCAATACATATCTATTGAGTATCCTAATAGTTGTAAGATTGTTGGATGTGAATAAAGATAATTATATCTTTTCTTGGTCTTGAAGCACTATATATTAGTTGGTCAAGAAATATATATAAATATACAAAGATCGTTACATTTAGACCTTGAAACATTCGTCGATGCCTCCTCAAATCTTGTAGAAATAACTGTTATGCACAAGGCAAAACAAAAATGTGTTTGGCTAAGACCATTGACCCAACATATCTAGAAGATATGTGATTTACTTTCACAAGATATGATACAAATATTATCTTGTGTAGAGATAATGGAAGGTGGATGCATCATGGAAAATATTACTCAAAAGTTTCATCACCCGCTATCTTTAGAAAAAATAATATTCAAGTTTGAATTATGAAGATTCAAAGATCTTCTGAGATGTTTTCATGAGGGGGAGTAAATATGCGTTGCACTTTTTTCCCTTAACGGATATTTTGTCCCAATGGGTTTTCCTAGTAAGGTTTTTAATGAGACAACATGTTTTGCATATCAAAGATGTGTGTACTCTTTTTCCTTCACTAAAGATTTTTTTTCCCATTGAGTTTTTATCTTAGTAAGGTTTTAATGAGGCACATTATCTTCATAGACATCCAAAGGGGAGTGTTATGAATATTTATCTATGTGGATGTCTATCATGATAAGAACTTTATCAAGAAGATTTGATTTACTTTATTATTAGGAGTGTTATCTTCATTAATTAGAGTTTAATGTATTATGTACTTCTTATGCCTATAAATAGATGATTTTGTGAAGGCATTGTATACAAGTCTATGGCTCTGTTTGGCAATTAGCGGATAGCTGATAGCGGATTGCATTAACTGATATCTGATTGCATTAGCTGATTTGACTAGCGGATTGTATTAGCTGATTGTATAAAAGTGTTTGGTAAAATTAACTGATAGCTGATAGCTGTTAGATTATTTAAATAAGTAAAATGACATATAAGGACATGTTTATATTCGATACTTGTTTGAATAGTTTATTAGTTATCAATATTTTGTATCTAATTAATATTAATTATATCTATAAAACTATTTTAATATAATTTTTCTAAACATATTCAAATGATTTATATATTAATTTATTATTTATATAATTATTTTAATATAATTTAATTAATTAATAAATTTAAATACACATATAAATATGTGATAATAAAAAGAAAAAAAAGTAAATATGATTAACTTATAAATAGGATGAGAAAATATTTAATTTAGGTTATTTTGAGATTTTTGGTAACTAGTAAGGGTAAAAGAGTCTTTACAACTCTAATATAAAACCTCTAATCTCAAAAAGCTCCTATTATGAGCTTTTTCAAAATTAGCAGTTTCACCCTAATCCACTCTTTCAATCCGTTATTTACCAAACAACAATATTAGTGGATTTGATTGGTCAAACCTCTAATTTTTGCCCAAACCTCTCTTTACCAAACATGGCTTATATTTGAGAATAATATGAATCTCATTCTTTCTCTCGTCTCTTTGTTTTTCTCGTTCTTCTTTATTTTATTTATAATAATTTTATAAATATATTAACTTTATAAATAAATATTATTTATAATTTATATATATATTTTTAATAGATATAATATAACTCAAACCCTAAATCAAATATTAATTAAAACCCCAAACCCCAAACCCTAAAAACTACAAACCATAAACCACATATTAAATAAAACCTCGAACCCTAAAACCATATATTAACTAAAACCCTAAACCATATAAATATATATCCCAAACTCTAAACTATAAACCTTAAACATAATTAAATCATAAATCTCAAACCCAAATTCCTAAAATTAAAATATTATTTATAATATATATTAGGATTTGTAACGTAGGGTTTAGGTTTAGGGCTTTTAGTTACATATATTGTTGAAGGGTTAGGGTTTATGATTTATTTATGTATATGGTTTAAGGTTTGAGTTCTGGGGTTTAGGGTTTAATTATATATATTATATCTATTCAAATATATATATAAATTATAAATTATATTTATTTATAAATTTAATATATTTATATATATGGTTTAGGGTTTGAGGTTTAATGTTTAATTATATATATTATATCTATTAAAAATATATATATAAATTATAAATAATATTTATTTATAAAGTTAATATATTTATAAAATTATATCATAAGATAAATTGTAGTATTATTTATATAATATTTTTGTTGAAATATAGTGGTATGTTCGAGTTAAAGAGTAAAGTTGAATGACATTATGTGTAATTTACCCATAAAATTTTAATCGCCTATTTAGTCTTTCAAACCTATTAATCTTCGTCACCCGCCGTTTTCTTTTCACATCCTCATATGCCATTTTCTGAAAGTGGAGCTTTCGCCTTCTGCCGTCTGCCTCCGACTGTGTCCGACACATATCTGACACCGGTACTAGACCCTTGGGGACGTTTCGGCCAGGGATTTAAAAAGCGTTTGCGGCCGCGTTTTCGGTCGCGTCGCGTTTATCGCGGTTGCGGACATAACGGATGCTATTACGATTATTGCGGGTGTCGCATTTGTGAATTTTTTAAAATTTGCATATCTTATTGTAAAATATAATAATTATAAATATAAATATAGACAAACGACTAAGTCAACCTGAATTCTCACTCAGTAATATTAAATTCTTTTATGGCACTAAGAACGTTAAATCGTTTTAAGCGGATGCAAACTATAGAGAAGACAACTCAAGAACAACAAAGAGAGTCTTAGAGTGAATATCTTAATTACTTAGAAGATGGGTGATACAAATGAGGTGAGGAATGCCTCGATTTATAATTGAGTTCACCTACATCCGACGGTTTCTAATGATTTACATCGATGACAATGATTAATACTCACAAACCACAATGAAATATTCCCTAGAATATATCTTTTATCTAAGGAAACAAATCTTATGTTTACATGGAAAGTTTACATAGGTCAAAGTGGTTGTCTTTTAGAATACTTCACAGTTCGGGTTAAGTCTGGTGGTCTCTTTAGTTCCAAAATCTCCGTTGGAACCTCTTGGTCAATCATGTGTGCATGTGACTTGAACTGAAACTGACGGTCCGTGATAATATTGTCAAGTATTGTTCACTTTGATTATAGAGTTAAAGTCTTAAAGAGTTTAACGGTTTCGTACAAAGTCTTACAAATATGAGTCGTCTTTATTATATTAAAAGGTACATACATATAAATGGTGTAGAATTAAATAAACTTTTCTGAAATAATATTATAAACAACTACAAATGATTCTTTTAACACAAAATATAATTATTCAAAAAAAAATTCAAAATATAAATATTTTTTATAAAATAAATGTATTTTAATTAGTTAATAATTTTTATTATAATTAATATAATTTGTTTCATAAAAATAATATAATTAACTTAAAGTATAATTAAATAGTTGCTCAAACCATAATTTAATCTTTTATTTTTGGGTCAAACTCTAATTGTTGATTTCAATTAAAAATTATTAATGAGCTTTTTTTTATCAAATTACTGACTCTCTTAATACATTTTTTTAATTGAATTCTGATACCCAATAATTTTTTTTAATGATAATAAAATAAAATTATAATACTAATGACAAAACCTAAATCTCTTTATTGTTCGTTTACTCTTTGGCTTTCAAACCTAGGGTTGTTTTCACGCCGTCGTCATCAGACCAGCATCTAGAGCCGCGCGATTTCACCTCTTGTCGTCGGCACGCCGTCAATCTCCTCTCCTCAACGTCGACCAATCCTCTTCCTATAAGTCTCATCAGCTCGCCTCCCTTTACACTCTTACGTCACCCTTATCGCCCGCCCATGGATATTTTTTAGATTTTACAGTAACGGGAGAAAACAGGGATAGCGGCTCGTTATTACCGTTATTTACCACTACCCGTTAAATTGCGACCGCAATCCACCGCTACTAGTGTGATTCCGCGTCCCACCGTTGTTTTCGCCGATAACGGTTTCGGCCGGCGGCATTACCGCTAAATAGCGGCCGCTATAGCAGTCGCGGGCCGTTTTTTGAAACCCTGGTTTCGGCGCTTCATAGTTCCTCTCTTTCGATTTTTAAAGGAAGTAATGGTGAGCTCCATAGCTTCACAGTTACAGTCCATCAAATCTTTTATTCAAACCGACAATGAACCTCGAAAACGACCTTTCACTCGCCCTTCCATTTTGTTCAACCCTAAGGAAGCTGCTGACATCGATATTGACACCATTCTAAACATTGGATTGTCAGGTTAGTTCCGTGTTTCAGAGATGAATTTCTGTTCTGGTTGTCCTTGTTCGTAAAATTTACTATTTTTTTGTTTCATGCTGTGTTTAGGGCTAGAGATTCTAGTAGGCATCGACCAAAGGTTTAGAAACTACAAGAATGATTTGTTCAGTCTCAAGAGTAAAGAATTGGATAGAGAACTGATGGGAGTAGATGATAATAATCAAATTAATGCCTCAATAAGTTCGTATTTGCGGTTACTATCTGGACACCTTCAGCTTCCTGCATCTCTTAAAACACTTGAGTACTTGATACGTAGATACAAGTAAGCATTTCAGTTATTTACCATTCGATAATGTATGTTATTTGAATGCTGATTTTGTTTTATTTATTGTTTTGATAATGCTTATGTCATCGGAGTTTGCATTTTTTTCAGGATTCATGTTTACAACATTGAGGATTTGGTTTTATGTGTGCTTCCATACCATGATACACATGTTTTTGTTCGTATAGTTCAGTTAATTAACACAGGGTAAGGAGAGAATGGAGTTTCCTTTTTAACCCTTAGTTATCATGAATATTTGTTAGTGAATGGTGGTTTATTTTTCTTGACTGATACAGGAATAGTAAATGGAAGTTTTTGGATGGTGTTAAAGTCTCCGGTGCACCACCTCCTAGGTCTGTTATTGTGCAACAATGCATTCGAGATATGGGGGTTTTGGAGGCCTTGTGCAACTATGTGAGTTACTGCTATATAACATATGTGTAATTTGGTTGCTATCTCCTGGTAATTCTCATGTGAATTACTATCTGCTATAGGCATCTCCGATAAAGAAATTTCAGGCATCAAGACCAGTAGTTAGCTTTTGCACTGCAGTTATTGTTGAAATTTTGGGTTGTGTTACAACTATTGACAGTGACATCGTGAAGAGAATCCATCCATTTGTAGCTTCCGGTCTTCAAACTGGTACGAAAGGAGGTTCCGATCACAAGGTACTTCAAAGGCAAAGTGTAATTATTTGAAATTTGTTTTTACTATTGATTCTATTTTGTTTTAGGGATTCTTTCTGCAACATTTAGGTTGCTGATTGCAAGATGCAGTTAGCATTAATTATATGCATTTTTTGTAGGCTGGTGCTTTGATGATTGTTGGATTACTAGCAAATAAAGTGGCAATGTCTCCCAAGCTCATAAATAGCTTGATTCGAACAGTCACTGAGGTTGCTAGGGAAGATGTAAAAGAGTCAACTGATTTGCAATGGTTTCGGTTGTCCCTTATGGCTCTGATAAGTCTTGTTCAGGTAAGATCACCCTACTCATGCCAATTGTGTATTTTGCGATAAGCAATTTCATCCTAAACTCCTTTTGTTTATGAATTTGTAATTGTAATCACTCTCTATTGACTTGGTTTTGGCACTCATGGATTTGATAGTTTCAATTGTTGCATACCGTGAACAGTTTGTGTTGTTTGTCTCATGATGAACATATTAAAATATATTAACTTGATCCAAATTCTCATCCTGTTGGTGTTATAGCCATCCCATCTCTGCTAAATTACTAACTTGAGATCACACGTAATACTTTTTTCGTTTTCTTTTAATGAATCAGCTTACATGATTTAAGGGATGCTTTTGAACAGTTGCTCGATGCACCTTTCTTTCAAAATGGTTCTAGTTAAAGTCTCTTGATTTGAGAATCTAGTCATCCTTGCAATAAATGTTAGGTTCCAGTTACCAGCTTTGTCTTGTTTCTATTTTTCTTACTGTATTTTCTGTAATTTTTTCAGTCGCAGTCTGTTGATATATTCCCAAAGAAGGCTTTGGAAATTTTGAGGGATATCAGGTAACTCCTTGTTTCTTTAAACATTGTTTGGAAATTTAATGTAGTACTGCAATTTTGTTGTCACCAGGTTTATTTGTAATTTACCCTTTTTTGCATGCTTTGAAAGGGATATTGGCGCAGTTCTTCTGGAATTATCTAAAGAGTTTAATATTGATAGATTCCTTGCCATACTGTTGGAAGCTCTGGTTGATCAAAGGTGTGAAGCTGATTAATATTTGCTAGTTGTCCTACTTTTTTTTGTATACTTGCTTCTTCTAAGCTTGTTTTTGTTTGTTGCAGTTCTTACGATGACTCATATCATCTTGCTTTAATATCAGTAATAGATACAGTCCCTCTGAGGAATTTAGTGGATCATATTGTCTCGAAGATTCTACTAACCTGCATGAAATTATCTGAGAGTGATGGCAAATTGGCATATTCTGAATCAGGTATGTCGTATAATTTATCAACTTTTTTGTCTTACTTTAAATTTTGTTCCACAGGTGCACATGGTACCATTTATTTCCTTGATATTTTTACTTCTATTAGTTTGTACTTCATTCGCTAACTTCTATTGTAGGCAACCTTTTTCTTTTTAAAATTCTGAATATCATTTGAAGGAGATAATCGTACCCTGCTACTGTTAACATGATTACTGACTCTAATTATGCTATATATTTCTTGGTTACCTGTGAATGATTTTGCAGTAACCTGGGCCAAGGATGTTTTAGCTGCTATTAATAAAAATTACCCATCACAATTTCATGCTGCTGTTCATAAGTTCCTAGAGGTCTGTTTAACTATTACTCCATATCTTTGCTTGTTTGTATCTTTTTCACGCTTCTGGTCTTGTGGTTTTGTTTTGATCCTTATTCATTCTACTAGGATGCCAAAGTACAATCCAAGAAAGAAGACACTGTGTGTGAGTTCTTGAGTAAAATATTGGATGGGAATTTGGATTTATCGACAGCCTTTTCAGAGTCAAAAATATGGTTTGCATCACACCATCCTAAGGTATTCTTTACTATCAGATTGTTAGGATTTTTCGAATGTATGTTCAAGACTTCTTATGCTTTGGTGCTGTGATGTAGCCCAATGTTCGACGTGCCACATTTTCAGGGCTTAACCGATCTGCTATTCTTAAAATAAAGTCTCTCGATGCAAAGGTAATTCATATGCATTATAGATATATTTTTGGTTTCTGTATTGTACTTATTTGCTGCTTCATGCCTTTAGTTTGATCTGATAATGTTGTTAAGGGTGCTTGTATAATTTCATGCCTTTTTAGGAATATATTTCTAGTATTTTTGATTTTGTACGGTGTTTGCTTGACTCTTCCTGAATTCTTTGATCTGTTTTTTACCTTGCTGCAAATGAATTTGATTCTTTGCATTATTAGTTTTTTGTTCTTCTTTTGACTGTCTCACGACATTTTCTTCTCCTTTTTGTGTTTTTTCTCAAGTAAATGACATTGTTTCACTTTTCTTGGTAACCAGTCTACTCTTTTAGTACGACTTCAGTGCTAATTGTTGTTTCTTTTTCTCAAGAAGATATTGTGTTTTCTTTTCTTTTCTTTCTTTCTTTATTATATAATATATATACTATGTAAACTATGTGCACATTAGGTTATTTCATTTTTTGATTGATGTTTGTTTCATGATTCTTTTGTCAGAGGCTTGTGGCCATTAATGATGCCATATTGCGCCAGCTTCATGATGATGATTTAACTGTGGTTCAAGCTGCTCTGTCTGTGGATGGATTGACTGAAATAATTAGTCCTCCAGATCTTGTTGAAGCATTACGTGATGTGCTTAAGAGATGTCTAAGTTTTCTGACATCAGGTCAGTAAGTAGAATTGTGAATCTTAACTGCCTCTAATCCTCGTATAGAAACAAAATTCTCCATTGAGTGCATCTGTTGCCAAAAAAGAGAATAAATAAGTAGATTCTCTGTTCTGAGCAAATATTTGTATTCCTTCTGCTTCTGTAGTGGACTTTAATGCTCAATGATTTTGTTGTATTTGTATTTGATTTGAGAGTTCATTTTTTTAGTATGTGCCGATATTGGTATGTGCTGGATGCTCTATATTTAACCTAAGCAGATTATCAGGTATTCACAATTAAAGGACACTCTTGTAATGGAAGTTCTTGAGTGGAGTCCTGCAATATAACTCCCTGGGGTTTTCTTTATTGCTCTTGAATTAAATCTGGTCATGTTAGATAAAAAGCAGTGGTAGAAGTTTTTGTCAACTGGCTGGAATTTGTTCAATTGAATTTCTAAAATAGCAAAGGATTAGCACACCAAGATTTGGAGGGATATCAATTCTTATTACTTATGCTTCTTGGTTTCAGGTTCATCAGTCAACTCTACTTTGTTTTGCGATGTTGCTGTTTCATTCCTAAAGATTGCCGTGGTCAGCTTCCATGATCAGATAGATTATTTGAAAGAAGTTGCTTCCATGATATTCTCACTACTACTTATTCTGCCAAAGGTGCTTATATTACTTAATTTATTAAGGTGCCATAGTTGGACCAATTAAACCATACTTCTATTCTTAATTGATGGATATTATTTTACCTGTATGCAGACTCATAGGTTGAGCTTAAAGGTTTTTGATTTGGCCAAGAAAATAAATTGGCCATTTTTCCAGACTCTTGCAGCTGCATCTGGGGAGGAAGTGGTTAGTCTTCCCTTTCTTTTCTTCTTCCTTTTATTGGCTGCCCTTTTTGTGTCATTATAATTTTTAATTATAAGTTAAGCATTCATCCTCAAAACAGATTTGTAATAGATGGATGGCCAACTTGAATATAAGATCACAAGAAACCCAAGACTTGTAAATGTGGGATAACCCCTCTTAAGACTCCCCACAACTGTAGCTCAACAAGGGCATTCACAAATCACGTGAATAATCTCATTAGTGGTCATCAAACCTCACATGAGACTTGGCTGGAACAACAGAACACACCTGTTGTGTATTGATGTCGTTTGCAGGATGCCTTTTATGTTTATCAAGGAGGGAAAACAAACACAAATTTGGGCTGATGAAGTTCACATTGAGTGGTGGCTTTGTAGTATATTTGGTCATGTCTTGACTTAAGTTTGAATTTCAAAACTGGAACAATCTCCTTGTAGTATAGTCTGTAAAGATCTTCTCATACTATATGAACTTTCTATTTATTTTTGTCTTGAGGGATTGATAACTGCTCTCAAAATTTTAGAGGGAATAGTACACTCAGTTTAGGTGAAGGTCTAAGGTGGTTGATTACTTTAGTTGTGGTCTACTTGTTCTTGCATTTATATCTAAATTATTTAATTATAGTTATTCACTTATTGGTTTATATGTGAGATGAGAAACTCTGAAATGGTAAAATTTGCAGAAATTGCTCTTGGGATCATCAGTTGACGCAGAGGCTTTTGGCAGATTTGAATAGAAAATGCATAAGCGTGGAAGTGTGTCTACAGTTAATATGGAAATTGTTAAAAGTTTATCGGAAGTTTTCTTGATGCAACCTAATGAGTATATGCCTTGGCTTACCAGAAGTTGCAATAGCTTTAAATCGTCAAAGACTCTTTTCCTTTTGGTTCTGATGCAGTCATTTTCTTTGTCGATAAAGAGTATGTTTCTTAACTGTCTCATGAAATGCACAAGTCTTGGGATTTCTGCTGTTATGCTAACATTTCAGTTTTAAAATATTATGATAATTTAAGGTGCAATTTTTGATACTTCTATGTTCTAACAAATATGTTGGCTTTTGGTGGGTGATTTAATGAAAAAATTAATTTGTTAGTGAAGAAATTTTATATGTAATTTTGTTGAACCATCTGCATCATATCTCATTGTAATTCCCCGCAAGTTTTCTTCTGCCCTGCTATTGTTTTCCGCACTTATACCGAGTGTTTGTTCTGTATGTTTTATCTATTAGGTGGAAAATTTTTGGTACTTTTCGATGCTTGCTTTCCAACTCTGAAGTCTGAGTGGGAAGCTTTCGGGTCTATTGTTGGTGTTTCTCTACAAGAGGTTGAAGTCAATTTTGGATGTTGCCATTTGGTGTCAAATTGCTCTTTTTTGTTCAAATTATTCAATGCTGTTTTCTTTTGTTTTGTCAGTTCAATGAAGAGATGCTTGATTGGGATTGCAGAAAGTTCCTAGATCAGCTCTTTGTTGCTGATATTGATACTCTAAATAAGAATATTCTTATATGTGTATTTTGGAGGTTACTTGATTCAGCAGTCAATGCGGAAGTCTTTTTGGTTAGTGATCCTTTCTTTTGCCTTTTGTTGCTGATTTATGGCTGAGTTGCGTCATCCTGACCTTTTCTTTGTTCTCTTTTAGGATGATAGTGAGGAAGGTATTGGTCGAGTCCATGATTTGTTCTTCTTTGTGACGGGTTCTAGTTTGAAGGATGCATTCAAGAAACACCTCCAAGAACTTGTTGAGAAGCATCTACATGACTTTCGTAGAAAGTGCAAAGTTTCACTAGTTCGATTTCTGTCTAGGTTTTATACATCAGAAGGTGTTTTTTTTTGTTTCCCTCTTTTCTTTTCAATTTTAAAGGGTGGCATATGCTTAATTCCTGCCAATTCTATCGAAGTCTAGGTTTCGTACCTGAGACCAAGTAATCTGGACTGTCTGCTAAATGAAAATGTCTCTCTTTAAGTTAAGGCTGAAAAAGCAATACTTTAACTCTTTAAGTTCTTTACAAGAGCTACAATCCTAAAACTGTTATGAGTTATGACAATTCAGTTCTTAACATTTTAACGGACATCCTAAAACTGTTATGATAATAAAGTTCTCAACTTTTTAATAGTACAATATATCCATGCAAGGTTGCAATGTAAAATGAATTTGAAAAGACTACCTGACTCGATGATTACTGGCTGGAGCCTCCGTTGCTTATGCTTATGTCTGTCATTGATTTTGCAGAAGTTCCTGCTGCAGTTCAAGTAGAGAGCCTTCATTGTTTCTCATTTCTTTGTTCTCAGCTAAATGATAGACTACCATTTGAACTTTTGGCTGAATTTCCCTCACTTCTTCTTCCACTCACCAGCAAAAATCAGGTTTACCATTTTTCAGATTCTTAAATGCCAGCTTAGAATTGTTTTACTTTAGGAGCTCATGATGCCCCCCCTCTTTTGAGGTCTTTGTTGTGTATAATTTTGTGAGATTCTGTTTTCAGGACACTAGGATTGCTGCTATGGACTGTGTCGAAAAGCTTTATAAAATGTGGTGTCAAGTGGACTTCTCCAGCAAGAAAAATGGTATGATGGACAGTATTTTTCTTCCTATGGTTACATTTATTTGCTTTTTTGTTTTCCTGACTGCAACGAATTGGATTATTAACAGGAAACACTGCAATTTGGAGCCATTTTCTTGATGAACTTTTGGGATTGATTGTTCAGCAAAAGAGGCTTATATTGTCAGACAAAAATTTCCTACCTTCTTTTTTGACATGTTTGCTTAGCACGTCTTGTGAGAGCATTTTAGTGTCTCCAAACATTGGGCAGAGGTATTGATGTGCTTTATTTCTTCTCTAATATAATTTATTATCAGCCATGATTCATGAACCATAATTAGTGCTGATTCTTTGTAATAACTTGAACAGTCTCACTATTGCTAAAAATGATATTCCTTCAGGAGTTTTTTTTTTTTTTGCAATGGAATTAACAGTTTGCATTGTGCAATCTTCAATTGCCATATGTAGTTGCATCTTGTATATGTAGTAAATATGGTAGAATAATATCATGATATATGAAATTGAGTTTTTGTTGTCTTTAGCTAAATTGTTCTGTGCTATTTATGCTGTGTTGTTTTTAATGAGCATATTAGCATCTTTCTCTCTTTATATATTCAATTTCAGATTTAATCAATCTACAAAGGAGAAGATTCTTGCTTTCATATTGAGCACTGCTCTAAGTCTTCCTGAATCTGGAAAGGTTTGCTCTTTCAGCTGGTTCCCATTTTTCCATCCCGCTTAAGAGGTTCTATTATTCCAGGGATTATAATTATTTTCATGTTTGAAGAGTGATAATGACTTGGAATTTTTTTATTGGCTCGATCTTGTTGGCAGCTAAAGGTTTTATCCTTGCTCCAAGGATTAGGCAATGCGATTCTTCATGTTAAAGAGGTTGAGTCATTATTATCTCTGCTTCTGAGAAAGAGAAGTCAATGCTATTTTGACCTGGAAAACTCATCCCAGAAATTGTCAGAAGTTGAAATTAGAATCCTGTGCTTGCTTTTGGAGGTAAGGGTTTTAGTTGGTTTTGTGTTATATGGCTTTATGATAAGCGTGTTTCTCTGTCTCTTTCATCATTGATTTGAAGTACGGGTTTATGATCAAAGCTGTTTGATGATGATTTTATCCTCTGCTTGTCCTAGATGTGTTTTTTCCCCTCATCGTCTCTCAGTGGACAATTTTCTGAACATGTATTCAAGGCTTTGCAAGTATGAACCTCCTCGCAATTTGTTTCTATGTCCTAGTATATCGGGGACTCAATTCTAAGCTTTTATTTTTCTTGTTTCAGTTGGATTCTAAGTCTCCTGAAGACCCTGTCATTGTAGATCCCTGTGTTACTGTTTTACAGAAGCTCAACAGTCAATTCTACAGTGGCTTGACAAAAGAGGCACAGGTTATTTATAAAATTATTATCAACTTCTAGCATATTTTCTGGATGTGTTGCTTTAAATTTCAATGTTTTACCTAGTTGATGAATTGAAGTAGGATCTTTAAAAAGAAAGAAGACAAATATACATGTTCTTGTGCCATAACATGAGGAGCCTCAGAGATTGTATTATACACACGGAAGTGTTTCGGCAGATGTTAGATTGATAAACTGAACTTGGGGCATGCAGTGTGTGTTTATACATTCTAATCATTGTTGGATAACGATTGGACTTTATGCGCATCCTTGTTGAAAAATTTTCTCATATAAAAATCATTAACAATCTATTTGTGCTATTAATTATATCTATAGCTAATCCTGTATAGCAGACTGTTTTCTCTGAGGTGAAAATTATACACACCTTTCTTTTGTTCTTTGAGTTCATTGTGGCTACCTAGGGTGGGCGATTGTGGTTGATGCTTGATTTATTTATATAGAGTGGATGGTTGTCAACTATATAATTACATGGGGTAGATGTCTATTATCTATCTGTTTGTGTGATGATTAATGTTTGTTGTACATTCAAAATAAACCTAAAATGAAAAGTTCATCTTGGATGAATGTTTTTTCATTAATTTTCTTTTCTTTGCTCTGTCAGGGTCATATGTTTCGCCAGCTAGTACTTTTGTTTCACAACAGTAATGGTGATATTCAGACCGCAACCAGAGATTCATTGCTGCGTTTAACTGTTTGTTCCCCTCTCTCTCTCTCTATCTCTCCTTTGCAGTTTCTCTTGTGACCAATCATATAAATACTTTGTGAATCTGAATATAGTTACAATCAGTATATTTGCTCTGCCAAGTTAACAGTTCACGTTTGGTTGATCTTGAAGTTGTTGAAGAAAAGGTCTCACTAGTTCTAAATTTTGCATGTCTGTTGAGTTTATGTGTGAAAGAGATTTTTTTGAAGTTTTCTACAGTTCTGTCCTATGCTTGATGCAATTTGAATATGTAAAACAAGTTCTTGCTTTTTAATGGCAACCCATGTTTTACATCAATAGTTCAGTGACAAAGGATCAAAATGAACCTGAATGTGTTTTTAGTTGTTTGAAGAGGTTTTGGTTAAAATGTCGTGTAATTTGGAAGTTTTCATGACACCAAGGTCAGTGTGGTAATTGTGTTAAATTTATTATATTTTCATCATGTCATAGCTTCTACATTAGACAATAAGTTCCTCTCAATGATCTTTTTCTATGAAGGCAACTGTAACAATCGACTGTTTTCTTCTGTATGTCATAGATTGCATCGTCTACAGTAGGCGAGATGCTTGATCTTGTGTTGAAGGGGGATCCACCCGTAATTGTTTCAGCTCATGGAAAGAAGAAAAAGAAATCAGCTAAGCCTGGTTATGATTTAGTTTCTAATGGAGAACAAGGTGTCTATTTTCTTTGCTCCCTTCTTGATGTGTTGCTTCTGAAGAAAGACATATCAAACAGGTATAAGTGATACTTCTATATTTGATTAATGTGTTTCTGGTTTTGGATTTTTGATTTGTATAACCATTGAAGCCCTTGCTATTTCCAATCATGTCTAGATATTCCCCCACAAAATAATTGTATTTGTTAAATGTTTCAGGCAGTTTATTGTTGGTCCCTTATTTAAGCTTCTTGGGAAAGCTTTCTCTGATGAATGGGTACGTGAAGTTCCCACTCGAGATGAAAGGTGGCTACAAACTTCTGGTGTTCCTCAGTCGACGTCTACTGCAATTTTTTACATACAACAAACACTATTGCTAGTTCTGGATGATATTTTTGCTTCATCTACCAGTGAAAATAATTCCCTAAAGGTATGCTCCCTGTTGTGCAGTTGAAAATGGTGTACAACATGCCACTGTCCGGTTCCTCTTTGTTTCCTTTTTTCTTTGTTGATTTTAAATGTCATCTATGTCATGGCAGGATGGCATAGTAGATGAAATTGATATCAAACGGCTGGTTGATTGTGCTCGCTTGACAAAGGATGGGACAACCCGTAATCATGTTTTTACACTTTTATCCACGGTGGCGAAGTTAGTTCCTAATAGAATATTGGAACACATACTGGATATGCTTACAGTTATTGGAGAATCAGCAGTCTCACAGGTTTATCAAATTATCTGCGGGCTTTATGTAGACTGTATCCAGTTGATCAATTTTCTCATTGTAAACGTGTCATACTTTTATTAATTTTTAGAAGAAATACTGGACAATGTCTTGAACACAAATCATTGTTTTTTCTCCCTAAATCAATTTAAAACCCATCTTGTTTTTTATATGAAATATTGCAAAGTTTTCAAAATTTTATTTGCTAATTACTTTGTTTTGAACACCTCTCTACAGATTGATAGCCATTCTCAACATGTATTTGAAGATCTTATATCTGCTGTCGTTCCATGTTGGCTATCTAAGACCAATAATACTGAAAAATTGCTTCAGGTAAGTTTATTTTAAGTTTTTCCATTCTTATATATATCTGGATGTGGTTGTTACTAAATACCCCAATTTGGCTTGTTCAGATTTTTATTAATATATTGCCTGAAATTACCGAGCATAGGAGGCTGTCAATTGTTGTATTCCTATTGAGGTATCATCTAGACTTGGAACTTGATTATTCTAGTTGGGGTTTTCAGTGTTTACTTGAATTAACTTTGTTTCTGCAGGATTTTAGGGGAGAGTGATAGTTTGGCTTCATTGCTTGTCCTCCTTTTCCGTTCATTAGTTTCAAGAAAAGGACTTTCTTGCCTTGCACATACATACACTTCAGATAGTTTGTTGTATTCTGCATCCCATGACTGGGAGTATGCCTTTGCCATAAAAATATGTGGGCAGTACTCATGCCTGATTTGGCTTCCTTCTCTATCAAAAGTTCTTCAAGTAATGAGACTGGATGATCTCTCTCAAGAACTGTTTATGCAATTGTTGTTTGCTATGGATTTTGTTTTACACAAATTGCAAGACCCGGAAATTGCATTGAAGCTTGAATCAAGGGAGATTTCAGATAGCATCCAGGTATAAATCCATTTTAGAATTTCTCATGCTTTATAGTTTAGCCAATATGTTGCTGGTGACAAGCCCAGAGTTGCAACCAGGTTTTTATACATGTGCATTTATAATGCTATATTACCTAACTTTATTTACTTAGTAATTTGGAAAATATTTGGATTGTTTTATTTTTCATTTTTTTGATAAATTGCATTGACACTATATGCTATCAGTTAAAAAATTCTATGTATCTAAGTGCATAAAAGTTGCAGATAGACTGAAATAGGGGAATATTGAGTTGAACTGATACAATGCAATGCTCAATCTCAACTCAATTAAGAAGACATATACATCTCACTAACATTCATCTTTGAGTTGAGTATTAAGATACTTGTTAATTGATCTACTTGATGACCCTAAGCTTGCTTCAATTATGAACAAGTTAAGCCAAGTATTAACCTGGTTGAGGTCCATTAAGTCAAGTTGGTTGGTTGGTTTTTACTTTTAATATGAATGCTCATTTTTTATTCAGTATAAACCCACTTTTCAACTATTCAGTGGCAGAATAAGTCTTGTCAGCACTAATCCTTTTACACAATTATGGTAGGTTAGATTTTGCTTATGTTTTTAGACGACTAAATCTAGGATTCTTCATTTTATTATTGCGAGTGTAACCATTCATGATCTATTATTGTTTTTGTAAAAGCTGAACTATCATCATTTTAAGTAGTTGTGCAGCCTGTTTGCCTGACCAATTGGCTGTATTTGTTTTCCTGATTCTCATTTTATTCTTAATGTAGTCAGAAGCATTATGCAGATATGAATATTTTTTTTCTTATTGCAGAGAGAACTTGGAGTACTTGTAGAGGAGGTTGTCTTTCTGTTACAAGTTGTTGAGAATAGAAGAAAGCAAATAGGAATTCCAGTTGCAAGTTGGAAAGAATTTAAGGCATGTGTGCATGCTATATTGAAGGCAATTACAAGAAGCATGACGCCTACAACTTGCTTTGAATACATCACCAAGTTACTTGGCAATGCGGAGAGCACTATGAGAAAGAAGGTAATATGGCTACTTCAGTATTTTCTCTTTCCGTTATATTTGTGGATTGGGATTTTTGGGACTGAGATTTCTTCCATTATGAGGTACAAGTTTGTGTTATATATATATATATATATATATATATATATATATTGCAGAGTTTGAATGTCAGTGTTACAGTATCCCAAAATGTTGGTTGTTGTTGGTCATATTTATACTGTTCTAGATTCTTAATGATGAGATTATTATTTAACCAATCGAGTTGTACTTGCAAACAGGCCCTTGAGATATTATGTGAAACTGTGAAGGACCATGTCTCTGTTAAGAAACGCAAGGAAAAAAGAGAACAAGATCCAAATTCAAATAGCAATGAGCTACATTTGGATGGTACTGCTCTCAAATCTTTTCAGAAGATGTGTGCAGAAATTGTTCAGATAGTTGATTGTTCTAATGATGAATCAAATGCTTCATTGAAACTGGCTGCACTTTCAACACTGGATATCCTGGCACAAAGGTTTTCTTCAAATCATTCAGTCTTTGGCATGTGCCTTGCATCAGTTACAAAAGGAATTAGTTCAGAGAACATGGCTGTGTCTTCCAGCTGTCTTAAAACAACCGGTACATTGGTTAATGTTCTTGGACCAAAGGCACTGGCTGAGCTTCCTTGTATGATGGAAAATGTTTTAAAGAAGTCCCGTGAAATTTCTGTGGGTTCCAATTTAAAAAGCAGAAGTGCTGAATTTACTTCTATTTTGCTCTCTATTCTTGTCACTTTGGAGTCAGTTGTTGAGAGGCTTGGGGGATTTTTAAACCCATATCTTGGAGATCTCATAGAACTTATGGTACTTCATCCTGCATATGTGTCAGGATCAGATCAAAAGCTGAGAGCAAGAGCCGATTTAGTGCGAAAGCTCTTGACTGATAATATCCCTGTAAGTCTTCCACTGTTATTATTTTATTCAGTTTTTGTTTTCCCTCTCTCTCCATCTGGAAATTTGCAATTATTCTGTCAGCTAATCCTTGTTATATTTCTTCTGATTTTGTTGCCAGGTTCGACTTACTCTTCAGCCTTTGCTAAAGATATTCTCTGGTGCTGTTAAATCTGGAGATTCAAGCTTGGTGATTACTTTCCAAATGTTAGCGGACCTAGTTAGTAAAATGGATAGGGCATCAGTTAGTGGTTCCTATGCAAGGATTTTTGACCAGTGCATGGTTGGTCTTGATCTTCGTCGGCAGCACCCTTCTACTATTCGAACTATCAATGTTGTAGAAAAAAGTGTCATTGATGCAATAGTATCACTTACAATGAAACTTACAGAGAATATGTTTAAACCTCTCTTTGCCAAGAGTATTGAGTGGGCTGAGACAAAGTTTCAAGATGTTTCTGGTAGTGGAACCAGTAATATTGATAGGGCTATATCATTCTATAACCTGGTTAATAAACTTGTGGAGAATCATAGGTGAGTAATTCTTTCAAAAGTTTCTTTTATATGTCTTTTGTTTCAGAGTAATGGTCAACCATGGATTTTATTTTCTTTGTGGTGTGTGGTTCACCTTTTTGTTTGTCAGTTCGGATCCTAAAGATTTGCCCTTTGAATTCCTCTCTGCCGTATGGCTTGTTTAGCTATACTTTGTAAATTAAAGGTTTGTGGTCCTAGATGAGTCCAACATTTTTGTTATGATAAGCGATGTATGAATTTATCATACATAGAACTTTTATCATAAAAATGCTGCAATAGTAGTTTTCTGATGCTTGGGATGATTCATTGGTTATGAATTTTGTTATTATTTATTTCTCAGTTGATTTATAATTATATGTTCTGAAATGCAGGTCTTTGTTTGTCCCCTACTTCAAGCACTTGATCGAGGGTTGTGTACAGCTGCTTAGTGATTCTGCAGATTTTACAGCTTCTAACTTAGTTCGGAAGAAAAAGAAAGCCAAGGTTCAGGAGGATGGGAATCTTGGAAACAGTGTCTTATCGCTTAAAAGCTGGCATCTGAGGGCGTTGATCTTATCATCACTACATAAATGTTTTCTCCATGACACTGGAAGGCAGAAATTTCTCGACTCATCAAATTTTCAGGTTAGTGAATCTTACTTTCTAATTGCAGTTTTAATGGTGCATTGATTCTTTTCTAATTAAGTTTACTCGTATCTATTAAATTATGAATTTATATTCAATACACTGACGGTGGAAACTAAAGTTTTTGCAAGTGCATTAGTTTTAGGGTTTAGGGATTACTTAAACTGCCTACATTATGGATTTATATTCTCTTCTGATTGCGGTTTTTATGGTGCATTTGTTATATTCAATACACTGACGGTGGGCAATAAAAGGCTGTTAAATGAATCATAACTAATGGAATTCATATGCAGGTTTTATTGAAACCCATTGTTTCTCAGCTTGTCATTGAGCCACCAACTTCTCTCGGAGAAGATCCAGATGTACCGTCTCTGGAGGAAGTAGATGACTTGTTGGTTAATTGCATAGGTCAGATGGCTGTTACTGCTGGAACTGACTTGCTGTGGAAGCCTCTGAACCACGAGGTAGGTTTCTATCTATGGTGTTTGGCTAAAAACATTTACCTTATTGAGCTTGAAATTGCAGTCGTTCAATGTTTATATATGTACCATTGCATTTTTTATAGATTTCTCTGTACCCCTGTTTTCTTGACACTAGCTGCAGCATTTTTTTTCTTTTTGTGTGTTTTCCCATTTTCACCCGTATGGTTGTTTCTTTTGTGCGTTAATAAAACTGCAGGTGTTGATGCAAACACGGAGTGAGAGGACACGTGCCCGAGTGTTGGGGTTGAGAATAGTGAAGCAGTTTCTGGATAATCTGAAGGAAGAATATTTGGTACTGCTGCCGGAAACCATCCCCTTCTTGGGTGAATTGCTGGAGGATGTAGAGTTGCCTGTTAAATCACTGGCTCAAGATATTCTCAAGGAGATGGAGAGCATGAGTGGCGAAAGCCTTCGTGAATACCTCTGATCTGGGAATTGCGGTTGCGTTTTCGGTCGCGGACAATAACGGATCTATTGTGGTTACTATAGACCGCTATTACGACAACATACCGCTATTTGAATATTTTGCCTACGATGACACCCCAACCCTCTGGTGTATGATAATGATGCTCTCGTGCCATTATAGGAAGCTCAAGGTCAAATTTTGTATGTTTTGGCCAACAGCCTGCATTATTTAATATATAAATTCAAATCCAAATTTTGTATGAATAATGCGGTCTAATTTTGACAAATTTTGTTTAGCCAAAAGAAAGGAAAAGTTTGCTACATGAGAAACAAACTACAAGACCATTACGATGCACTAAAAACAATAAAGGTAAATTATGCCAGGTAACATCAAATTAGTGGTGGTAACATCAAATTTTGCTTAGCCAAAAGAAATGAAAAGTTTGCTACATGAGAAACAAACTACAAGACCATTACGATGCACTAAAAACAATAAGGGTAAATTATGCCAGGTAACATCAAATTAGTGGTGGTGATCTGTTTTTATCACTGTTTTAACTGGTCTAAATTTGTCACTAAACTTTATTTTTTGATTTATTTATACTATTGTACCGTTAACTACTTAACAGCTTGATGACTTGGATGCTAGATTAAAATGACATCGTTTTAGTACTGCTAGTTTGATACTAAATTGCCCAAAATGACATTGTTTTGTTGAAGGAAAATATAAATAATTATACAATTAATAGGATTTGAACTTAGAACCTTTAGAATCAAAAACCACTTCCTAACCACTAAACCAATTTAACATATTTATTTTGTTTCTAACATAAATAATATGTATTCTAAACTACAGTTGAGATTAATTCAATTTATTTTATTATATAACTATTATTATTTTATATAAATAATATTAATATACATATAATAATATATTAATACATAACCAATAAATAAAATATTTATATTATCAATAATATTAAATATATAAATAAATAATATATTATTGTAAAAATAAAAAAATTAAAACCCCCAAAATTTTACAAAAAACCCCCAAAATCCAACAAAACATTTAACTATAACTTAAACCCTAAATCATAAATCCTAAACCCTAAAACCATAAACCCATTAGCCACCAAAATGGATGAATTTGAGGTTTAAACTTTAGAGTTTTGGTGATTTTTTTTGTTTTTTATTAAAATTTTGGGATTTTTAATTTTTTTAAATAAGTTTTTTAGTTTCATAATAATATATTATTTGTTTATATATTTAATATTATTTTTATGAATACAATTTTAGAGTTTAAGGTTTAAGGTTTTGTTGGATTTTGAACTTTTTAAAGTTTTGGCTTTTGAAAATTAGTCTTTTAGGTTTTATAATAATATATTTATATATTTAATAATATTTTTATATTTTTATTTTATTTATTATTTATATATTAATGTATGTATACTATTATATTCCTAATATATTTATATTATTTATATAGAGTAATTATTTATATGATAAACTGCATTTTAGAATATATATTATTTTTGTTAGAAACAAATTAAGATTTTAAGTTGGCTTAATGGTTAAGAGTTTACCTTTGATTTTGAATTTTTCGGGTTCAAATTTCATTGAGTGTAATTTTTTTATTTTTTTCCCCAGCAAAATGACGTCGTTTTGAGCCATTTACTATCAAAATAGCGGCAACAAAACGACGACGTTTTGGTCTAGTATTCAAGTCATCACGATGTTAATGAGTTAACGACGCGATGATATAAACGAGTCAAAAAATAAAATTTAGTAATAAATTTAGACTAATTAAAAAATTAATGATAAAAACAAACCACCCAAGCACAGTAATTTAGTGATACTTGGTATAATTTATCTAAACAATAATTATGACATGAATTTTCATGAGGCGTTATTAGTCCTACAATAAAGGTCATGTCAACCAATAATAAATGCATGAAATTTTTAGTTTCTACAAGTATTTTAATTTTAGAGTTTAAGAATTTAATTTAGAGGGTAGAGTTTAGGAGTTTAGGTTAAGTTGTTTAAAATTTAGTGATCGTGAATTGAATTAAAGATTTATAGGTCAAAATTTAAATCCTTAACATATTACTCTAACATCTAAACTCTAACCCTAATCTCTTGATTCTAACCGTTACCCATAAATCTCAAACCCCTACATCTAAGCCTCTAAACCCTACACCTTAAATTGAGTCCTTAAACCTTAAAACTAAGGCGCTTGTGGAAACTAAAAGTTTCTACCGTTGTGTATTGGATATAAATCCATGCAGCTATTGGTAGGGGAGTTCAATCTGTCAGTACGGTTAACTGACTGAACCACCTAACTCAATAACTAATTTTTCTCTTTTAACCGTTAATCGAACTGAATTTATTTCGAAAACTTTTATCAAACTAAAAAAGTTCGGATAATTCGGTGAATTAATCGCAATTTATTAGAAAAATTGGGTAAATTATGCAAATGGTCACTAAACTATGGTAAAAGAATTTTTTAAGTCACTTAACTTTTAGAAATTAAAAACAATCATTAAACTTATTAAACTATTACAAAATGGTCATCGACTCATTGCATGTTAAAAATTATTGAAATTTTTTGATAAATTTAATTATCATTTTGTGTTAATGTGATAAAGTTTATTGACCATTTTATAATTTTTAGAAGTTCAATGACCAAAATTAAATATATGTAATATATATAATATTTAATATATATAATAATTTCGGTTAATTTGGTTAACTGACTGATTTCAAACTGAATTAATTGATAACTGAAGTTTAAAAAAATTCTTTACCGTTAACCGATTATACTTAAATTTAACTGACCGGTTAATTGGAAAAAACTTCAATTTGGTTAGTTAACTCGTTTAAAACCGAAACATAAACACCCTAATTATTGGTTAATTGAACGTTAAGGTTGGTTCTCAAAAATCGTTTTAGGCTTACTAATAGTGTTATAAAATTAGAGAGATAGCAGGCCGTAAATTAAATTAAATCCCAATTTCAAAATTAGATCTTGAATGTTCACTTTTCCATGGCTTGTTAATTTTAAGCTCCTGTAGTTTTTCCTTTTGGTTTTCCAAAAAAATTTTAGTTTCCACGTGCGCATTAGTTTTAGGATTTGAAGACTCAATTTAGGGTGTAAGGTTTAGGGGTTTAAATTTAGTAGTTTAGAATTTAGGGATTATGAATAAAATTTAAAGTTTAGGGTTAAAATTTAGAATTTATAAGTTAAAACCTAAATCTTCAACATATTACACTAAAACCTAAACCCTAACCTCTAAACCCTAAATCATAACCCCTAAATTCTAACCATTGCCCCTAAATTCTAAACCCCTTATACCTAAACTCTTAAACCCTACACTATAAACTAAGTCTCAAAACCCTAAAATTAAGTCGCTTGTGGAAATTAAACTCAGTGTATTGGATATAAATCCGTGATTGATGTACATATAGTTTATGTAGATTGTAGACGTGTGGCAGTCCTAATTGAAGTTAAACTCTAGTATAAAACTAATACATTCAATTAAAAAGATATAATACAAAGAACACATTATTCTCTGCACAACACCTCAGCTAACTTCAATATATATTAATGAGGTTTGAAAGTTTTGGTGAGTCAAACGAAAATATTTTAGTTATCAAAATTTTAAAGGGCAATACAAATTCATGTTTATTCATAACATCAAACAGAGGACAACATAACTGTAACTATAAAAACACCCTCTAGGCTCTGGCACCATAGTGAGTTATTTTGTTTGACATTGACAATTCCAACTTCAGATTTAAGTTTTAGGATGACAAGTTCCCTTGAGACAGATAAGACCAGATCTGAAAGCAAACTGCTAAACAAAGTAGAAAAGGAGCAGCACAGAGCTGGAGAACCTTTAGCCATGAAGGTCTGCTGCTGATATCATTCCACCAAGCACTCACTTGCTTCCTACTCCTTATCATGTATTCCTTTCCTGTTGGTTCCACCAAGTACTGATTTCTGAACCGTGGACCACAAGGGAGACCCTTAAAATGGAAAACTCTCGAGCCTCTCCATGTAGTTGCTTGTTTCAGTTATTACAGTCATGGAATGAGGTGCATCCAGGGAGGGTCCCTTTTATCAGAAGTGATTGATTATAAGTTCGAAGATAAACAGCTCAAAATCCAGTGTTATTCGAAAAGAATGAGCAACCCTTTTTTCCAATAAAGGCATTGAAGAATGTCAAAAAGCAAGTATTTTCCCAAGGAAACACACCAAGGGAATATAAAAGCTTCATTTTCCAGCAGTTTAGCTTGAGAGTTCGGCCGAATTATAGTCAGACATGAATCTTAGTAGCAGCAGCAGCACCCAAGCTAACAGCAACTATGACCAAACTCACCAGTGTTAACTTTAATTAATCTTTCAGAAATCATTCCCAGATTTGGATTGTTCACTTTTTTTTTCTAAACTCCAAAATCATTTTTCATCGGTTGAAGTATTATGAACAGTTTCAGCTAGCATCAAAATTCATCCAATCATTAACATTGTACTAAAGATCATCGGATGAGAAACTTGGATCAGGCATATATCCTTCATTCCTCATTGCCAGCAATAGATTTTCCAGAGTGTCATGAATCTTACCTAATTTCGGTTGTGTAGCATGGAACATATATATCCTAGAACCTATCTCAATACAGCTACTTCCAGGTCTCTTTGGCAGATGCTTCTCTTTTATCATTGTTCTGACTTTCATTGCATCTTTCCATCTTCCTGTCGAAGCATATACATTGGATAACAGAACATAATGGCCCGAATCTTTCTGATTTTTCTCCAGAATATGCTTCACTAAATACTCAACCAGACCAACTTTATTATGAACTCTGCAAGCACCAAGCAAACTTCCCAAAATGTTCATGTCAGGTTCCACCGGCATTCTTTTGATAAGATAATATGCATCATCAAGGTGCCCTGCTCTACCAAGAAGGTCCACGATGCATGAGTAGTGCTCCATGTCAGGTGGAATATTGTAATCACAAACCATAGAATGATACAATGACCAGCCTTTATCAACAAGACCAGAATGACTGCAAGCTGTCAAGAGAGCGATAAATGTGACTTTATTGGGTCTAATTCTTGCCTCCTTCATTTGCTCAAAGAATTGAAAAACATGTTCTCCAAGTCCATAAATGCCATGAGCAGAGATTATTGTGTTATGCGTCACAATATTCCTTTCCTTCATCTGATTGAAAACTCTTACTGCAAGTTCAAGACTCCCACATTTGCAGTACATATCTATTAGAGCATTTCCGACTGAAACTGCTGATCCAAGACCACTTCTGGTGGCATAGGCATGGATTTCTTTCCCATATCTAAGAGTTCCGATCTTTGTGCAAATTGGAAGAATGCTGACCAGGGTTATCGAATTCGGTCTGAGGTTGTAATCCCATATTCTCCGAAAAATATGAAATGCATTATCAACCTCACCATTCAAAGAATATCCTACAATTATTGAATTCCATAACATAATGTCACTATCTGACATTATCCTAAAAACGTGCTCTGCTTCTATCATTGACTTACAATTAGAATAAAATTCAATCAAAGCAGCTCCAACAACAATATCAGATTCAAACCCCTGTTTTAGGATGTAACCATGCATCTCCTTCCCATGCTTCAACAGTTTTAGCCTGGACAATACCGGAAGAACACTTGCGGCAATAACGGCATTCGTTCTTATTTTTGCATCATTCATCATGAGATACAGCTGCAAACTCTCATTGTACTGACAATTCTGTGAATAACCAGCAATCAAGGAACTCCAAGAGACTACATCCTTATTGTCCATGTTACAAAATAAAGAATAGGCAAAACGAGTGACACTGCATTTACAGTACATATCCATTAGAGCATTAGAAACATACAAATCACTGTCAAAACCACACTTTATAGCACATCCGTGAAGGGTCATTTCCATTTTCAAATATTCAAGTCTGCCACAAGCTGGAAGAACGGAGGCCATAATTACTGAATCAGGTCTTAGGCCCTCAAATAACATCCTCTTAAATAGAGACAACGCCTCGAGCCACTCTCCACTCTGCACATTCCCACATATCACTGCACTCCAACAAGCTAAATCTTTTGCTCTTATTCCTTCAAAAACCTGTCTGGCTTCACTTAGACTACCACACTTGGCAAACATATCTATCATGGCACATTCAACATAAACATTGCGTGTCATATTATATTGACACTCGTTCCACAAAATAAAATCTCGAATCTTTTTACCTTCTTCAATATCATTCAACTCAGTACAAGCCTTGAAAACAAGTGGATAAGTGAAATTATCAGGAACCAACCCTTGACTAACCATCAAGTGATAGAACTGAATTGCCCTGGAAAAGCGACCCACATCGAGAAAACCTCTAAGGATCGCATTCCAAGCAAGATTACTTCTTTGGGGCAACTTATCAAACACAAGCAGTGCATCTTCCAAGCAGCCAAATGCGACGTACACATGAACAAGCTGTGAACCAATGGTCTTAACAGCATCGCTGGAGTTGAAGAAGCCATTGACAATCAAAGTAGCATGTAATCTTTTGGCTTCATAAAGATTCGACGGTGACTTGAGTTGGGAGAACAGGGAGCTGTGTAAAAGAGTTTGGTGAGTGAATGGATGTGGCAAAGAAGAGAGATTTGTGAGAAGAAGGGCATTGTTGGGTTGAGCAGTGGATTTATGAGGTGGGTTTGGTTTGGAGGAAAGAGTTGAAATTAGTGTTCCAATAACAGGGGGTGTTCCGGTCGGTGAAGGAAGAATTTGTTTTTGAATCCTGCTTATTGAATTTGATGGCAACATTTCTTTCCAATTTCGAGGGGCCACGCTGTAGAACTAGCAATTTATAGATTGTTAATGTAAAATAAACAAATCCACCTCCCAGTCTCTTATTTTCTTTCGTATTGTTTGGGTCTTTACAATATTTTCTCTAATATTCAAATTTAAATTTTTTTATTGAGTAAAATTTTAATACACAAGCTGTGTAAAATTAATTTTATATAAGCATTTATATTTATACTATAAAATTTAAATTTTAAATTTTTAACCTTAACTTTAAAAATTTAAACTTTAAGTCATATACTCTAAATTCTAAACTCCTAAATCATAAATTAAAATCCTAAATTTACACGATTTGTGTTTTAAAGTTCTTTTATTATTAGTGTTATAAATTTAGATTTGTTAATAATATTATAGAATCAGCGTATTTGAGGGATTAACACAAGTGAACCTCTAAGATCATGCAGCTCTCTATATTGTTATGTTCCCATTGAAAAAAAAATATGATGTTTGGTGTCCTGGTAAGAATAAGAAAGTAAATGATGTTTATTTTAAAATATATGTGTTCAGATAATTTTATTTGTAATGTGTATACATGTTATTAAAAAATTTAAGGTAAACTACATTAGTGGTCATCCAACTATTACTGTTTTTTTTTGTTTTGGTCTTCCAACTAATTTTTTCGTTAAAATCGTTCCTTCCGTTAGATACCCCATCGTTAGGGGTGAGCAAAACTCGACTCGAAAAAACTGAATAACTCGACTCGAATCAAGGCGAAAATACTCTACTCATCTTGACTCGACTCGAAATTTCATAGACTCGACTCGACTCGTAAAGATTTCAAATAAAGTTTGAGTTGTAAAATGAAAAATCAAATAACTCGAAATTTTTAATAATTACTAAATTTATTTTCTCTATCCTCCTTATATTACTTTTAAAGTTTTTATTTAAACCAATGTGGTAGTGACACGTGTCACCGCACAATAAAAAAATAAAGTTGGATTTCATTATAAAGGGGAGCGCTGGGATTCAAACTACGCCCCAAGAGAAGAAGCAAATATGTTTAACCGCTAGGCTAAGCTGATTTGTTTTAACACATATTAATGTTAAATTAAAAAAACGAACCCAAAAATTGTTCCGCCATGAATACTTTGGATTGGTAAAAGTGTTACCGGTAGGTTCTGAACCTCTTGCTTGCACACATCACAGGTGTTGTTGCCTTTGATGCTGAAGCATTTCACGGCGCAGTCTTTGTGCGCCAAAGCTAGCTCGCCTTTGCAGCTGCATTCCATCTTCAGTTCCTTCGCATAATTCAACCAGACAAATCCTACAAACAGCATCTTCTTCAGGTATGTCCTCATCAGCATCAGGATCATTGTTATCTGAACAATAAGACCTTGTCTCGTAATGAAAGACAAAGTTAATAGATTAAAATATAGCAACTGCATCAAAACCTATTGTATGCCTTGCAACAACTTTCAAAATTGAACATACACAAAATATATAGATAAAGGCCATGGAATACCAGCATCAGGTCCCACACAAGCATTCCAACTTATTTCTCCTTCCTTTACTCGTGGAGTCGAGGGAATCACTCGGAAAAATGATTCCATTCTCCTTAATTGTCGTCTACAGGAACAGAAAACGAGCGAGATATCTGCAGCAGGTTTCCCTTTTTCTGCAAAGGAACTAATAACATCAAACAATATGCACTCAAAATACTTCAGAGAGGAGAAACACGGAAAATATTTATAAACAAGTAAGTTCTACTTTACATTAACACAGATTCGATTTTCGAATGCTCTTCGTTTAACATTAAGGCCACCACTTGTCCGGGTCAATAGATTATATAGATGTTATATACTATGCCTTATGCCTTATCCTAGGAGTAAATATCACAAAACTTACAATAGAGTTTACAGAGCCACTAAGGCCTCCACTGCTGGTATATTCCAGGTTCGAATTAGCGATATCAGTTACAGGCAATGACGACGTCCTTTTTATCCTAGGAGTAAATAACTTTGAAAGTGACAATGTCCTTGGAGTTGGGATGGAAGACTTCTCTCTTTGTAAAGTAGAAGAAGATGCTACAGCTATGGCTGCAACCTTTTCAATATCTAAATTACCATTTCTCTGCTTCAAGTTTAGCTTTGGTAAGAGACTTTTCAAGGACGATTTGGCTCTAGATGAGGAGGGACCTAGGGACACTCTAGCTCTTGCATCGGATGATTATTTAATATATTTTTTGGGTTCGTTTCTCTAATTTAACATTAATATGTGCTAAAATAAATCAATATGTAGTGTTTAGTTTAGGCTAAACATGTTTGCTTCTTCTCTTGGGGGTGCGGGTTTGAATCCCAATGCTTCCGCCTTTTTAAAATAATATAAGGAAGAGAGGGAAATATTAAAATAATATTTAAAAATATTAAAAAAATACACGTCAGCAATTTCGTTAGTTTTTAACATGGGGGACCAAAACAAGAAAAGTATCTAACGAAAGGGACGATTTTAATGAAAAAATTAGTTGAGGGACCAAAACAGGAAAATGGTGATAGTTAGGTGACCACCAGTGTAGTTTACTCAAAAATTTAAAAAACCATGAATATATTGTCGTCATCGTCATCTTCGGTGAAAAATGGCGAGAGATCGACGGTAGGAATATGGGGCTCAGCCATAACCAAGTGTTGTTCCGACTAGATGGATTCAAGTGTTTTCTTTTGCACGCAGGAGCTGTCGGGATATTTAGTATATTTTTGTGTGTTTAGTTTTGCAGTGGTAGAATTAATTTTGGATTATCGTAATTTTATATAATTAATTTTGTGTATAATTTATTTTAAAGTAACGTGATTTACGTTTGGGAGTTTTTAAAAAAAATCACAATTGTGTAAAAGTATAGTGTAAAAATCACGACGAAACGCAAAAGCTATTTCTACCTTGCTTTTCCCAAAATTACGTTTGAGGTTTAAAATTATATTTGAATTTTTAGATTCAAACATGTTGGCACGATGACAGAAGCATATTTTTCTGTTCAATCGAGATTTTTAGACCATAAATGCAAAACCAATAGCATTCAAGTCATTTCAAAATCAACCTACCACTCACTTCAGTCTTTTTGCTTGTTGATTAGATGCCTTTTTTCCCTGGACAAAATGGATAGCAAGATTCTCTTTTTAGATGTTTTCGGGATAAACATGAATATTGGATCTAGTTGAGTAAAAAAATAATCGAGTTAATTAACTTTACGAATATTATTTTATTATTTAAATTTTATTGGAAAGTTTTTTGAGTTAAACTGAATTGAATTTATTTATTTGTGTTTTTATTTAAATTTAAATGTAATTATTTATAATGTTTATGTTGATTGGTTTCAATTTAAAGGACTTTATACTATATACCTATATATTTTTCATATGACTTAATATAAAAGTAAGTGATCAAACTATACATCTTTTTTGATTTAGGTGCCTAAAATATTTTTTTGGGTAAAAATATGTGTCTATTGTTTGACCGCTTATCACTTTAGGTGTCTGGCTGTTAAGGTCCGTTAAAAAATTGTTATCTGATTAAAATACAAACACTGACATTTTTAAAATTTTCTTTTTATCTTTTTAAAATAAAAATTTAAAAGAATCTCAAACTTCTTAAAATAATTCCTAAATTCCTAAAACAAAAGAAATATAGCTTGAGTGATTATTTTTATATTAAGCCTTTTCATATTCTTTTACACATGTGTAAGAAATATTTGTAATGTTATTTAATAAATTAAATATAATTTAAAATTATATAATATATTTATAATATTATTTTTAAGAAGTAATTTTGAGGGAAAAGTATTGATAACATAATAAATGAATCAATAAATTGATGGAAGAAAGAATTTGCAAAGAATTACAATTAAAAGATCAAATTGAATAAAATATAAAGTTGAGAGATTAAATTGCAAATATAGTAAATTTATTGTTAAAATTGAATTGAAGTTAAAAATATATTCTAAAATGATTGAGGACTGAGAAGTATGTAGTTTGAATTTGGTCAAAATGAACTTAAAACAAAGGAGTGATTGAAGAAAAAAAGTAAATCATGCAAAGTTAAGGGACTAAATTAAAAAACAAAAAATTACCATCTAAAAGAGTTATTGAAGTTATATAGGTATTACGCAGTAGTTGAGGAGCACATAACTTAAATTTGGTATAAATAGACTTAAAACGATGGAAGAATTTAAGAAACAAAAAATTCAAGGATCAAAACACAAGACAATCAAATTATTTAGCTGAAGACCAAAACGGTGTTATTTTAATATCTAATTTTTCAATTATTCAAAATATGCAAATTTAAACTAGACTCGAACTAATAACCCAAATTAAAAATTTGAATTGACTCAAATAATATGAACAATATAAAATATTTTGAAAAATAATGGAGTAATAATTTTTTTCAAATCGAATTTTATTAGATATATAACAAAAGAAAGAGACAATCTCGTATCAAAGAGCCGGATGTATGGTGGTTGGCCTTATTAAATTCCAGGTATTTTCGTGCTTAATTTAAGCAGGTACCAAACATTTCTAGGTTAAATTAATGTATAAGAATATCAAATCAATTTTAAATTCAAACTTGTTTTTTAATAATTGAGTTTGAAACTAAATATGGAGATTAAAATTCTTTTTTACAAAGGAAACAAATTTAATTTAACCTAATCCCACAAACTCAAATAAAATAACCCTGAAACTAGAGGGAAGCCATTTAGAATTTTTTTTGGTAATTATAACCTTAAACTTTAAATTTAAACAACTATCCCTAAATTCTAACCCCTACACCTAAACTCATAAATTCTTTACCCTAAACTAAATCACTATACCCTAAAACTAAGGCACTTGTGGAAACTTCCAGTTTCTACCGCCTGTGTATAGAATATTTATCCTAAAGGATAAACCCTAAATCCTAAGGTTTAGAATATTTATCCTAAGGTTTAGGGTTTTAATTTAGGGTTTATAGGTTAAAACCTAAATCTTCACCATATTACCCTAAAAACTAAACCCTAACCTATAAACTCTAAATTATAACCCTAAACCTTAAATTTAAACAAGTATCCCTAAATTCTAAACCCCTACACCTAAACTCCAAAACCATGTACCCTAAACTAAATCACTATACCCTAAAACTAAGGCGCTTGTGGAAACTTTCAGTTTCCACCGCCAGTGTATAGGATATTTATCCTTAATAAAAATAGATTATTATCCTATACAATGACGATGAAAACTGAAAATTTCCATAAGCACCTTAGTTTTAGGATTTAGGGTCTTAGTTTAGGGTGTAAGACTTAGGGGTTTAGAATTTAATAATAGGAGTAAGAATTTAGAGATCATGGATTATAATTCAGGGTTTATAAGTTAAACCATAAAGCATAACCATATTACCCTAAAAACAAAACCTCAACTTCTAAACCTTAAATTATAACTATAATCTCTAAATTCTTACTACTATCCCTAAATTCTAAACCCCTAAATCATACACCATAAACTAAGACCCTAAGCCCTAAAACTAATGCGCTTGCCGCCAGTGTATAGGATATAAATCCTAACAAAAATATATCAAAATGATTTAAATAAATGATTATTGGTGATTAAAATAATTAAAAATTGAGTAATTTGTTATTTTAAATTAGTTTTTAGTTTAAAATTTGGAAAACATATAGTAAATGTTTTAAAGAGAATGGTACTGGCCAAAAACGCTGAAGGAAAAATGGATTTGAGTTGGTTCAGTCTTATTGCATCTATAAATTCTGATGCTTGAAATTATATTAACAGATCAGAGTGGCGTAGCGGAAGCGTGGTGGGCCCATAGCCCACAGGTCCCAGGATCGAAACCTGGCTCTGATAATTCTGTGAAAGCTTTTATTGAATTTTACGATAAATTTTTATTAAACGACACGAATTATCCATATGGGCCGGTAATAATGGTGTGGGCTTCTCATTTTTGTTTTGAAATGAACAAGGCTCTGTTAGTTATTTGTTCTAATAGTATATGGCACAGGCAATACACATTGTTCAATATACACACATACAGGTAAAAAAAAAAACTCCTCTTTTCCTTTGAAATATCTTATAGTATTAACATAAAAAAATGGTTACTCGCGAATAAAAATATAACCCATCTTTTAATCGCAACAGCATCGTATGCATTCCACACAACTTCATCGATCGGTCCAACCATCGAAAAGATTGGCCATTGGATGATATGTATCAGGTTAAATGATGTTGCAGCTGCCTTGACGGCTGAAGGGAGACCAATGGTTAGTCAGTTGAGGGAACATACGGCTGCATCTTGTTAAATGCATACAAGATATGGCACGTACCTTATCGTTCATTCGTAACGGGACAAAATTTGCTCGAATTCAAGCCACTTCTGACACGTCTCTTCGAGATGTACACTTTTTGGGCCATAAATATAAGCCTGGAAGATGAAGTGCAGACTCTAATCAGAGAAACCACAGGTTATGTTAGGGCTGTGGAAACAAAGCGACCTTAATAAATGATATTTATAGAGTTTAACCTACCTCCCTTTATACTCTGATAACCAAGCCAAATACGCCGCTCCGAAATTCAATAAAGCGCATTAGTCCAGTTGATGATTCATCCCATTAGTCCAGTTGATGATTCATCCCCGTCTATAAAGCGCAATAATGTTTCTGAGTGCAATTCAATTAGGAAATGATTAAAATATCATTTTCGATCGATCCAGTTTTATAAATATAATTCTAATATAAAATGTTTTTTCATTCATATTGTGGGTATGATAAAATTTGTGATATCTAGAATGTGGTAACTGGTACTGTTGGATACGAGGAATAAAATTAGAATATAAAATTGTTATCTATCAGGAATGCAATTCGACTAGATTTGTTTACTAAGAACGAAATACAATTTTTACAACGTGTATTTCAATTTTTTTTTACTCAAGTTTGAGTAGATTTGTTTATTAGGGGTCTATAAAGGATAAAAAAATTCTGCTCTTTTTCGGTGACTCTACTTATGCCCCAACACTAAAAAACATAATAAAATTAAATTTTAAGCCCTAACCCTAACCCTAAATTCTAAATACTAAACCTTACACTCTATACCTAAAAATACACCCTACCCTAAATTCCCTAAATTCCCTAAACCCTAACTCCTAACCTAAAACCTTAAATCTCAAACCTAATTTTGAGTGTGGGACACCGAAAAGGAGTAGATGATTTTCATCCGTTTATAAATTTTATTTAATGTTTAAAATAGAATAAATAGTACGAGACCAAATGCTTATTTAATAGAGTTAATTGTAGCGCATGTTCTCAAATTATGACTTTTATTTTAAAATAGTTCCTAAACTTTTAAATGTCTCAATTTCATCTCCAAAGTATGGATCTCATTTTAAATTGGTCCTTAAACTTTTGAATGTTTCATTTTCATCCCCAAACTATGACCCTCATTCTAAATTGGTCCCAAACTTTTTGAATATTTCAATTTCATCATCAAATTATCGTTTATACCACATCATATTATTACATAACACACATCAGTATGTGCTCTAGAATGTGTTATTGTTCAGTCCAATGGTCTCGTGTGAGGTGTGACTGGCAATGGCAAGTATCCAATTGTCTGCGCACAATAGTGTCTTCGATTCACTAATTAGTTAAATGGTCAAAAATATTTATTTTATATAAGTTTAAATTTTAAGAAAAAATTGTTTTATACGAGTGTAAATTTTAATATTTATTCTAAAATATAATTGTCCTTGTATTTAATAAAAAATAGATTATAGATTGAAGTACTCTGTGTTTTTACCTATTATCGGTAATACTATCTCGTTCATATAAATTTCCTTTTTGCATCCACCCCAACCCCCCAACTAATAATTTTACCCACCTTCTTTTCTTTTCTTCTGACAGGATTATGAAAAGGAAATTTATTTAATATATAGATTATATAAAATTTATTTTAATCTCATTTATTTTATTTAAAAGTTTAGATTTTAGTGTTTTAGGTTATAGGGTTTGGGAATAAATACTTAGGGTTAAGAGTTTAAGATTTAGGGTTCAAGGTTAAGAAAAACTTTGATACACAAGTTTGTGTAATTTTTAGTTTACACAAGCTTATCAAATTTAGGGTTTAGGGGGTTAGTTTAGAGTTTATGATTTAAGATTTAGGTTTTAAAATTACGGATTTGACTGTATACTTAAAATATGAAGGATTATGTTAATTTTTAGGCTTAAGGGCTACTTTTGGCCTTATAGTAGTCCCAATTTATCGATTTCGCCTATATGGTATTTTTGCATCAATTTGGCTCATGAAGTAATCGAATTGCATCACCATTTAGGGTTTAGGAATACTTTTATGTTTTATAATCACTTTAGATTGATAAAATTTTATATTTATTCAATCTAGCCCCTAAAATTTTTAACTTGGAATTCATCAGCAAACAAGAACTGTTCATCTTATTCTCAAGTTAAAAAATTTCAGATTTAATACAAGAACTGTTTATTAAATTTTCAGATTTAATACACAGATTTCAGGGGCTAGATTGAACAAATATAAAATTTAAAAGACTCAACATGTCATTTATCCATTTTTATTAAAGTCGGTCAATTTTTTGGTCTAAAGAGCCACATGACACGATCTAATTGGGCTAAAATATTTAAACGGGCGTTACAAAATAAGGGCCAACGGAGGTCACGGTTTTTAGTTCAGCGAAAAATTCTTTAGGGGCCAACGGAGATTCTTTAGGGGCCAACGGAGGTCACGATTTTTAGTTCAACGAAAAATTCTTTAGTGGCCAATTCAAGAAAAAGTACATAGTTTAAGGGGCAATGGAGTCGTTAATCCTTAATTATCCCGTTAGTGTTTATAATAAAATCGAATGCTTACAATTCTTTATTCCGTTATACACTAATTATAACCTTTTGATATAATCGAAAGAAAGCAAAAAAATCATATGCATGTTTGAATATATATTAATGTAAGGATTTGATAAGGATACTCGTTATTTCAATTATGCAAATAAAGAGTAGTTATAAATTATAAGTCAAATTATTAGTTGCTACCTAGAATAAGTAAATTCGACTAAAAATTAATTTTTTATTCAATTCAAAACAAAAAAATTCGAATTGATTTATTTTGAATCGTAATTTTATAAATGTGACTAAAAAAAGTTTGAGATATAAATTAAAATTTAAATAATTCAAATTTTTTAGTAGTTAATGGATTAGTTTTCAAGTTGGACTCAAGACCCACAATGTAACCCCCTAGACCCGCCTATGCGTTACAACGGATCCTAGGAAGTCACATTAGGGTCACAAGAGCGACCCACAGTGAAAATACACTTGAAAACATTTTTTTTTCTTCTCAAAACACTTATCAAACTGTAAAATCAACTTCTGTTTAAAATACAATTTTCGAAAATCATTCAAACACATAACAAAACTTTCAGAAAGCATTTTACAGACACTGACATGAAACAATACATGACATACATGCCCACTAACTATACAGTACCGTACTCCAGAGGCAACGCCGAGGGAACTCCGAACACTGATGTCAAACATTATACTATGCTATAATCTTTTAACCTGCGATGGTAAAAACAACGTGAGCTTGGAAAGGCTCAGTAATACAGAACTACCAAAGGATACTATAAGCTCATGCAGACATATGGTAGGCATAACATTTTTATGATGTTCCAGGCAATACTTGTCTCCATTTATGTTTCGCTGATTTAGTGAATCACTATTCTTGAGGACTACAAGGTTTGTTCTTTCTATGTTACTGAGTATTAAGAGAGAACTTATTGTTCAGAGAATCAACAGAGTGGCGGGTTGGAGTAGTTAAACCACGGAGCCTAGTGTGTTTTAATAAGTTGCAAATCAAACATACATAAGTACTTAACATCATATCATATGGGCACATAACAGATTAAATGCAAATGTTAAATGTTCATACAGAAGTTTACAAGAACTACCCTCCAACTTTACACCAAAATGCAGTCCCCCAGAACTGCATACAGAAGGTCTTACCCTAGGCCTGAGGCGTAGGAGCCTGCCTAAGGGAATGCCTTAGGTCCAGAAAGACTTACCCTAGGCCCGTGGGCGTAGGAGCTTAACAGAACAGCTGGATCAGGGCTGTGACAGACACTTCAATCATAACCCGAGAGTATACCCCAGACAGTAATCGATGTTCAGATTTCAGATATGAATAACATAATACATGTAAGAGACATATTCTACTCAGAGTATCAGAAACAGAAGTTCATGCTTTTGACAGATAAATATGCATACTATTGAGCAGAGCAGAACTCGTTATTCATCATGCAAACAGATTGTACCATCATAGGTCAAACTAACAGATCATACTATCGAGTTTATCGGACAATCAGACAATACCATTACAGATCAAACGATCACATAGCCAGTATACAAGTTGAGCAAACATATATCATGTAGGCAGAGAATGTCATCAAACATAATATTATTCATGATTAATTAATTATACAGTTCATTCAACAGAATATATCACACATGGAACACACTAGGTGGGACATATCATTTTTTGGAGATGTTTGGCATTTACGGAATGAGACATATTGAACTCTTGACAACTTGAACGGATTTCTGAAACGTGGCCCCTATTAGAAAGAATTCATACTAACGGTTTAACCCAGATATTTAGGAGGTGACACATCCAGATCTTTGAAAGCTCAGATATATTATGGTTACTTTAGTCCTTTAAACAACAAGGGCATTATGGTCATTTCGACGTTCATAGAAATTCTAGTAATTATACCAACATTGAAAGCAATGGTTCACAAAACTCGGGTATCATATTTGCTCATTAGTTTTCTATCCAGACATTCAAGAATTTCTAAATTAACGTCTATTAAGTTATCAGATATTTTCAGTGATGTTCCGATTATTTAAGCTATCATGGCCTTTCAGTTATTTTAGTCTTATTAACAAATCCAGAATTTCGTCAAATACATAGCTACTGATTAACTCAGGAGGGTATTTCAGTTATTTTAGACTCAAATAATTCTACCATTTGGTACCTCCAACACTCACGTACTCAACGAGATTAAGGCGTCCTAACTCTCTAGCCCTTTACAGACGATTTATTTATTACAGAACTTGAGGGTATATCTCCATTCCAATTAATCAGACATTTCAGTGTTCGAGGGCATTCCCATCTTTTTGGTCATTACGAACATTCTCAATTAATTCATGTGTTATACAGAGTTAGAGGGATTATCCAAGTTTGTATCACACGCATTGCATAATGATGCCGAAGACTTTCTATTAAAACATACATCTTAGGTAGTATAATTTGCATAATCAGGTCGAATGCAGATTTTTGGTCAATTCCTTTATCATAGGGGTAGTTTAGTCATACTATGCTCCAAGGGCATTTTCGTACTTTCATAAATAATATCTCTCACTCCGAATCTTGGGCCTCGATTCTTACACTTTGTTGTTTAAGTTGCGGATTTAACTGAATTTAACTATTAGAACTTCTGATATTGTTAGCCCATAAGTAATCTTATTCGAATAATTTGGTCCTATAAATTTCCATACTTATTGTTCGAATCTGATTCAAATTAAACAGAATTTATAGTATACGACATCATAAGCATGCATGCGTCAACCAGATATCGACATGTACATAGAGCATACAAGAGGTAGTAATGTATTACCTTAGTTCCAAGTTATACCGGTTGACTCATGATATTACATTCGATCGCATTCGAATCCGGGCTGGATGTCCCATGACATTTCGAATATCAAGATACTTGAATACCTTCAAATACACAAATTAACATTTCAGTTCTTATCCATAGAGCTCTTAACAAAATTAAACACTTTCGGGTTCAAGGTCAGATTCGGAGGCTTTCGGGTTATAATTTCACAAAACGGGCTTCAAAATCGAACTCAGGACGTCGAAAAACATAAAATAGGAGTTTTCGGAAAAATTTGACTTTTTGGTCAACGGTTAAAGTCAACGCTGACGTCAACAGGTCAACGGTCAACGAGGTCAGAGTCAACTAGTCAAAGTCAACGCTGACGTCATGCTGACGTCACTGGTTGACCGGGTTGACTCAACGGGTCAGGTCGGGTCAACGGGTCGGGTCAGACGGTTTGACCGAGCTGACCGGTTCAACCGGTCCAGCCGGTTCAGACCTGGTTAGACCGGTTTGGACACGGTTTTTACCTTTCGATAATGCCTCGTCGGACGGTCGCCGGAATTGATCGCCGGAGACACTTCTGGCACCGATTCTGTTGAAAAAATGAGAGTTCATTAACTCCACAATTCAACCCATACGAAATAAACACGAAATAGGCCGAAATTCTTACCGATAAAGACCCAAAAGGTCAAAACTTCGCCGGAAGAGACGAAGCTCCGACGAAGCCTTTAACGGAGTCGGATGAACGATCGGACACATGGGTTTTGTTCATCTCCTCACCAGGAGCCAGGATCTGGCGGCCGCTTCTCGAATGGACGCCGAGGATGGCCGGAATCTGCAGAAAACAAGACGCTTCAAACCCTAGGTTCGTCGAACCTTTATACGAGTCTTCGCCGGCGATGGGAGGCTCGGTAGCGCGCGTGACGGCCAGGGATGAGGTCGGGACATCGTGACGCTTCCGATGATGCTGGCGGTGGTGACCACGGACCAGCGGTGGGGGCAGATCGGGCGGCCGAACAATTTTTGGGGAAGATGGGTTAGGTGAGGGAATTTTCTGGGTTCTTTCATTCTAATAGAAACACCAAAAATGAGGGGTAGCTGGATTAGTTGGCTAATTATTATAGATACATAACTTAAAATATAATTAAAAATTAAAAGAGTGTATAACAATACCAATGAATGATTTAGCCTGAATGGTTAAGGCTTAGGCTTGCCAAGCATAGGTTATGGGTTCAACACCCCATAGTAGCACCCTCTCCCATTATTCCTCCCTTTCCTTATTTTTTTTATTTATGCATATATTTTAGGGGTGTTACACACAATATTGTCTGATATATGATAAAACTATGAAGAAATATATATGTATATTGTACATGGTTATAGAAATTCGTTTAAATTAGAATCAATTACTACCATAATATTATAAATATCTACAATTAAATTTGAACAGAAACTCAAACAATTCGACTCGACTATAATTTCTTTACTCAGCTAAAAAAACTAATTAAAATTTAAATTATTAAATAGGACTCAAAAATTCGACTAACTTAAAAAAAATTGACCTGAACGATCGAATGTTGACCCTAAGTTACAAGGATCTGTTTCTTTATTGTTGAGATATATATATAACAGAAGTGTAGAAGTCGAAAAGGAATAAATATCCATTGAAACAGGGAATGAAAGCTACTGGAGATTTGCATGGCATGCTAAATAGTAACCAAGATTCTGTCGATGCAACAATTGACAGATTTACCACACTAAACAAAGCAAATAACGGGAGAGTTTAAAGAACTACAATATAAAAAACAGTTAAAAACGTCTATTTTAAATATTATTAAAATATATAACATTTTAAGTTGTTTCGTGGGTAATATTTTTTTTTTGATAATACAGGAAATTCACAGCCACAAATGGCTAGTTGCAGCCTTCCTCGAGCACCCTCACGTGCACCTCCGCCTGTGGTTCCGGCAACCAAACATTATCCCGATGTTCGCCATTGCACCATCGCGCAAGAAAATCCGCCACCTTGTTCCCTTTCTGTCCAATGTGTTGGATCCACACTTCCCATTCCCGGCACAATAAGTCAAAAATTAGATCAACGATTCGTGGATAATATTTTAAGTTGTACATAAAATAATATTTTAGTTATAGCCGAAAATATTATCAAAATATATAATATTTAGGTTATGTGGATAATATTTTAAATTGTGCACTTTTAATATTTTAAGTTGTAACATAAAATATTGTACGTTTTTAATAATATTTTAGGTTAGTCTTTTTTAAGCTGTTATACAACAGACTCACGTGGTCTTCGTGAATAAAAACCAGAAGAGAAAGATTGTAGTAATTAGAGGTGAGCAAAACTCGACTCGAAAACAAAACATGATATGATAAATATATGCATAACTTATATGATTAAAGAAAGTCGTTTAAATTAGAATTAAATTGTATCATAACATGATAAATAATTACAATTAAATTTGTATATGAACTAGAAAACTCGACTCGAATAAAATTTTTTAAAATAAAATTTAAATTGTAAAATATAATGTGTCAACTCAAATAATTCAAATTTTTTTTACTCAACTCGATCGAACGCTCATCTTTAATAATAATTAATTATAATAAAATAAACATAACGAAAATACTGTTGTCAAGTCAAGTCAACTCAAGAGGCAACTAAAAGGCTAAAGTGGTATTGATTGTTCTGTGTAAGTAGTAGTATTAGTAATGGCAGACAAGCAGAGAGAAAAACAATATTCCATCAATGGAAAAGTGAAGAAAGAAAAGATTTGATTATGTTATAAAGGAAGTAAGAAATGATTAGCGGCGGGTTAAATCTTATAAACAACGCTTTGCCGACATTCATTACTCCTCTCTGGAAACCCGAAACTGGAAACAATCCATGTATTTACTATTTACTTTACCTTTTTTATCATTATATTTTTGCACTTCTAAATTCTAAAATTTTTCAGTCAATTTTAAGTTTAGGTGATACTCCTATAAGATTTAGGTCATTTTGAGTTCATGTTATTTTTTTAAATAATTCAGATTTGAGATTCTATCTTTGTAAGACGGATCATTTTGAATTTAAATTACTTTAGATTCATTCATATTTGAAGCTCAAATTTTTGGGCAAGTATGCTGTGTGACAACCTAAAAAGGCCAACTTAAAATGGTACTAAAACATATAGCATTCTTTTAAGTTGCAATATAAAATGTTAGATACACGTAATCTAAAATGTTATATGTTTCGATAACCTAAAATATTATATGCTTCGATAACATTTTTTGTTGTAACCTAAAATGCTATCTCACGCACAAACTAAAATGTTACCCACGCACAACAAGAAAATATTAATACATTTTAATATTATTTTCAGTTACGTGTTTTTTTAACCATTTTTTAAGTTGTCGTTATGTAGACTTTCCGTAAATTTTCTTGAACCGAATCACTATGGATTAGGTTATAATCACTTCATGTTTGGATCTTCAAAAGGCTAAACAAGTAATTCACATAATTCAACCCGATTGTGATCTTTTTTGTTGAAATCAAATTAACTTTAAAGCGTATATTATGTTGATAGATTGGTGATGATAACCTATCATTATTTTACATTTGAATGCACTAAACATCGTGTCATCAGACTATTGACAAAGGAGGGGAAAGGGGAAGGGCCCCAACGATATATAGACGACATGATCACGAGGCCTACTGTCTTCCACATATAATCAATCGAAATATCCCCAGCTTTTTGAAAAACTGTGTTAATGAACTGGGTCCCAAAACAAGTGTTTGAAGGATAGCCCTAAAAATAGAGAGACACTGCCCCCACGTTTTCATTGTTTCTCGGTTTCAACGTTGCATAGAGCATTCTTGAATTATGGCACTTCCCTTTTGTGATCCCTTCGGGTCTGTTTAGGTGTACTGTGATGTAACATATCCTTTGTAAATGGTGGTCACCTTTTCTCATTGGAACTTCCCCTTTTGGGGCTGTTTGGGTTTTTTTTTTTCTTTCAAAACCTATATTCTCAGGGTATTCTTTCTTTCTTTCAACCCTTTTAAGTTCATTCCCTTAACAAATGAAACATTCAGTTGTTTGACCCACCTTCCTGATGCTAATTAATCAGTCTGAGAGAAGAAAATAACACAGATTAACAAACAAGTAAAGCAAAAAATGGTTCAACCCCTTCGAAAGAAATTATTGTTGTCTATAAATATTGTTACATATTGACTCAAATTTTAATTGACAATTAAGTTAATTTTTATTGTAATTTTAGTGGTTAAAGAATATTTAGTACTTAGGTTTATTTAATACTTGAATATTTATATTACATAATAAGTCTTAAGAAATAAAGTTTCTTGTTGACCAAGTATTTGAATATATATAGTATGCCTTTAATCTTTAGAATTATGATGAGAGAATTATATTAGAGAGATGCAATCCCTTTTATGATCTCTACAACTATCAATGACCTAAAAACAATTAAACCATTTAAAGTTGGGGCAATTGCCCCTCCCACCCTCCATTTAGCTCCGTCTCTGGTATGTAGCAAATATGAATATTGTAGGGACGTTAGGAGAGCCTTTTTGGATACACTTTCATTTTTAGAATACATAAAATATCAAGTATTTGTACTCTTCAAAATATCTAATTTTATGGTATATTATTTATTTTCTCCGCATGGGAAGGTAGACAATGACCAAACACTTCAAATTTAAAGTTTTGTTTAGCATTACTTTTCAAACCAGCTTTTGGTTTCAAAAGCTGGTTTGAGGCCAAAAGATGTACTAAGCAGCTGCTTTTTGAAAAGTGATTTTTAACTTAAATGTAAAAGTTAAAGATTTTAGCTTTTACAGTTGTAAAAGTGATTTTGAGAGTCAGATTACAATTTTAACATTCATTTGTTATTGTGTTTATTTATATTTTATAAATTTATAATTCTTTACAAAGAATAATTATATAATTAATAATTTTTTTAATTTTAAAATGATATATATTTATTCATGTCAAATTTTTTAAATAAAATATTTCAAACTATTATATTTTTATGGAACACGTATAATTATTAAAAATATATTTATTAATAAAAATATTTTTATAATAATTTAAGCTGATATAATTCATATATTATAACATTAGAGAATTTGAATATCATTTATATATATACATACATATATATATAACTTATAATATCATGTCCAAAATAATCATTTATCTTCTTAAAAGCACTTTTTGACATCAATGTTGAACACTAAAATCTTACAACCAACTTTTTTAAATCTATTTTCAAAAGCAATGCTAAACTAACCCATCTCTTTTGCGTGTCTTGTTTTACGTTGATATCGCTTTAATTACGTCTTTGCTTTTATATATATATATATATATATATATATATATATGCTATGCACATGTTAATTTACCGTTTTGGCATCATTTCTTAACCATTAAAGGGGAGAATGGATAGATTGATGGCCCCTAGGGGTGGGGTTTAATTGGGAAAATGTTGAATATATCTTCTAAACCAAACCCAATACCAAAATCTTATCTGTCTCACCATAATTTTATCTTCCTTTTTTGCCTCTTCTCCCTTGTAGAGATAAACATGAAGTGGGCAATCTTTAAATGTGGCTACATATAGAGAGAAAGAGGTAGATAACAGCCCAGCTCAGCCAGTTTGGGGGGACAAAATATAAACCAAGCACCTAAAGTTTGATTTTAGGTTGGATCTGGTGATTAGCACACTCGTGCAAGCAATGCACCTAGTCACACACCCCTTCATGTCATTCTTGATTCTACTCCTTGTAGGCCACTGCCTAATCTTTGCTCTTTAACCTTAATTGCCGCTTCATCCTTTTTAATTATTGCCATCTCTCTCGTTTATCAACTCGATAATAGAGATGGTAATCAAGGACGAAGTCATATATTATTATCTCTCGGTATTTGATTCTAACTCTAATGGAGTAGAGTTGTTAATTTTATTATTAACATGAAATAGATGTTAAATAGTGTTATAAACTTGATGAATATCGGATTTAATCCTAATCATTGTATCTCACCCTGTTCCATTTGACTTTTTATAGAAGGAAGATTTACAATCATAATCGTAAACTAAACGTATAATTTGGGTATTTTTTATAATCATTGACACACAAAAAACTAATTAACTGAAATCATACAAGAACCATACAAGGAAAATATTAAAAACTCAACCAAAAGGCTCGAACAAAATATAGATAGAAATAGATCTGATTGCATCGGTAAATGAACCACAAAAGAGGATCATACTAATGAAAAATCAGCAAGCCACATATCCAAATCCAATCCGAGAGCCCAAAGCAAGGAAGATCAACAAGATAATAAATAAGTGTTATCTTGATCAGTCGAGGTGACGTCAAATCTAACCTAAAAAAATGAAATAAATGATCAAACGACCGACAAAGAGGATTGAAAATGCGCCAAAAGGCTGGGGAAACGTGTTATAAAGAGGATCAAACTACAAAAGAGACGGACATGTTAAAAACCCAACTAAAAGACTCGAACAAAATATAGATATGAACATATCTGAATGTATCAGTAAACAAACCACAAAAGAGGATCAAACCATTGAAAGATCAGCAAGCCACATGTCTAAATCCAATCTTAGGGTTCAAAGTAAGAAAAATTTACAAAACAATAAATAAACAACATCTTGATCAGTCGAGGTGACATCAAATCTAACACTGAAAAAACCAAACGAAAAAAAAACGATCAATGAGTCGATAAAAAAATTGAAAACATGCCAAAAAGACAAAAATATGTCATAAAGATATAGTTATATTTATTAAAAATTAAAAATTAAAAAAATAGGAGAAATAAAAAAACAAAGAAAAAAACGAGAAATATCGACGGTAAACTACCAATATCAAAGTTGAAGTCGTGGCTAAAACAAAAATGGAAAAAGTTGAGTATGCTGCCCGGATATGAAAACCCTTATTCCATTAATATTTTAATTTTTTATATAATACTTTCAATTCACATTTGACATATAGACGTGGAGAAATAATACATGCATATCTAAACTAAGTAGTTAAGGGTTTACGTATAAATTTATTGTATTGTATTTGTATTTTTAAAAGCTATCTATAAGTAAAGTTGTATTTTCAAATATCAGATGTGATGGGACGGCCTGAATAAATATTACTAGAACTGTTTCATATCCACTTTTTTAAAGAAAAATGTCTCACTTCAACTGACCTTCATTGTGACTCTCAAAATAAATAAATAAATAAATAAATAAACTAACCTTCATTGTGGGAAAAAAACACACACCATTCGAGGTGGATTTTTTCAAAATTCCCTGCAATTTAGCTTCGCTTTATACTTTTTTTCCATTTCGAGTTTTTATAGTTTTTTATTAATTTAGATCGACTCACATTATATATCTAGGTGGGTGAGTCTTTAAAAAGATTTTTTAAAGTTTTGTTTTGATTAATCTAGATCAACTCACATCACACGTCTAATTTTGGTGGGTGAGTCTTTCAAAAAATTTCTACATACACAAAGCCTCAATCTGATCAAGACCTATTTAAAAGATACCAATATATTTATCACTTGGACTCCCGCTAATTTTTTTTCTAGTGTTTCTTTGGATGATCAAAGAGAGCAAATAAAAGGAATCCTCATGTTGTCTATATTTTTATAAGTGTAAATTTCAGCTTTTTGATTTTGAAAATGGTTTAAATATTATTAAATAAAAGAATCATACATATTAAAATTTAAATTTTACTATCAACTATCAATTTGAGCGGGTGGTAGAACGTTTACATGATAAATGGATTTATGGATCTTGCATCTCAGTGTTCCCAGCAAAATATGGAGATCGTGATTCGTTCTGGAGACGGAAACAGGCTAAAACAAGGACTGTGCACTCGGAACAGACAGAGAATTTGCAATCCAAGCACTCAACGAAATAGCGATCGGAGGATGAGGTTAATCAACACAATACGTTTGATCAAAGCATGTAGGGCTACGTGGCGGCTGACAAATTGGAAATTCTGCACAATTGCGCAGTGGGATGGTGGAAGCAGCCGTGGAGTATTAAGGAATTAGCAGTGAGATTGTACTTATCAGAGGTTGAGGGATTGTCGATATTACGCATTGATGGTTATATGATTCTTCTCATGTTTAAGGATCCAACAACACACGACAAGATATTGCAATTAGAATCTGTCTGAGAGTGCTTTTCGAAGTTGGACCGGTGGTCGCCGGAGTTAGTAGTAGAAACGAGGAGGGTTTGGCTCTCGGTCAGAGGTGTACCGATTCACGCGTGGTCACAAGATTCTTTTGAGAGCATTGCACATATATGAGGGAAACTGGTACGTTTAGTTGATGCTACAGACTCCCCTCAGTCCTTTGAATGCGGTTAGATGCTAATTGAAACATCGGTCATGCCGTTTATAGAAGCTAAGATAAATTTGGAGGTGGAAGGCGTGTCCTACCCTTTGTTTATTAAAGAACTTAACATTTTTGGCTCGTGGGTCGACTGTAAGTGTATGATGGTACTGTATGAGGATGAAGATAGTGACTCGTCGGCCTTGGGCTCGTTAGGGAAAGCGTTGAAACCGGGGTCTGACCGTCCTTCGGAGGAGCTAAGGGATAAAGAACCGGCTAGGGTGACAGCTGCCCTAGTGCGGGTAGAACAGTGGCATTGCAATCATCTTTGGGAAGTTAGTAAACAGCTGGACCTTGCCAATATTGAGCAGGTCGTACATGATTCGCAGGAGGATTCCGAGCTGAGAGAATTGCTGGATGGTAGGATAACAGGGTTGACGAATGTACATCGGACCGATCGAAGGGTAGTTGAGATTGCGGTGAGTCCTACAGTTGGTGATCATCCTACGGAGAATAGTTTGAGTGCGATTAGGAGTCTGCCGCTAGAATTGGATGCTAGTATCATGGAGTTGGTTGAGCCAAATTCAAATACAATAGATGTGGCGGTTAAAGATTCTTCAAGGGTTCAGTTGATGGTTCAATCAGATATCGCGAACCATAATGTTCCGCTTTGGGTTAATGGTCGAAAAATCAAGTCTGTGAATCTACTTTCGGGAGCACCTTTGACGCGGAAACCTGGCAGGGGCAGGCCGCGAAAACAAATTGCGCGAGTTCCTTCTCAGGTAGCTAACACATCTTTATCTGATTCGGATTTCCAAAATAGACATCAAATTCTACATAGAGAAGTCACGGCTACAGTTGCTTTGGGTAACATAGTGAGGGTCATGACAGTGGGTTGCGAAGAAGATATTATTAAGGACCTTACTCGAGTTTTTTTCTAGAGATAAGTGTGGCCTGTGAGGATGCGCGTTGTGTCTTGGAACATCAGGGGGTTAGGTTCTTCATTGAAGCGATGAGCGGTGAGTGATTTAATTAAAAAACAACGGGTTGATTTGGCGATGTTTCAAGAATCCAAGTTAGATGAAGTGTCTTCTTTGATGGCTGCGAGTTTATGGTATTCCGATGGATTTGAGTTTGTCATTTCACCTTTAGTAGGTGCCTCGGCTGGACTGGTAACCATGTGGGAAGGTTCCCGATTTCACCTAACATCGGTGGAGGTGGATCGCCACTTTATACTCTTGCACGGGAGGTGGTGCGCCGAGAATTTGAATTGTTATATTCTGAATGTTTATGCTCCGTGCGATGTGTCGGCTCAAGGATTGTTATGGCTGCGTCTTGGGGATTTGATTCTTAGTTCTCCAGGTCCTTGGTGTATTGCGAGTGACTTTAATTTGGTTCGATGGCTATCGAACGTGCTGGTTGTAGTTCACTTCCGACAGACATGGAAGTTTTTTTTTGAGTTTATTGATTCTGTTGGACTTGTGGATTTGTTGTTAAGAGGGAAACATTTTACTTGGTTTGGAAGGGGTTCTCGTCGGAGTCGTATTGATAGGTTTTTGATTTCGTCATCTTGGGTAAATGCTTTCTTCAATATTGAACAATCTTCTTTGTCTAGAGGGGTTTCGGATCATACTCCATTGTTATTGTTATGTGATGATCAAGATTGGGGACCTCGCCCGTTTCACTTCATTAACTGTTGGTTGGATGACAAGAAACATATTCAGGATTTGGCTGCAAAGTGGTGTCGGTTATCAGAATTAGGTGTTAGGAGTGAAAACATAATGGTGAAACTTAGGCATTTGAAGAAGTTTCTGCGGAGTTGGAATTGCACTGTATTCAGAGATGTTGAGCAGGAAATTAATTCGCTTCAGCTTCAATCAGAGGGTCTAGATGCTAATGGAGTTGATGAGGATCCGAGTGGGACTGAATCGGAGTTGCTAGAGTGGAGGCGGGGTTGGTTGCAGTTGCTTTGGCGTGCCATAAAACGTAATGAGTCCCTTTGGAGACAAAAATCACGAGCTATTTGGTTGCATTTAGGGGACAGAAATACGACTTTTTTTCCATCGCGCGACTAAGCTTAGAGTAGTTCAAAATTCAATTTCCGACTTGATGGTAAAGGGTCGTTGGGATATGGATGTGCGTCGGTTACGCGCCCACATTGTGGGTGCTTTCTCTTCACATTTTGCGGCTTTTGATCGGTTGTGTGCATGGTGCATTGAGGGTGATTTTCGACAGGATGGCGAGGAGGATAATGAGGGGCTGGTGGCACCGTTTTGTATTGAGGAAGTATGGGAGGTCATCCAAGGTTGTGACGGTTCGAAGTCGCCAGGTCCGGATGGCTATAGTATGGCTTTCTTTAAGTCATGTTGGGATGTAATACAAGGGGATGTGCTACGTTTTTTTGGAAGTTTTCTTCACTTCGGGTACTCTAGCTCCGAGCGTGAATTGTACTTTTCTTGTATTGATTCCGAAGATTGATTCTCCGAGGACATTACGTGATTATTGGCCGATTAGCCTAGTCAATTCTATATACAAAATTTTAGCTAAGGTGCTAGCAAAGAGGTTGCAAAAGGTGTTGGGTGGATTGATAAGTGAAAATTAGTCAGCTTTTGTTCATGGACGGAATATTATTAATGGCATTTTACTGGCTAATGAGGTTATTCATTCTTTGCGTAAGAGTTCTCTGGGTGGCTTCATTCTCAAGTTGGATTTTGCTAAAGCGTACGATTGTGTACGGTGGGATTTTTTGGACCATATGCTTATGCGCATGGGTTTTTGTGAGACTTGGCGACATTGGGTGATGGAATGTGTATCTACTGTTCAAATGTTGGTTTTGCTAAATGGTAATGCAACGAAAGAATTTTCCTTAGGCCGTGGTTTAAGACAGGCGTGTCCTCTATCGCCTCTGTTGTTTGTTATTGTGGTTGAGGCTTTGCACAGTCTTTTGGTTCAGGCTGAGGAGACGGGTCTTATACAGGGGGTGTGTTTAGTTTCGGGTGTGTCAATTTCGCATCTACAGTTTGCGGATGACACAATTTTAATTTTTGAAGCATCGTCTGGTTGTGCTGATAACATCCTCCGATTGCTATGTTGTTTTCAAGTCTGCTCTGGTTTGCAAATTAATTTTGGTAAGTCCTCGTTGTTTGCTATCGGAGTTGAGGATGTATTGGTCGACTCTTGTGCTAGTGCTTTGGGATGTTGCCGTGGTGCCTTTCCGTTTACTTATTTCGGGATTTCGTTAGGGGTTAATCCCCGTAGTGTCGCAGTTTGGGAGCCCGTTATTGCCAATATTCGATGGAAGCTTGCTGGTTGGAAGCGAACTTCATTATCATTCGCGTCTCGGGTCACCTTGGTTAATTCAGTCCTATCCTCACTACCTGTTTATTACATGGGCTTGTTTAGGATTTCGAAAGGAGTAATTGCGGCCATTGATAAGGTGAGGCGTGCTTTTCTTTGGGGAGGTGTGAGCTTACATCGCAAAATGAGTCGAGTGAGCTGGAAAATGGTATGTCGACCGCGTCATTTGGGTGGTTTAGGGGTAGCGGATCTACAGATTCGGAACACAACATTGCTAGCGAAGTGGTCGTGGCGTTAAAGGGCTATTATCGTGGCAAAATATGGTGAGGCTACCCAATGGTGGCGTTTTAATTCTTCACATCAGTGTATGATGTCCGTTGTTTGGAAACAAATTGTGCAGACGGCTTGTTCAGTTGATATTCAGAGGCATTTGCACGATAATTTTTTATGGCAAGTAGGGGTGGGAGTCGTGTGCTTTTTTGGTTTGATGCCTGGTGCGTGGATAAGCCCTTAAAAGATATTTTTCCACGTTTGTTCTCCTGTGTTCGGAATCGATTAGCCTTGGTTGTGGATTACTCGGTACAAGGGGCATTTCGACATACTTTGTGGTCTGATTTTTTCCGTCGACCTCTTCGCTCGTTTGAGGTGGGGTGGCTTCATGAGTTGTGGTCTGTTGTGGGTGATACACGTCTTCATGTTGGCTGTCGCGACATATTGGTTTGGTCTCCGGATGCTCAAGGGCTCTTCTCGGTTAAGTCTATTTCTCAGCTGTTGATGTTAGATCGAGGGGGTGAAAGAGACTTTGGTGCTTGTTTTACGTGGAAGATTCTCGTGCCGCCTAAGGTACAAGTTTTTTTATTGTTTGTTTGGTTGCGCCGTTTGCCTACTTTTGACCTTTTGCGACAACATGGTATTGTTTTTTATTGTTAAAGCACGTTGTGCATATGGTGTAAGGATGGTGAGGAGGATGTCGATCACCTGTTATTTTCCTGCTCTTTTGTTTAGAACATTTTGGATTGGTTTCGGTGTTGGTGGGGCGTGTGTTTGCCTTTACCGAAGAACTTGTCAGCTTTTTTCATACCAGATTTTCATTGTTCATTTTCTAGTGTGCTTCGTTGCTTGTGGATCTCGAGTGTGGCAGCTTTGTTTTGGTCAATTTGGCTCGCGTGCAATGAGATGGTTTTTAATAAGAAGTTGTTATCGGCATCAGAGATTTCCTTTTTAATCAAATTGTGCTCGTTTTATTAGATGAGAACGTTGCGAGCCGATCTCCTCATTAGTGAGGCGTTGTGGTGGGAATGCCCAAGCCCTTTTTCCGAGCCTTTCGTCGTTCGACTGGTGCGCAAGGGAATTTGTTGGGAACCTCTAGTTGAGGGAACTTTAAAGTTTTCGGTTGACGGGTCTGCACGTGGTAAACCTGGTCCAGCAGGCTTTGGGGGTGTGTTGCGAGACGATCAAAGTAGGATATTGGCTCTGTTTTCTGGTCTGCTTGGTTGCCTTGAGTCTAACGAAGCTGAGTTGCGGGCAATTGCGTTTGCCTTATCATCTTTTCGGAAGTCGGCTTGGTCGTCTTTCCCGTTGGTGGTGGAGTCGAATTCCATGATCGCTGTTAGTTGGATACTACATGTGGACAAGCGTTCGTGGCATCTTTGGGATGTTTTTCATGAGATTGATAGCGCTTGCCTCAGTTTACCTTTCATGTGTTTCTTGCATATTTTCCGTGAAGCGAATGGTCTAGTTGATGCATTGGCTAAGGAGGGGGTCTCACGTGCTTCTTTATTCCTTGCTTGTTAACGATCTTGTATGGGCGTTGTTTTCTTGCGTCGAGAGGGGTTTTCATTACTATTCAGGTTGTCTTTCCTCTCTTTGTCGTCTACGGGTCGTACTTTTTTCTTCCGCTAGGCTTAGGGCGGTTTTTAACGAGGCGACCGTATGCCGTTTCGTTGTATATCATTCTTTATAATATACGACTTTTGATGAGTAAAAAAAATTAAAAAATTTAAATTTAGATATTTATAAATTAAATAAACTGAATTAAGAAGATTGCTCGCATAACGAGCTTCTGTAATACTCCGTTTAAATACTGATAATTATAAAAGAAAATACGTATTGATGCAACCAAACCAATTTCTGGTGGATAAAAATTCTTTGCCCCTTTTCAGTGTCACTTTCTATGTCCCAACATTAAAAAATTAAATTTCAAGCCTTAACCCTAAATTCTAAATCCTAAACACTACACCTTACCCTAAATTACATAAACCCTAACCACAACCTAACCTTAAACTTTAAACCCTAAAACCTAAACTTAGTTTTTAGTATGGAAGCATAAATAGGGGCACAAAAAGAAGCAAAAAAATTCTATTCACTTCTGTCACCCTGGCTGAAATTTTAAGAGACAATAATAAAGTTAAAACGGTTTTTTCACAAAATCTAAATTTCTTGCACGGCTGGAGAATAGCATAGTCAATGTTGTACAAAAACTAAATTAAAGATGAAAAAAACACACAAAGGAGTTTAACATCTTTGGCTAGATGTGACCTTTTTAATTCCTTGTATTGACATGTTAGAAGATGGCTGTCGAAAAATTCATCGTTGATAGGATTGGATGTTGTAAAAAGATAAATATAGTATTACAAAAGAAATCATTGATTTTTGAATTTTTAAAATACTTTTAAAATTATTTTCTTAATTTACTTAAAGTTGTTACCATAAAAATAGCATTGACCACTTTTCAAAGTAAACCAGATTGAAAATCTCTTCAAACTTAGTGGAGGATTTTGTGGAACTAACCAGTGAAGTTTTTTTTAACGTAAAATGCCCACTTCCTTCTATATATATGTTTTCCAAGTTATCAGTTCACAGATGAACGAAAAACACTTTTTTATGGGTTTTCTTTTCTTTTGTTGCTTCTGATCTTAAGTTATTGATTCTTAGAAGGGCTTGTTGAATCTTGAGGGTTTCAAAATAAACTTTAAGGACAATGTCCTCTTACACGCCTCAAGCCAGAATTCTTTTTTAACATTCTTAAGGTTTATTATGGCCATTGATCCACCACCCACCGATCTTTCATCCAGTATTACTGATGGAGTTTTGTCTAAACAAGCCTCCCTTCACCAACGATTTATGCAAAGCCATATCCAGACATCTCCAAAATTCTGGTGTTCGATGGATAAAACTTCAAACGTTGGCAAGAAAAGATTAGTTCGTTGTTGGATATGCATGTTGTTGCTTGAGTGCTCAATGAACCCAAACTAGAGCCTGTTACTGATAAGTGGGTTTATGGAAATAAGGTTTGCAAGCATACAATAATTTTTACTCTACCCAATGAATTATTTGATGTTTATTGTTTATACAAGGAAGCCAAGCAGATCTTGGATTCTATGATTCTCATGTATACTACTGAAGATGTTAGGAAGCAAAATTTTTTTGTTGGAAACTTTTACAAGTGGGAGATGACAAATGAAAAAGACATCACCCTCAGATTAATGAGTACCATAAGCTGCTGGAAAATCTTAAAGCCGAGAACATTAATATGCCAAATGCATTTGTTGCCGGAATATTCATTGAAAAATTACCTGATTCGTGGAATGAATACAAACAACAGTTGAGACACAAACCAAATCAGTTATCCTTAACTGACCTGATTACTTACATCATCATTGAAGATACAAATAGGAAGAATTTAAAAGTTAAAAGAACGAGAGGAATGACCGTGAAAGCTAATCTGGTGGAGGATCATAATTTACATCAAAATAAAAGGTATGATCGCAACTATAGCAATAAACATAATTATGCTCATAAAGTTTCTAGCCATGTTTTCATGAAAAAAGGTGATTGCTATGTATGCAGAAAATCAGGTCATCATGCTCATCAATATAGGAAAAGAGTGAAGAGAAATAATCCTCCTTAACCAAGGGTTAACTTGGTTGAAAGAGATGACATAATAATTGTTGTGATTTCTCAAGCTCTTTCTATTGTCAATGTGAAAGATTGGGTGGTAGATTCTGGTGCAACAAAGCACATTTGTGCCGTTAGAAAAACATTTTCTCTTATACTCTAACAGGGGATGAAAATAAGATGATCTACCTTGCTTATTCTCACACCACCAAAGTGCTTGGTAAAAGAAAAATATCTCTGAAACTCACATCTGGCAAGACATTGGAGTTAATTGATGTGCTGTATGTACCTGATATTAGAATGAATTTTATTTCTGTTTCCCTTTTGATTAAGGCTGGGGTGAAAGTTTCCTTTGAATCTGATAAGCTAGTAATTACTAAAAATAATGTTTTCATTGGGAAGGGTTATTGTAACCATGGACTCTTTGTGTTGAATGTTTCTGAAGTTATTAATAATGCATCTTCTTCTTTGGTTTATTTGATTGATTCGCTTGATTTGTGGCATGCAAGATTAGGACATGTTAGTATCTCCTATATTAAGAAAATGCGATTATTGAGTTTAATAATAGGTTTTAATAGTGGAAACTTTGATAAAAGTGAAACTTGTGTTGAATCTAAATTGACTAAAAAATCTTGTCATTTTGTTCAAAGAGAGACTGAATTTAGTTTAATTCACATTGATCTAGGAGACCTAAAACAAACCATGACTAGAGGTGGCAAAAATAATTGTGTTACTTTTATAGATGATTACTCACGTTATACTAAAGTCTATTTGCTTAGAAATAAAGATGAAGCCTTCAATATGTTTCTAATTTATAAACCTGAAGTAGAAAATCAGTTAAACAAAAAAATTAAGAGAGTTAAATAAGATAGAGGTGGTGAGTATGTCTTGTTTAACGACTTTTGTGAAAATAAAGGTATAATTCATGAAACAACTCTCTCTTATTCACCTCAGTCAAAAGGTGTAGCTGAACAGAAAAATAGGACCCTTAAAGAAATGAGGAATGTTATGCTTATTAGTTCTTCTGCACCTAATAATTTGTGGGGTGAAGCTTAATTGTCTACATGTCATTTACAAAATAGGATATTTTATAAAAAGATTGATAAAACACCGTATGAATTGTGGAAAGGCTATTCACCTAACCTTGAATATTTAAAAGTGTGGGGGTGTTTTGCTAAAGTCATGTTGCCTGATTCTAAAAAAAAAAAAATTGGTTTTAAAACCTCTGATTGCATGTTCATAGGATATGCTGAATATAGTGCTGCATATAGATTCCTTGTTTTGAAAAGTGAAGTGCTTGATCGTAATATTATTGTCGAGACAAAGAATGCTGAATTTTTTGAGAATGTGTTTCCTTTTAAACCAGAACAAATTTCTCATGCTAATTCAAGTAACACTTCAAGTTTTAATGAACCTGACCAAAGTGAGTATGAAAATACCTTTGAGGATTTAAGAAGATGTAAGATGCAAAGGAAAACAACTTCATTTGGACCTGATTTTTACACTTTTTTTATTGACAATGATCTGTTAACTTTTTCTGAAGCTATTTCATCCGTTGATGCACCACTTTAGAAAGAAGCAATTAAAATCGAAATTAATTCTATTTTAAAAAACAAAACTTGAGTTTTAGTTGATTTACCTCATGGTGCCAAACTCATTGGTTGTAAATGGATTTTTAAAAGAAAATATAATTCTGATGGTTCTGTTGATAAATTTAAAGCTAGACTGGTCGCCAAAGGTTTTACCCAAAAAGAAAATGTCGACTATTTTGACACTTTTGCTCTTGTAGCAAGAATTGCTTCTATACGAAATTTAATAGCACTAGCTTCAATTCATAAAAATTTTATACACCAAATGGATGTTAAAACTGCCTTTTCAAATGGTGATTTAGAAGAAGAAATTTACATGGTGCAACTTGAAGGTTATATTGTTTCTGGTCAGAAAAATAATGTTTGCAAACTCACTAAATCTTTATATGGTTTAAAGCAAGCCCCCAAACAATGGCATGAGAAATTTAATAATGTTTTGATTTCATATGGTTTCTCGACTGTTGAAGTTGATAGATGTGTGTATACCAAAAGTTTGGATAGTGAGTGTGTGATTATTTGCCTGTATGTGGATGACATGCTTATTTTTGGAACCAACCTTAATATTATTCATGAAACTAAGATGTCCCTTGCTTTTAAATTTGATATGAAAGATATGGGTGAAACAAGTGTAATTTTAGGAGTCAAAATCATAAGGAATGAGAATAAAATCATGCTTTCTCAAGAACACAATGTTGAAAAACTTCTAAAAAAGTTTGGATACTTCGATGTGTCACCTGTAAGTACCCCTTATAATGCCAATGCTCAATTGAAGAAACATAGAGGTGATCCAGTTGCTCAATCTGAATATGCACAGATTATTGGGAGTCTGTTGCATTTGATGAATTTTTCTCGTCCTGACATAGCTTATACTGTGGAAAAATTGAGCAAGTATACACATAGTCCTAATAACGATCATTGGGCTGCAATAGTCTGAGTAATGAAATACTTGAGAGGTACCATTAACTATGGTATTTGTTACGGTGGATTCCATGTTGTGTTGGAAGGCTACAACGATGCAACCTGGATTTTAGATTCAGATGAGACAAAATTCACTAGTGGATACGTATTCGCCTTAGGAGGTGGTGCAGTATCATGAAAATCAGTAAAACAAGCTATCATTGTTAAGTCAACAATGGAGTCTGAATTTGTTGCCTTAGAATTGGTTAGTAATGAGGTTGAATGGCTAAGAAATTTTTTAGCTAACATTCTTTTGGGAATAAAGCCAACGCCTTCCGTATCCATGCATTGTGATTGCCAAGCAGCAATAGCTATAGCGAAAAATAAAACATTCAATGATAAAAATAGACACATACGTTTGAGACATGACGTTGTGAAGCAGCTGTTGAAAGATGGAATAATTTCCATTGATTATGTGAAATCAGAATTAAATCTGACTAATCCCCTAACCAAACCCTTATGAAGGAAAATGATATATGAAACATTGAGGGGAATGGGACTTGAATTAATGTGAAATCAATAATGATGAAAATCCAACCTCTAATTGGAGAACTCGAGAAAGAGGTTCATATGGGTAATAACAAGTCATGTATTGATTCTGCTAGCACTAAATTTGTTACCCTTTTCCTATGGTGTGAGAAAAGTGCTATACTGTATGAACTAAGAGGGTAAGTTGTCAAGCTTTTAATGATTTCATATTCCTTACGGATAGGGTGTCGACTGCAGTACATGCTTGATTAAATCACCTATACGAGTGTGGGGTAGGGCCGCTCCTATGAGAGTGTGACAAAATCTCTAGAGCGCTCATGAAAAACCAGGCGCACATATGACCTATTAGCGTAAAACAGAGTTAAACAACAAGATTGTGTAAGTGTAATGAGGTTGGTAAGACTTCAATATACAATGAGGGTTCTTAGTTCATAGAAACTATTGTTTCACTACTTACTCTATATATTTGGCGTATCTGTCTAGTTTTGGTTCATAGTCTATTGGACACCAATTCGAAACATTACACTCTTATTTTAAACCCATTACATAAACTGTGAATCTCTTTTGTAATATGTGGGGGATTGTTGTAAAAAGATAAATATAGTATTACAAAAGAATTCACTGCTTTTTGGATTTTTAAAATACTTTTAAAATTATTTTCTTAATTTACTTAAAGTTGTTACCATAAAAATAGCATTGACTACTTTTCAAATTAAATCAGATTGAAAATCTCTTCAAACTTAGTGGAGGATTTTGTGGAACTAACCAGTGAAGTTTTTTTAACGTTAAATGCCAACTTCCTTCTATATATATGTTTTCCAAGTTATCAGTTCACAGATGAACGAAAAACACTTTTTTACTAAGGCTGGGTTTTCTTTTCTTTTGTTGCTTCTGATCCTAAGTTCTTGATTCTTAGAAGGGCTTGTTGAAACTGGGGGTTTCAAAATAAACCATAAGGACAATGTCCTCTTACACGCCTCAAGCCATAATTCTTTTAACATTGGATACATCTATTTTTAGAATCCTGTTGAGGTGATCGGCCACTGAATTTTTAGTTCCTTTTTGTCGCGGATTTTTAGATCGAAATCTTAAAATTGCAAAACTCATCTCATAAGCCGGGGTTTGGAATCATTTTTATGAACAAGTATTTTAGAGCTGCATGATCAGTGTATACAACAACCTTAACCCCTAATAAGTAAGACCAAAATTTATCTAAAGCAAAAACAACAACCAATAGTTTTTTTTCGGTGGTTGAATAGTTAGCTTGTGCGGTATCAAAATTCTTTGATGCATAGTGGATCACATAAAAAGACTTATCAATCTTCTGACCCAAGACTACTCCTATGACATGGTCATTTGCATCACACATTATATCAAATAGATGCTCCCAATCTGGCGGTTTCACGACTGGGGTCGTAATTCCTTCAATGTGTCTAATGCATGTTTGCATGGCTCATCAAAATTCAACTCTACATGTCTTTTGAAGTAGCCTGCAAAGTGGTATGATGATCTTGGAGAAGTCTTTGATGAAACGTCTGTAGAAACCTGTATGACCAAAAAAAGAATAAACTTCTCGCACACTTGTGGGATAAGACAATGATGAAATAATATATATCTTATGTTTATCAACTTCAATTCCTCTAGATGATACTATATTCTCTAGAATAATTCCTTGATCAACCATAAAATGACATCTTTCATAGTTAATCACTACGTTAGTTTCTATGCATCGTTTTAAGAATTTTTCAAGATTAACCAAACATGTATCAAAAGAAATTTCATAAACGGTAAAATCGTCCATAAAAACTTCAATGATATCTTCAACACAATAAAAAAAATACTTATCATACATCTATGAAAGGTGGCTGGTGCATTGCACAACCCGAATGAAATGTGTCGATATGCAAAAGTGTCGAATGGTCAAGTGAATGTTATCTTTTCTTGATCCTCGGGAGCTATTAGGATTTGATGGAATCTAGTAACCATCCAAGAAACAATATTGGAACATACCTGCTAGGCGTTCGAGAATTTGACCGATAAATAAGAGAAGAAAGTGATTTTTTCTAATCACTTTGTTTAATTCCCAGTAATCGATACAAATTCTCCATCCATTTTGAACTCGAGTGGGCTTACCCATTTACTGTCTCAAATTGGGTAGATAAATCTCGCCCTAAGTAGTTTCACGTTCTCTTCTTTTACGACTTTCATCATACGTGGATTCCTTCAGCATTGAGCTTGTCATGTAGGATGTGATGCATGCACGATGAAGAGCTCAATCCTTGAATGTCGGCTATAGTCCATTCTATGGTTGTTTTGTGATCTTTTAGCACTTGAATGAGTCTTTCTTCTTCGATCTTGCTTTGCTTGTTTGATATGATCACGTGTAGTGTTTCATCCAGTTTAAGATAGGCATATTTCAAGTGGCTCGATAGACTTTTTAAGTATAGTTTTGGTGCCTGCAAAATAGAAGGTAAGTTTTTATCAAAATCGTTTATTATAATTGTCATACCTTGCTCATCTTGTTCCTCTTGTTCAATTGGTGTTTTGGTGTTCTTATGATCAATTTTTTCTTCAAAAATCCTCTAAGGCATCCTGTATTAAACAACCAGTAACATCAAGAGAGAACAAAGAAGATTCATCTTCGGGATATTTCATGGCATCTTATATATTAAACTTTATAAGTTCACCATCAAATTCTATGATAAGTGTATCATCACGTAGATTGATATTTGTCTTAGATGTTTTCATGAATGACCTTCCTAGTATGATTAAATTGGGTTTAAAGGAATAATTTTCTTCCATTTTCGTCCACGTCTCAACTGATCAAGATGATATGTAGTACAACCAATCCTTTGTATGAACGACTAGAGAGAATGGGAAGGGTCGAAGCTTGACTTGATCTACGATGATATTATGGGGTTTCATGCTCGAACACACCACATGAAATTCCTTCAAGTGCTTGTGTAGATTTTCATTCTCAAGTCCCCTGAAAGTAGGAAGAAGAAGATGAATTAGTCCAGACTTGAGTTCAAATGGTACCTCAGGATCTTGATAATCGATGCATAATGGTTGCAGAGAGATTCCAGGGGCAGCGAGTTGGCGTAGGGTTTTTTCGGCCATCTCGCCTTCTTCAAATGCGTGATTTTCTTGCTCCTCTTGATTTTTCATTGAGCTTTCTTCCTCAGTTGAATATTGCTTGTGTTCTCTTGCTTCTTTTTTCAGTCGACGTGCGGTTCTTTCAATTTCAGGATTGTACTCAAGTTTCCTGACATAAGAAGAAAAAACATAAAAATAACAAAATAAAATAAAATCAACCTACTTGACACCGCACCCCAATGGCGCCAATTTTTTTAGTGGTTGTCGAAGCCGTCAAAATTAAACCTGCTCAAAATAACTTGTAGTAATGATAAGCAGAGTTGAATCTACAGGGAATGGTAAGACGTTAATTTTATATAAAACAAGTACTTAAAGTAATGGGGTTTGTATTTGAGTAGAATTGAGAAAATGAGAAAACTATTCAAATAAAGAAAAATTCAATAATGAGATGAATCCTAGTCACGGTTGATTGATAATCCATAATTAAATTCAATCCATCTTAATTAGTAGATAATCATTAAGAACTGCATGAATAATTACTACCCTTATTATCAAGATTAAAATCCTTAGAGAACTAAACATAAGAATTAAAATTAATCAAATAGCTTTTACCGATTTAAGATACCTAAAGCATATAAATTTTTAAGCACTAATCGGTTAACTTAATAAGAATATGAATTCATACATTCAAAACCTGTTGCTTAGGTTACTTACCACTTGCCAAAAATGTCTTGATTGGTTGTTGCATATAAAGATAAATAAACCGAAGAAAAACATGCAAAGCTTATAAATCGATATAAACGTGTTGAGTAAGCCTGAAAAATATAAAAATATTTAAAATAGATGAAGATGATGAAGAACAAGAAAATCTCACTAAGAACTTGTATTAATAACCTTGAATCAAACCTTAACTAGAAAAAAATAGTTTAACAATTCATAGAGAGGAGAAATCAACAAAGAAGAAAAGAATGAGAATTATGAGATGAATGGTTTCTCTTCTCCTCAATAATCTATTTATAATTGAGGTCATTTACATCATAGAAGGAATTACAATAAGAATTAATTTAAAATTCTATCCTACTTCAAATATAATATAAAATTAAAAGTTCAACTTGAAGCATGATTCTTCTTCTTGCGTTAAGCATTCCTTAGAATTCAATTCCAACTAAAACTTCTCTTTTAAGCATGTACTATCCTTTAACTGTCAAAATCCCTGCAAAAATCAAATACTTGTTAAAACATAAATTTCTAATTAGATTAAAACAATGAAATATATGTATAAATATGTGAAAATATGTAAATATTAGACTTATCATTTGTCCAACTCAAAAAATCGAAAAATCAAATTTACAATTTTTCGATTTAGTCTATTTTTCTTCAATTCCTCCTTTATTTTAAGTTCATTTTGACCAAATTTGAATCATATGTTCCTAACATGTTCTAATGAGGCATGTGTTCATTTTCATTTTGTATGATTCTAGTTATATAATCATAATATCTATCTTTCAAAAAATAATAAATTTTCTCTTTTTGCATTTTAGCCTCTCAACTTTGTATGATTTCCTCATTTCTTCATTTTTCACTTTCGTTTTAAATTCATTTTAACCAAATTTGAACCAAATACTCCTAAACAACTGTAGAATACTAATTTAGCTTTAATTCGTATTTTTTTAAAATAAATTTCACATTTTTGCAATTTAGTCCTTCAACTTTGTATGATTTCCTCATTTCTTCAATTCCTCCTTCGTTTTAAGTCCATTTTGACCAAATTTGAACCAAATGCTCTTAATTCAGTTCATATTTTTAACAATTTTTTTTACAATTTAGTCTCTTAACTTTGCATTTTATTTAATCTAGTCCTTCAACTAAATTTTTGTAAATTCTTTCTTCTCATCAATTGTTTGACTCTTTTATACTCCTATCAATATTTTATCATCAAAAGTTCATTCCTTAAAAATAATGTTATAATTATATTTTAGAATTTTAGATGATATTTTTCTATCAAATAACATTACAAATTTTACTTACACATGTGAAAAAATATATATATGAAGAAATATATATGTATACGTTATATGATTAGAGAAATTCATTAAAATTAGAATCAATACGTTCTATAACATTATAAATAATTACAATTAAATTTGTATAGAAACTCAACAACTCGGTTTGGCTTGACTCGACTCGAATTTCATAAACTTGCCCTAAATCAAAAAAATTAAATAAAGTTTGAGTCATAAAATATGGCTCGTCAACTCAAATAACTCAAAAAAAAATTGACTCGATTTGATCGAATGCCCACTCTAGAGTATCGAAAAACCGATAACATTAAGTATATTATAAAATTTATTGATTTAAGGGTGAATTATGAGGGAACAGCTCATGGTGGTGCATATGATAAGCTCACGAGTGAATGATGAGGCATGGTAGCATTAATTTATTTGATTTGATTTTTGTTGGTTATATGTGAGTTTGGACCATTGGTATTGCTAAGGTCAAGGAAGCTTTAATACGGGGTTCAAATTGTCTATACAATATACGAATATAAATAGTATTAATGGTTGGGTCATATTTCATATATATATATTTTCTTTATTGAGTATCGATAAGAAAACCTATTCTTTGGCTGTGTTTTTAAAGAATGTATAGATTGATGTGTTAAATGTTTATAATCTGCATAGACAACGATATATTTGGACATTCAATTTTTAGAAGGTCAATTAATTTTTTTGAAGGGGTCTATTATATATATTATGTAACAAAAAAATTGGCAATAGATTTTACCATGATGTATTTTCTATATTTTGATACACAAATTGTGTAAAAAAATTACACAATCCTTCATGTTTAAGTTAAAAAATCTAAAACCTAAATCCATAACCCTGACACATAAACTCTAAACCCTAAATTCTAACAATAAACATTAAATTCTATACCTACACACTAAACCCCTAAACTCTAACCTAAATTCCTAAACCATGAAATTTAAAGGCGTATGTATTAAAGTATTTTCATTCTTCATTATATAAATACATAGTAATTAGAAATTTTTAATGAATTAATTTAATTTTTTAAAAAATATTTGAGGGGGGCTTAATGATAGTTTTTAAAAATTAAAAGGTCAAATAATAATATTCCAAAATTTTGAAGGGTCTAAATGATATTTTAAAAAGGTCAAAAGATAATTTTTTAAAATTTGTGCGCCATTGTGCATAGAGGTCATGAACTAAAACTTGAAGTTTATTTGGGCTATGAGGAGGTTAAAAAAGTAAAAAAAAAAATTGACTATCAATTTTTTTTTGACAAATCTTAATTATAATGTCAATCCTATTTTAGAGGAAGAAGAAAAGGAGATTTTAAAAAAGAGAAGGATGCTCTTAGTGAATATAAACTCATGACTTAAAAAAATACGAGAAAACAAATATAAGTAGTTTGGCCAATCGGCCAAATGTACTTGCTCTAAGAATTATCATTCTTAAATTTGCATATAATTTATTTATGGTTTAAGGAGTAGTTTTGTCATTGTAGCAATCCGAAATCAACATTGTTGTCACTCCTTTTTAATTCCATTAATTTAGCTCTCAAATTTCTGAATTGCATCAAACTCACCCTTTGACTTTCGTTGACTAACAGAGTCGTTAAATTATGTGCGTGTGGTCACTATCTGCTTTCATATTAGTCGTTATCACCAACTGTCTTGACATATCGATGATGACAGGTTAGTTTTAGTGACATGATAATATGAAATTAGAGTTTTAGATTTATTTATTTATTTTAAAATTATAAATTTTAGAAAAAAATTATGTCAACTATATTGTCACATCATCAAAATTTACTCGTAATCGTTTTATTGGAGGACATTAATTTATTAAAGAAAATGAAATATAAACATACTAACTTAGCCATGTCGATTATTTAACGACGAAGTGTTTATCATGAAAAATGCGAGATTGATGCAATTTAATGATTTGAAGGCTGAACAGATGAAATTAAAAAAGAAAAACATACTAACTTAGCCGATGTCGATTATTTAACGACGAAGTGTCTATCATGACAAATGCGAGATTAATGTAATTTAAAGATTTAAAGGTTAAACGGAGGAAATTAAAAAAGAAAGACAATATTATTGACTAAATTTCTACATTTACATAATTATCGTTAAGTCTTCATTTATTTATATCATGTAGATGAGAGGAATTTGAGGATATTTTATTATTAAAGTTTGAGAGTTAAAGAAACAAAATATTAAAAATATATTATATAATTAAATTTAAATTAAAAACGTTATCTTATCATTTACACTTAGTTCAAGAAAATATCCCCTAACTACATAAAATATATAACGTCATCCTCTCGATATAGTGATCTAGTTTGACCATTCTCCTACTGAAAGTTTATTTAGATAAATGGTGATTTATTAATTAAGAAATAGTAGGTAAGAATTTTATATTAAATTATTAATGACGGAATATGTATTTCTAAAAGTATATATAAATGGATGTGTCGGTGCCATTGAGAAGTCCATCAACATATAAATAGGCTTACATTAATTAAATTAATTTTACAAGTTTTTATAGCTTCATGATTGATATTTTAATAAATAAATGGTTCGATTTAGTAAAATAATCAGATTCATTATGCATCTAAAATATATTATAATCCCTACTAACTTTATTTTGTTGCCCCGACAAGAGAAATGCATGAACCGTTTTATGAAGTGTTCAAATAGTTCAATGTCTGAATGGGGACCCCAATGACCATATTCCCATGAAATATTATTTGTAGAATAAAAAAATACCGGAAATAATTTTAACGTTAGATGATTGAATAATATTTTGACAGAAAATACCTTTGCTTGAGGCAATTAGTTTTCGATTTGATTCGATTGAATATGAAAATAAAAGTTCTATGCATAATTGATGCAAATGTGGTCCATATAAGCAAAAGAAGAAGCTTAATTATCAATATATATTATATAATATAAAACTTGTAATTATTAATATAAATTATAAAAACTAATCTCTACAACGAATCTTTTGTTTACTTATTTTATTGTTGAACTTTGTCTTATTAAACATTTAAGTAAGCTTTCTTGCAGAAACTGACCTCATGAAAATATCAAAATTCTGCATTTTTGGTGGGTTTGCCTTTTATATTTGTAACGCATTTGTCAAGGTTTTGAAATTTTGTTTTTGTGAACATATGTCAAAATTAACGGAAAATACAAGTATAGCATATTAATACACTTATTATGTAAAAGATTTTTCGTATATTTAGTGAATTATATCCGAATTTATATTCAAATACGAAAAATAATACTATATACAGGTCTGGCTCACCACATCACCTATGGTCCTAGCTATGTCATTAACTCACTTATATAATAAATTTCAGAAAAATTATTCTCAAATGACATGTAAAAAAATCAGTGAAAATTCACTAGTTGAAAAAAATGATGGGAGAAAATAATGGCGAAGTGAGTAATTTTTATTGATTGAGACCGTAAATGATGTGGTGAATTAAGTCTATAATATAATTTTTCTTTGAATACATATAAGGTATAAATGTCAAACATAGATAAATGAAAGTGTTTGCCTGCAGAAGGTGAATACCAGCAAGAGAAATGAATGCTGCTGCAGTTTTTGTGTTACTAAAAAAAGGGGGGGAAATCCACATATTGCATGATTTTGATTAAATGTACAAACAAATTAGTCAGCTTCAAAGCTTCAACGTCTGTAAATCCATGGAAACATATATATATATATATATATATATATATATATATATAATTCGTTTCTCAAATTTGGTCATTTCCGTGGGAAGAAAGCATTTCCATCTTTCAACTGGAAAATATTTTGTGAATCAATCTTAAATCTCAAAGTAGAAAGATATTCGCGGAGTTAGCCAGTTAGGTGATTTATAACACTGGACTGGAATTCATCAGAAACAGGGAAAACATTCTTAATTATCACAACATAAACAAAGAAATGTTTTTGTTTCTTTTCATGTAATGATTAAACTTTTCAAAGTGGTCATGATTCTCAAGAATTTCCCTCCATAAAGCCTCATGGATTAAAGCAGGGACTGGATCCTACTTCCTTTTGATATACATATATTAAAGTTTTTCTGTTTTTTTTTCCATGATTCCATCCGTATGAGAAATTCTTTACTTTTTGACAATTGTAAAAAGGGATTTACTGTGGTCTGTGGGTGCTCATCAACTGAAACTTACCATTTGGAATCAAACTCAGCTTTCTTCATAATATAATATCAGATAAGCCCCACCATCCTTGCAGAAGACATTAATTCTCAAGACTTTTGATGCGACACATGTAACTCGGTCTATTAACTCATCTCTACCCATCAGCCAATAAAAGAAAAAGAAATGAAAAAAAGCAGAGGAATATGTACAAGTAAATAAGAAAAACTATAGTATGTATATATATATATATACACAACAAAATCTATCTGTTTTTTTATGTCATTTATTGATAATATATATGACATAAATTATTACTTTATTAGTATGATATATAAAATACACAAAAAGAAATAAACAAATTTTAGTATATAGAGAGACTTATAACAAATAAAAATCTTATGTTCTTTATCATAAAAATAAATTATGTTTTTAGTGCTTTTTTATTGTTTCTACACTTAAAAAATTATGTTAAAAGTATAGGGTTATGATATATAACTAAAGCTTATGAAATTGAGGGTATGATGTATTTTAAGGTTTAGAATTTAAAATTTAAAATTAATGTTAGACTTAAAATTTAATTTTGCAACGTTGGAATATAGGAAGAGACACAAAAAAGTAATGATTTTTGTTCGAGTTATAACACCTTATTGAATGCGACTTTTCTTTGTGGACACCCTCCTCTTATATTAATCCAAACTCCCTTTCTCAGCTCTTACTTCATTGTCTAGCCTTCCTATTTCAAAAAAAAAGAAAAAGAAAAAACCTTTCTCTCTCTTCTACATTGCAAAGAAACTGTTAATTGTTGCTGACAAATTCTTTTCACCTAGGATTCAGCAAAGTTTCTGTTTAAGGAAAGGGGGTTTTCTTCCTCATTGTCATTTGGTCGTGTCCTGAAATGGGGAAGCACTCTTGCTGTTACAAGCAGAAGCTCAGGAAAGGTCTTTGGTCACCTGAAGAAGACGAGAAGCTCTTGAGACATATCACAAAGTATGGCCATGGTTGCTGGAGTTCTGTCCCTAAACAGGCTGGTAAAATCTTTATGCAATCCTCTCTTTTTTTGTCCATTTTAGTTTTCCATGAATTGTGTCTGAAAATATGAGAAAAACTTTGGCAGGTCTGCAGAGGTGTGGAAAGAGTTGCAGATTAAGATGGATCAATTACTTGAGGCCAGATTTAAAGAGAGGCACATTCTCTCAAGAAGAAGAGAATCTCATAATTGAACTTCATGCAGTTCTGGGGAATAGGTATTGTTATTATTAGTGTTATCAATTATCATCTTTCATAATTTTGGACTTTATGCACAATTTCATTCAATCTTTCAGGTGGTCCCAAATAGCAGCACAATTGCCTGGAAGGACCGACAATGAAATCAAGAATCTATGGAACTCTAGCTTAAAGAAGAAGCTTAAGCAGAGAGGCATTGACCCTGTAACTCACAAGCCCCTCTCAGAGGTTGAAAATGGGGAAGACAACAAGAGTCAACAGCCCACAAATAGCCTGGACATGGCTTCTGGTGCATCCACAGAGTTGAACCTCAACACCGACAATCCGAAACCGGGGCCGGTTTCGATGGAAGGCAGCTCTCCTTGCTCCAACACAATCAACAGCACCAACAATAACAGTAGGAAAGACTTGTTCATGGACAGCCAGTTTCCAATTCAGCAATTCAACTGGTTCACACAAACCATTAACAAAGCCTTCGATTTCGATATCAATTCTGAATTTCCTTCAACTTCCCTTTTCCCACCATTGACAACTTCTTTTCTCTCATCCCACATCGGATTCAAGCCTTCTCTCACCGTCTCGTCCGATAGTCCTTCGATGGCCTCGTTTACTCCTCATAGCAGTAGCAGCACCGAGCTACAATGCATCGGTTCCTTCTTCGAAAGCAGCAGTTACTCATGGGAGAAAGAGGCTCCGAATCCAATCCATTTAATGGAAACGCAGGGAGATGAAACCAAGTGGCCAGAGTATCTAAATAACCAATTGTTAATGGCGGCTGCTTTGCAAAATCAAGCCCCACAAACCTTGTGCAATATCGAGATTAAGTCGGAAACAGATTTCTTCACCAACAGTTCATCAAACAGCATGTGGTCTTTTAACCAACACCAGCAGCAACAACAGCAAGAAGCTTTACAGAACTCTGATTTGTGTGCTTATGGACATATTTAGCTTTTGCCATTGCAGTTTATGAAAGGAACCCTTTTTCTTTGAAGTAAAAAGAACAAGGGTGAGTTGCCAAAAAAGTAAAAAACAAATGGCATTCTTAATATCAGGTTTGTACCACAGGTTTCTCTTTCTTTTTAACTCATTCTCGTGTATATAGGGTCCCAAATCTGATACAGAAATTTATCTCCTTTGCTTTTGAACTATTTGTGAGTGTGGGGTAGTAGAATAGAACTGCTGAATAAGGCTTGTTTTTCGGGTCTTTTTACTCTTCTTTGCCTCGTTGATGTGGCCATTTTTGTGCATTGGAATGTTGCAATTCTCTATCTGTAAACAATTGTTGATTAGAAAAAGAAAAAAAAAGGGATCATTTGTCAATAGTAACACTGCCGAAAAAAGTATAAATACCAAAATGTACGGACCCAATATTTTATATTGGGGAGCCGAAAATTAATTTTTAATAAAAATATATAAAAAATTTAATTCATATATGAATTTTAAAATTTTAAGGAGTGACCGTTCCTCCAGCTCCGCTCAATCCATCACTGAATACCAATCGATGTTCAGTTCCACCTGCACGAATAAGAAATTAAAATCACTTTTATAACAGCTTTATCACTTTTTGTTTTCGGTCCCTTCCTTTAAATTTTTGGTGATTTGAGGGTGGAGTAAATGAATCCATTATTAGTTGGGAGTTTCCTTTTTGTTTAAACAATCTTAATGACACCCTTAATTTACATTTTCAATCACTTTCTTTCCAAGACTCAAAAGCATTTAAACTATACAGATGTTGATATCGTATTCTCATGTCTAAAAAGAAAATAACAAGTTTAGAAAAAGGGTTATGTCAGTGCTGCATCATGCTCAAGTAAGCAAAGAGAAAAAAGAGTTATTCAGTTTAGTGTCGGTACATGTGAAAGTGACAATGAATCTATCTACCAATGGTCATGTAAACGGGTGTTTTCGTATAGCTCCTTTTAAGACACATGCTTTATATTAAGAAACACCTTATTCGAAGCAAGAAACTCGAATTGAGAGTCCTAAAGGTCCACACAAAATTGCAATGTGTGTTTTCATATGGAGAGATTAATTTTGTCACGGATTATTATCCTCTTTTTAAAAAAACATATTATATGATGTACGACGTGAACTAATGTCACTCTGATACCATTCGTCACAAAAACTAATATATTCTTCTCAAAATACATAATTTTAAAATTTTCTTTTTCATTTTTGATGTGAGATATATATTTCTCTTCCCTTTAGATCGTGACATTAGAAAGTGGGAATACATCAACGTCAAATTTGGAGACTTAACGTTCAAACAAATCAACGCTACGGATTTGTGCCTTTGTGGCATACTACATGAGAAGTTGTAGTAAATGAAAGCGAAAGTGTGTTGGACGAGGCCCCCACTGCAATAATTCTAGCCTTTCTTGTTTTTTTTTCAGCCCAGTTTTTAAAAGCAATTAATTAGGAGCTGAAGTTGAATGAAAATCTGAAATCTTTAAACACGTTTTCATGCAAACCAGTTCAAGAATTGTAATCACGACGTTGCTTGACAAATTATTCACCGAATTTCAAAGTAATCATTTGTGTTATTGCCTGTTAGTTAGAACTTGGAACAAAAAGAGAAGAATCAAATCCTTATCCTGTTGAATTTTAAATAGGTTTGGATGTCATTGTCAATAAGAAAATAAAGCACAAACCCTCGCTCTCAGTGTTAGGAAGTTACTGGTTAATTGTAATCAAATATCTGTACATTAAACCTCAAGCATTGAATTTAAAACTGCAAAAAAATAATAATAATCAAATTCAACTTCAAAGGCAAATCAAAGTTATTTTAGTCATCATATTCCTTGTGCAATACTTTTAAATAGTTTCATCTGCTTCTATTGGGACAGAACCTATCAGCTTACATTGTGAATGCAAGGCCCAAGTCTGCTAAAACCCAAAATGTAATGCCCCAATCTGCAATGATTTAGGACCTTGGGACATGTTCATCAACTACGTTACCCGGACATGATTCTATGCTTGCACGTATTCTCTAGTCTTTAGGGGTGTTCATCTTTGGATTCGAATCGTATTCGATTTGGAAAAATTGGATATAAAGTTTTTCGGGTCGATAAAATTGTGATCCGTATGCTACGAGTCTAGAAAAGGTTTGATCAGTATTATGTTGTAAGTAAACAAAAGTTGTGATGAGTCAGCAAGAAACAGTTAGAAATTTATGTTAGTCCGTTATCATGCTAACTCACTCAACTATTGTATATATATCTTTCAGTCTCATTTGAGATATTATGAGAAAATTAATAAAACTTGTGAGAGTACCGTCTTCTTTTTCTAAAGATTTATCTTCATTCATTAATTGTTAACTGATAATGAGTTGCCTACACCTATGGTTTTCAATTGTCATTTGTCTGTGTCGGTTGGTACTCCTATTGAGAATGTGACAGAATATAGGTGTATCGAGGGGGCTTTACAGTATATTGTCATCACTAGACCTGATATAATTTTTGTTGTAAATCGGGTGTGTCAGTTCATGCAAAGTTTCCTTGGATATTCATTTTCAGGTTGTTAAACGAATTCTGCGCTATCTTTATGGGACTATTGATTGGGGATTGAAGTTCAAAGCATCCTCTCGATTGGACATAGTGGGTTTTGCTGATGCGAATTGTGGATATGATGTTGATGATCGACGCTCCACTACGGGGTTTTGTTTGTTTTTTGATGGTAAGCTTGTGTCTTGGGGTTGTAAAAAGCAAGCTGTTGTCTCCTGTTCTACGGCGGAAGCTGAGTATCGCGCTGTTGCATGTGCTACTACTGAAATATTGTGGCTGCAGTGCCTTTTTCGCGAACTTTGTGTTCCTCTGGATGGTTTGCCTACGTTGTGGTGTGATAATTTTAGTGATGTTATCGTTTCTGCTGATCCATTGATGCACTCCAAATTTAAGCATGTTGAGCTTGATCTATACTTTGTTTGGGAGAAGGTTATGGTAGGACAGTTGGTGGTAAATGAGGTGCCTGCTTATGAGCAAGTAGCAGACATTATGACTAAACCCCTTTCTGATGTGTTGTTCTTTCTTTAACTAGTGCATCTTGATCTTGGTCTGGTTTTTCTATGTAAAACTAATGTTTTGATATAATAATAGAAAAATGATTTTGGACTAATTTAAAAAGTATTTAAAACATTTCTAAAGTCCAAACAACTTGAAAATATGTTTAGGGAGTTTTTAAAAAGGGTTTTTCATGTTTTTCAAAGTCAATCTAAACAAAAATGTTCAGGTGTTTCGAAACACCTTAGGGCGTTTCGAAACAGGGGATTCAAATTTGCTTAAGTGTTTTAGGTTTTGGGTGAGTGCTTAATTGTGCAAACAAACACCTATTAGAGGGTTTTAAGTTTGCTTTTATTGTCTCTTTGTAAAGAGGGTTTTGATCAAGGCTTTGGGTAGAAGCTTGATCGGTTGTAAGGGTTTCCTCCTAATCCTAGAAAATGGGACGAATCAATAGTGGATTGATTGAGAAATCCTTAGTGGGGAGCTAAGGTAGTGGATGTAGACCTTGGTTAGAAGGTTGAACCACTATAATTCATTGTGTCATTATCCTTTTAGCTTCTTAAACCCTTCCACCCAAAAATCCATCTCTCCACCACTTGGTGAGCTAAATTGGTTGATCGAATCGAGCCCCTAAAAACTCAACAATTGGTATCAGAGCTTGGCTCAATCGAAGGGGATTCACATCCTATTGAGAAGATCCGGCAAGCTCGATCACTTTTTCATCAACCGGCTCAATGGCACATTCAATCGACAAACCGCCTTTCTTTGACGGAACTCACTATGCCTATTGGAAGACAAAGATGAAGTTCTTCATCAAATCAAAAGATTACAAGCTATGGGATGTAGTTGAAGATGGTCCGTTCGTGCCTCAAAGAAGTAAAGCGGAGTGGAGTGCCGACGATCGCATGAAGATGGAGCTAAATTGCAAAGCCTTGCACATTCTATTTTGTGCTTTTGGTCCATCCATCTATGAGAAGATGTCTTCTTGTGAGAGTGCCAAGGAGGTATGGGACAAGCTTGAAGTCACATACGAGGGAACCGATGAAGTCAAGGAGACCAAGATTGGGCTCATAACCTTAGAGTATGAGAACTTCAAAATGGATCCGGAAGAGAACACCGAGAAGATGTTTGATAGGTTCTCCACCATCACCAACGGTCTCAAAGGCTATGGAGAAGCCATCTCGAAAGAGAAGCTTGATCGAAAGCTCATCTACTCACTTCCCGAGTCTTGGGACTCAAAGAGGACCGCCATCATCGAAGCCAAAAATTTAAAGACCTTGAAGCTTGATGAACTCATGGGGTCACTCCTTACTCATCAAATCATGAAGAAAAACAAAGAGGATGAGAAGAAGAGGGAAGAAATTAGATCTATGGGAGAGAAGAAAATCAAAGGGCTTGGCATCAATGCAAGTGTCATGGCTCTCAAATCCTCCACTTGTCATCATGTCTACTCAAGTGAAAAGGAGGATGAAGATGAAGAGATAGTTCATCTTTTCAAGAAGTGTGCCCCGTTCATGAAGAAAGCCTTGAGAGAGCTTGAACGAGAACCTAAAAGAAAGAAGAGGGCAAGCACTTCAAGCCATAAGAAGAAGGCACATGTGGCTACTTGGAGTGATGAGGACTCCACCGACGATGAACAAGCCAACCTTTGCCTTATGGCCATCGAAGAAGATTCAAGGGTAACTTCTAATTCATCTACTTCATGTTCTTATTCTTTTGATGAATTACAAGATGCCTACGATGATTTGGTTTTAGACTTTAAAAGCCACATTTTGAAAAACAATAAATTGATTTCAAAGTTAAAAATTCAAAATGATTTGTTTTCTAAAACCAAACTTGAACTTGAAGCAAAACTTGAAGAGTTTGAATTAAAATGTTTTGATTTACAAAAATTGTTTCAAAATGTTCAAGAAGAAAAAGATTTAATTTCCAAAGAGCTTGAAAAGAAAAAACAATTTTGGAAAATCAAATTTTTATGTTAGACAATCTAGTGCCCCTAGATTTATTAAAGAAAAATGTTTTAGAAGTATTTGGGTCCCAAAAGGACTTAGTACTTCAATTAAAAAGGATGACATTGAAAAATGGATTCCTAAGGGGACTAAAATTTGTGCAACTAACGTTTATGGATCCAAAGCAATTTGGATACCAAAAATTACTTGATTGTCTATTGCTAGGTGTGATGGAGATGTTCAACAAGTCAAACATTGAGGGGGAGCTCCATACACACAAGAAGGAGCACTTGAAGAAGGAAGGCTTCACATCCTACCTTGAGTTTAAGTGTTGGTAAAAATCTAGTTATTTTAGCATTTATTTGTTTTAATTTTAGTTTATTCAACTAGATGATCATAAATGTTAGACTAATATTTTTAATGATGCTTTGAGTAAGGGGAGCCATTTTTAAACCAAATTCTTATTTTTGTCAAAGTTTTTACCTCTATTGTTATTTTGAACTTAATGTTTTAAATTCTTTTTGATATAACAAAAAGGGGAGAAATGGTTTGAAAAATTGAATTTTCAAATGAATAAGGGGAGCTTTATTTGAATTAAATATTTTTAAATCTCTTATTTAGATTTTTAAAGTTAAAGGGGGAGAATCCCAAACAATTTTTCAAGTAAATTTTATTATATCAAAAAGGGGGAGATTGTAGAACTAATGTTTTGATATAATAATTGAAAAATATTTTTGGACTAATTTAAAAAGTATTTAAAACATTTCTAAAGTCCAAACAACTTGAAATTATGTTTAGGGAGTTTTTAAAAAGGGTTTTTCATGTTTTTCAAAGCCAATCTAAACAAAACTGTCCAGGTGTTTCGAAACACCTTAGGGCGTTTCGAAACAGGGGATTCCAGTGGTAAAATCGTTTCGATACTCGTATCGAAACGGGCTTTCCTTGGACAGGAATTTTGCCCAGCGTTTCGAAACGGGCTAGGCCGTTTCGATACGCCTACGTGGCATTGACCACAACGGTCACAAACTCCAACGACTCTTTCCCAACTAACTATCAAATGCAGGCGTTTCGATACGGGCCTTTAGCGTTTCGATACGCGTTTCGAAACGGCAAGAGGGTGTTCCGAAACGGGTACCCTGACAGACTGCAACGGCTCTTTCTACATTGAGAGTGTTTCGAAACGGCTTCGAGCGTTTCGAAACGGGGAGCTGCAGAACTGCATTTATGGTGGGAATTAAAGTCCTCAACGACTCCAATTTGATCCCAACGGCTAGTAACGGCTACAAACTCAATTGAGAGTATAAAAGGGACCTCCAAGCATCAAGAGAAGGCTAATGCTCATATTGTCAAACATCAAATGATCAAAGATTATCTTAGAGCTTAAATTGTCATTTATTGTATAGACAAACACTAGTGAGCCAAAATTGTCAAATTTGCTCAAGTGTTTTAGGTTTTGGGTGAGTGCTTAATTGTGCAAACAAACACCTATTAGAGGATTTTAAGTTTGCTTTTATTGTCTCTTTGTAAAGAGGGTTTTGATCAAGGCTTTGGGTAGAAGCTTGATCGGTTGTAAGGGTTTCCTCCTAATCCTAGAAAAGGGGACGAATCAATAGTGGATTGATTGAGAAATCCTTAGTGGGGAGCTAAGGCAGTGGATGTAGACCTTGGTTAGAAGGTTGAACCACTATAATTCATTGTGTCATTATCCTTTTAGCTTCCTAAACCCTTCCACCCAAAAATCCATCTCTCCACCACTTGGTGAGCTAAATTGGTTGATCGAATCGAGCCCCTAAAAACTCAACATTCTATATGTTTGTTTGTGCAGGTTTCCTTCCTCACTTGGTTCAAGATTTCTTCCGCCAGCATATCAGTTTTGGGAGAGTGGAACAGTATGGTGAATGTTACGAGTCTAGAATAGGTTTGATCAGTATTATGTTGTAAGTCAACTAAAATTGTGATGAGTCAGCAAGAAACAGTTAAGAATTTCTGTTAGTCTGTTATCATGCTAACTCATTCAACTATTGTATATATATCTCCCAGTCTCATTTGAGATATTATGGGAAAATTAATAAAACTTGTGAGAGTATTGTCATCTCTTTCTAAAGATTTCTCTTCATTCATTAATTGTTAACACCGTATTCAACCGAAAAAAATAAATATTCAATTTCTCGGATATCAAGTTTTCAATTTTTTTTATTGGATATTCGGTTTTTAAAATTATTAATGGGAAAATTATTTTTTAAATAATAGTAATAGTAAAAATTAATATATGGTAATAAAAATTATAATATTAAAAATAATCATAATGGTGTTTTATAATAATAAAATAAAAATGTAATAAATATACAATGTAATAAATAAATAAATGAAAAAACTAAGCAAAAATAAAAATAAACATGCTATGGGATCAAATTGGATAAAATTAGAACTTAAAAGAGTCAAAATAGTAAGTAATTATGCAAAATTAGACTACAGTAAAAAGAAATAGGACCAAAATAAAAATTAATCCCAATATAGCAAAAATCTCTTTATTTTTCGGATTTTCGAATAATATGAAACTCAAAATATCTTGACTCATATCTGATCTGATTATTTAATTTTTTTCTCATATATCTGATTTAAATTATCCGAAAATCAACAAACAAATTAAATATCTGAATTTTCAAATTGGATCATCAGATAAACGAATCAGATTGTTCGGATCAGATTATTGTAAACAGCCCTATTAGTCTTAAGTCATGTTCTGCTTTACATTTCAGAGGTGTTTTAGTTTTTTTTGGATAATTAAAATTTTATTATTCAAAAAAGAAGAAATCTCCGCTACATGAAACAATACATTACTAACATATTCTAGTATCCATTTACAACTCAAGACTCTAATTTGTACAAATTTTCTATTAACTCTATCATTTGTATTAATACCTTTTCCTAAGGCTAATTTGTACGATTTTTTTAACTTCTGCAATCATCTCTTCTGTTGTGAATTGTTGTCCTTTAAACTTTCGTTTATTCCTCTCGCACCATATTATATATAAAGAACAACATTTTAAGTAAATTTGACACAAAGACAACGAGTGATTGTTCTTTTAATTAGAGCCCCTTCCAGTTTTTTACTCAAACCTTCAATATTTCTACAAATCTGACAAGTCTAAGGATCGAATCTCACATTATTCTTAAGAATTCACACTAAAAAACACATGATCATGAGATTCACCACTTTGACAACATAGTATACATCGGCCATCAATATTCACTTTCCTCGAGATTAATCTATTACAAATAGGTAGTTTACTTAAAGTAATAAGTTAATAAATAAAAGAGTATTTTTGCTTTGTTCACAAGGGTACTAAAACTTTGGTTTAACAACAAAGTTTGTAGGATAGAAAATATTTAAAAAGTGTATAGTGTTTAACAACCTTGCATTCCTTAACCAGACATAAGAGTGTGCATTCTTGCCTAAGAGAGGCTTTAGATTGCATTCGGAGCTCGTAGTTTATCTGTCTTTTTCTCAACAAAAAAAAAACCAAAATAAGTAACAAACGAAGACAGTGAAGAAGAAGGAAGAAAGATTTCTGAAAGAATTTTGAATAAAAAATAATAAGATATAAAAGTGAGCAAAGAAAAACGAAAGGAAGAAGAGCACTTTTGATTCTCGGTAAACCGCTAAATAAGAATTATGAGTTCTTATTTTTGAAGGAATTTTGGATGAAAGAATAATGAATGAGAAATAATGCTTTCTATTTGGGTAACAGCCATTTTCAACATTTGCAATATGTTGCAAATCAATACTTGAAATTAATCCTACCGGACCAAAACATGCTCTACGTTTGTTGGTTTTAGTATCTCATCAGTTTTGAGGAAGAAGATCAAAAAGATTAGAAAGTAGGGTGAATGTTAAAATGTAATTAGTTAGTTTGTTGATTGTGTTGTTATGACCAGTTGGGCTGTTAGTTAGGCTTTTAAAGAATGGGCTATATAAGCCTAATAATTATATTGGGTTAAAATCATCTTATCCATTTCTAATAAATCAAATTTATTCTTTTCTCGTCATCATTATTATAGTCTAAAATCTTAACCGTTTTCTCAAATCACCTCTACTGACCACACACATCTCCATGGTCGTTCTTTATTATTTCCGGCCACCATACCTGAGTTGTTACAGGTAAAAATTAAATTAAAAAAAGAAATAGTCGACATTTTTTATTAGTTGATACTATAACCGTTATAGCAAGAAAATTTTATAATATAAATTTTCGTTAATGGATGGGAAAAATAAAAAACATTGCAACAAGAATTCAAACCCAAGCCTTCTAAAGTTTAATAAAAGTATATTGTTCCTATCAACAAAATAATATCGAAGTCTAAAAATAATTGCTCTATTAACACACACAATTCAATTATTAATCCATTGTTGCGGTAGGAAATAAATAATTCAATGAATTAACCGAGTGGTTAAAGATGCTTATGTTGTCTTTATAAGTTTGAATTTCAACATTTATTTTGAGAACGTAATAAAATAATTTACTAAAAAATTACTAAAAATAACATCTCTCTTTCTTAATAAAAAAAAATTAAAAGTCTAACTGATTCGATTCCGGTTCTATTATTACAACATTCGTTGTTATTACTAAGAACACACTTTATAAAAATAAAGGTAATTATTTCATGCAATTAGTTTTAAGGTTTAGAGATTTTGTTTAGGGTTTATTGAATATGAGTTTTAGTGGACAAGTTTTGAATTTAGAGTGTGGTTAGAATTTAGGGTTTATGGTTAAATTTTAGGGTTTGTAGGTTAAAATTTAAATCTCTAACCATATTACCCTAAAAACTAAACCCTAAATTCTAACCCTATACCCTAAATTCTAAACTCTTAAATCCTAAACTAAGTCCATTAACCTTAAAATTGAGGCGATCGTGAAAACTTTTTGTTTCCAGTGATATTTTCCCTAAAAATAATAGTATATCTGTATATGTGTACATATTTTCTGCATTAAATCAAAGCAGATTAACTTCCAAATTCCATAATCTTTTACCCCCTCTAGTTTGGTCCCGAGAGAAGAAAATTAATGTAGAATTGGACAACACAGGGGTCAAGCAGAAGCTTGTCCATATCAAACCGTAAAACATTAAATAGGAATAGGCTCATGGACTCTCTCTCATCGCTAAACAATGTTTTCTCCACAGGGCTTTGGAGCCCACTGCCTATAGCTTTCCCTTCAGGGGCCTAGCTCTACCTTCTTGGTCCCCAATTAATAATGGCCATAGTTGATTTTTTTTATTCTCCAAAATTATCGGTATTCGATTAATTCAGATTGAATATTGCTTGGATTTATTAAGTGAGTGACTCTATCACATCAATTGGACTCAAAATAATCAAATAACAAGATATCCAAACTTATATATTCACTTTAGAACAATTTTGAATGAATTATATCAAACATATTTGAAAAAGACCACCAATCGGTGAATTTTGAACTTTAAGGACTGAATTATAAAGTTGTAATTAAACATTTTAAAGATATTTCAAACCATGTATTTTAATGAATGATTAAACATATATTCAATCAAAACTATGAGTTAAAACAAATTATGATCAAATCAGACGTTAATTGGTCAAGATATGACGTATGAAATAAATTGTAAACCTTTTTTAAATTAAAGTTATCAATCCCTTTTATAAGGGATCATAATGATACACATTGCACATAAAACAAATTGTACGCTAACTCATTGAATCATAATGATACAATTAAACACCATACTAACATTAATGAAGTTTACATTCTTATAACTTAGAGTCAATGTTTCTAAGCATATTCACATAACAATTTATAAAATGGATAGTACATTCATTTTCAAGCATTATCGTGTTTTTCAAATTTAATTAGACCAATGTACTTTTAATAGATAACTAAGTAAAATTATGATATTTTTTATCTAGACTAGACGATCGAACAGGTAGAATATGTCACCAATAATTACCAAAATAATAATTACTTTTTTAAGATAATATTTAAACGACTTAACTAAAATAATCAAACATATTAATCTCGCCATTGAATTAGGTGAACATGCAAATGAATTCATACTTAAGTATATGGGTTAGGCTAGAAGTTGAATCTTTAAATTCATTAATTTGGTGATGCAGATGTTATGGACCCGACCATGTGAGAGAAGATTAGTGCATGAAGAATTTATTCGAATACGCAAGAACCAACAAAATCTCTCAAGTATTACAAGTATTAATTGAATTAAGCCGACAAATCAAAAAATATATTTTAATAATTTAATAATATAAATTTGAACTAAATCCACACTTAATAGAATATGAATTTAAGACCCAAAGTTTTTATATCATTTTCGTTGTCATTAAAATAAGGTCTCAGCATCAAATCTATAGAGGTAAAAAAATGAATTTCGGTATTTAATAGCGAGAGCTTCAGCATTTTACGAAATAAATAAAAAAAACAAAACAAAACAAATAATTTATTTTATTGGACCAAATATGACGAGAACTCTAAGGTTTACTCCAAACAAGCATATAAGAAGTTGAATATGGCGTTTGTAATAAGAAAATTTCTGGAATTTACATTTTATAGAAATGATAGTTTTCAATTTTTGTAAAAAAGAAAATAAAATCTTGGGGGGAGGAATTTCATAAATCTAAATATATTTAATATAAAAATATAATTATCTCCTACTTAAAAGTGTGAATCCTCTCTACCACTGACAAAGTCAGTAACGGAGATGTGATGTCAGTTCACATCCAAAAAAAATTTTAGGGGGGGGGGAATTAACCTTTATAAATTTAATATAAAATAATAAAAAGTGAAATAAACATTAGTCTAAAAAAACATTGATATTTTTTTGAATATGCAAATATTGATATCCTTTTTAAAAATATTAAAACTCATCGTCCGTCTTCACTCACTTATATATATATTATCTTTTTTTATAATTTTTTACATCACAATTTTTTTCTTTTTTTTTGAATTCAACCCTTTCTCTTATTCTGTATCCCAGATTATTAGAAGAAGAAAAATACTCATTCAAAATTCAACTTCAGCCTGAAGCTTGGTCATCCCGAATCCGCACAAAATCTAATGCGTGCTCATTCATCACCTATTAATCGTTAGATCATCCACGTAAGCATTATCGTTGTTGGCAGAAATAGAAGATATTTTTACATTAACCCATATTTAACACGTGTGAGGAATCAGTCACCATCAATTACAATTTACAATATCGTCGTCCTTTTCTTGTTGCCATCAACAAAGCTGGCCAGAAAACTTGAAATAAATAAATAAATAAATAAGCAATTGGTCAATGAATCAATGGTCGGCGAGCGGCTGTGCTAACAAAACCATAAGTTTCCGGCAAGGGAATTAAATAAGAATGAAAACGAGAAATAGGAAGGGAAGGCTTTTGCCTTAAGTATTGTGTTGAAACCACATACGGATCTACATGTTATATAGGTGAGTCCATGAACGGACCAGGATTTTGTATTAGAAGAATAATTTATAAAATTTTAGGGGTTATCTTATAAAATTTTAAGAGACAAAAATAGATTTTGAATATAAAATACATAGAGAATCTGCCCTCCAACCCTCTCCCTAATTCTTAATTTTTTTAATATTTATGATTTGTGTCTATTTTAAAATTTTAAAACTTTATATGTGTTCGCTCTAAAAAAATATTTTCGATCCGCCGCTTATTTGAAACTTGAGCAGAATCTTTTGGATGTGGAGTCTGTGCTGGACAATGGAGTCTAAAGGCTAAAGGTTAGTTTGGAATCAAATTCCATCAATGGTTGGTGGGAGGGGTGAGAATTGTCGTTTTGAAAAGAGGGGAAAGCGCGGAGAAATATGAACTTTCAAGTTTCAGACGCGGTTTAGGTTACATACATCATCTGCTGCTTCTCCATTTTAAAGACAGTCTCATGGCCCAATGCTGCCGCTGCCAACCAGTTAACCCCACAAATAAAACCACGTGTAGAGTAACAGTAAACATTCGATTGAGTCGATAAAAATTTCAAGTTAGTCGAGTTAATTAGTCTTATTTTTTTAAATATGCTGGTGTGATTACATGGCAGTATATGTTCAGTTTTTTTAGCTCTTTAATGACGCACATACACCGACACCGTACACACATGGTGCTCGAATCCGGGTCACCTAGATGAAACAAATCATCCGTTACCACTGGGACCACTCAACAAGATCAAGTTGTTCGAATTTCTATTTATATTTAATGGTAAATATTTTATAATGTCATTGTATTAATTAGTTTCAATTTAAATAGTTCTATATAACCATATACAATACATATATATTTCTTTCTATTTTTATATGTGGTGCATATATATATCATGAATAATTGAGAGACTCGACTTAAACTTAAAAATTAGTTCAGTATTACGGAAAATTTAAATTATTCAAAATTTTATTTTGTAACTTAAATATTATTTTAATTTTTTTGAATGAATTAAATTTATAAAAAAAAATCACATCAAATCGAGTCTCGTAATTGTAAGACACGATGGTTTCGAAAGTGGTCTCAGTCTATATAACCTTGTTGACACATAGTGAGCCGTGAGTCGCCAGCAAAGGATAAAAATAGAGTGCACTTAGCAGCAGCAGAAGAATCTGTCCGAAACTACGTGTCCTAAACTCAGCGGTGCGTCGCAGTCCTTGTGCCGGTTCTGAACGTCATCTGTCTGGATGTTGCCGTGTGGAAATATGTAATACTAGTCGAAAAAGCCAGATGATCCGAACCTTCTTACTTAACTCAGTTGCTTTACACCCAAAATTACAATCCCGACCTTTTGCCAACCACCAAGAGAGTAAGTCCAAGTGATTCAGCACTCAAATGTAATTAAAGGCTTCATATTTTGTAGTATAAATTTGGTTGTTACCTTTTTATAAAAAGCACAAACGCCACACCTTATTCCTTCTCTCATCAATAATCACTCGGCTAACAGCAAAAGGGAAAAACACTTCAACTTCTTCGTTCTTTTATGTTTTCAGGAAGATGGCATCAGATGAAAGTATGACGGTTGTTTCGTCTATGGTAGAAGATGACTATGGTGATATTGATCATGATCATCAGCTTCATCAACATAACTTGTCGAGGCTTTCCATGTGTACAAGCTCCATGTTCACAGACGAAGCTGACCACGACGATCATCTGGGTTTCTACATGTCTGGCTTGTCGATCGAAAGCTTTGATGCAGATGATGATGAACAGTTCCGTGGCAAAGAACTGCTTCAACTTTCGTCCGACTCCGACAAGGAACCGAGTTGCTATTCTCTTCCCGCCACCCCACCTCGCCGGAGGAGTCGAAAAGGGGTGTTGACACAGCAGTCGACGGGAGCGGCGAAAGACTACGCGAGCGAAAACGAAGCTCAAAAGGGTAGGTTTAGGAGGTCAAAAGGGAACAGGGATATGAGGAGGAAGAAAGATGGGGAATTAATTAGGGGGTATAGCAGTAATAGTGGAAGCTTTAGTGGTGACAGTGAAGGGAATAGTGCGGCGGGACTGGTGGTGATTACAAGGCCGAAAGGAGGCCGGAGGCCGCTTTGTATGGACTTGGAGGAAGTGAAGGCGTGTAGGGATCTTGGGTTCGAGTTGGAACATGAGCGTATGTTGGAGATGCCCAGTAGCGGCGGGAATTCCCCCATCGCCGGTTGGCGTATCTCTAGCCCTGGTTAGTCAAAACTCAAAACCAAAATTATGACCTTTATTTTCTCGCTTAACAGCCAACTTGGGGAATTGCTGATTGTTTTACTCTGTAACTTTAGGTGATGATCCGAGAGATGTAAAGGCTCGGCTGAAGGTGTGGGCACAAGCTGTGGCACTTGCATCCACGTCTAAACATTGCAGCTGACAAGCTTCTGCTGCTCTCAGTTATCTAGTTTTGGTTCCCTGTTTTAATCCTTCTGTAAAAATATAACACTGTGGATTATAGAGCCATACGGTACGCAAAAAGCTTGAACTACACTTTGTAAGCAGTAATATTTCCAAGGCCGAAGGCTAAAGCATGTTTCAGCTTCATGTATTCTTTTGCTGCATCAGTTCTCTGTTTCAGGTACAGTGTTCCCAAGATTTGTGTTTACAAACAGAAGGCATATGTTTTTACACTGCTATACATTCTAACGCAACAAACAACAGTGCCCCCACTCAAGTCAAAACAGAGTTAGACTTTGTTTTGGTTGCGTTTGGAGGGCTAAATTAGTTTTTCAACTCAACTTTTTTTAAAAACAATAAAAAACACTCAACTTTTTAGTGTCAAAATTTTAGTTTATTCAGGATTTTAGCTTTCCAAATCTTGATTTGTCAAAAACTAATTTTTTTAACTTTTGTAAAACCTTAATTTACCCCAAACCTTGGTTTGACCGCCACCACAAAAAACAAAGCCTTAACCTCACTTTCTGGGTTCATTTCTCTTCTCTTTCTGCACTCATTAAACACATTGACAGAATACAGGTTAACCATCCCACGTATATCGGCCAAACTGAAACCACATGGTGCATTTGGAAGGCTTAAGCGAACAAGAAGGTGCTGAGCGGGTTTAGGAGAGAAAATGCTAAGCTTTCTGGTCTGGAGACTGAGATTGTCTCATAGTCTACGTGGAGACAGACAGTCCAGAAAGAAGTAGAAAGAGATGAATAATATCCTCACCGACATGGAGGGGATTAGAATTAGGTACAAATGTTTGATCGAGTCGAGTTAAAAAATTTTGAGTTATTAGAGTTGACATTGTCATATTTTACAACTCAAATTAATTGATTTTTTTGTTTGAGTCGCGTTTCCAAGTTATTATACAAATTTAATTATAATTATTTATTAGGTTATATCATGATTTGATTTTAATTGATTTTTTTTGTTTGAGTCGCGTTTTCAAGTTATTATACAAATTTAATTATAATTATTTATTAGGTTATATCATGATTTAATTTTAATTTAAACAGTTTTTCTCTAACCTTATAAGATATGTATATATATTTCTTTGTATTTTTTATATGTGATATATATATATATATATATATATATATATATATATATATGAAAAAATTGTGAGGCTTAAACTTAAAAAATCAATCTATTAATTACGAAAAATTTTAAGTTATTCAAATTTTTATTTTACAACTCAAATTTAAAAATTTAATTTTTTTTAGTTAAATTTTATTTACCTCTAATAAAAAACTATGGCCCTGTTTGGCAATTAGCGGATAGCTGATAGCTGATAGCGGATTATATTAGCTGATAGCTGATAGCTGATTGCATTAGCTGATTTGACTAGCGGATTGTATTAGCTGATTGTATAAAAGTGTTTGGTAAAATTAACTGATAGCAGATAGCTGTTTGATTATTTAACAAGCAAAATGACATATAAGGACATGGTTATATTTAATACTTGTTTGAATAATTTATCAGTTATTAATATTTTGTATCTAATAAATATTAATTAGATTGTAAAAATTATTTTTTAATATAAATTTCTAAACATATTTGAAAGATTTATATATTAATTTATTATTTATATAATTATTAAAAAAATTTATATACACATATAAATATGTGATAATAAAAAATAGAATTAACTTACAAGTGTCACCGTATAAATTAGTAGTAACAAAAAATAAGTCCAATATTTAATATGTTTTTATTTATATTAAAAAATATTATTATTTAATTTAGGTTATTTGGAGATTTTTGGTAATTGTTAAGGGTAAAAGAGTCATTACAACTCTAATACCAAACCTCTAATCTCAAAAAGCTCATATTAGGAGCTTTTTCAAAATTAGCTTTTTCACCCCAATCCGCTCTTTCAATCCGCTATTTACCAAACATTAATATTAGCGGATTTGACTAGTCAAACCTCTAATTGTACCTCAAACCTCTAATTTTTGCCCAAACCGCTATTTACCAAACAGGGCCTATGACCTCCTAGGGCAGGCAGGACTGGTATCCTTCTTAAATCTCAACAAAACACCTTGCAACATAAGTGTGATGCGTTACAATGAGAATGATCCATTTTGCAGTGACCCAAGAAGCTGATGGAATTGAACTCACAAGTCACGCCAGCTTTTATTTCTTGTGGACCAAAAATTTATTTCGAGAAGATTACAACCACAAAATATTAGTGAAGCTCATAAACTTCAGGTCAAGCTCCCAGAGGCAATTATGTGACCAACACAGAAACCAAGGGCCGAAAGTACTTCGGCTCCATTTTGTTACTGATTTGATATGTATCCTGTTTTACGTTTATTTTTTTACAATTTATTCTATTGATTAATTGGTCAACTAATTTTTATTCTAGGCATGAGTATCCTGGATAATACGAGTTAATTTAAGGGTATAACAGAACCACTCCTCATTTTTGTATCCCGATGAATGGGGAACTTGTAGAATATTTCAAAGGGGCCAAAAGGATCCGGCATGGAGATCTTCTATCTTCTTATCTCTTTATCGTCCCCATGAATATCCTGTCCAATTTGCTTGATAGAGCTGTGCAGCATGTGGTTTTTCTTTCATTCCGAAATGTCATAGAGTTCAGCTCACGAATCTCTATTTTGTGGATCATCTTATAGTCTAAATATAATTACAAGATAGTATATTTTTAATCATTCGATAATACGCATACACTTTGTAGACAAAACGAATTAAACTCGTGTCTCCTAAGATGAACATCATATGTTTTTCTTAAGGTATAATTGAATCCATCTTGTGAGTTTGGAAAGTATTAAAATTATTTTATCAACTCTAGGGATTGCAACTGAAGTCAATTTATTTTCCTTTAATTAGATGGTAACACATGTCATAGAATTAAATTGAAAGAATGTTTAAATAGTGATAGTTACATTTATTGATTTTTTTTCAACTAGGACTAATTGATTAAATGCATAAATATAGAGGATTAAATGTACAATTATACAAAATTTCGTATCTGCCACGTCACCCACTTAGCGATAGTTAACAACTCAATGACCATTTTATATCAATTACTAAAATTTAATGCCCATTATATAACTTTTGAAAGTACGATGACCATTTTAAATGCTTGACATATTTTCATGATCATTTGTGTACATTACCTTTTCTAATTATAAGGGAAAATAAGAGAGGTGGATAAGAAAAACCCTAAATCTATAATCATCTAATAATCTAATATTAATGTAAAGGAAAATTTTACATCCTTCGACGAGCATCAATGAGCACCACTAATGACGAGCACCAATGATTATTATTAATTTAATTTATAAAGATTTAAAATCTAAAGTACTCGGCGTATAATTATAAATTATTTAAAAATCAAAATGTATATTAATTAAAAATATTTTATTTTATTTTAATTTTCTTTTAAACATAGATTAAAATACTTCTCTATCCTTAAATTACAAAACTCTAATTTTTTCATTTAAAATTCAAACCTCCGCTGTCGCCTCTTGTTGTCGTCGTCGCCAATGTGGATCTAAACATTTGAATTGAAAAGTTGGATTTGAATTCTTATGACGACTTGAAGAGAAAGGGCGTTGAGTTTTCAGTGGGTGAGAAGGTGTTCCTAAAAGTGTCTCCGTGGAAGAAAGTAATGAGATTTGGTAAAAAAGGGAAGTTGAGTCCGAGGTACATAGGACTGTATTAGATTGTGAAAAGGGTTGGCCTAGTTGCTTATCAGTTGCGTTTGCCATCCGAACTAGAGAAGATACACGATGTGTTTCATGTTTCGATGCTCCGTAAGTATAGGTCAAATCCATCACATGTTATGCCTGTAGAAGAGATTGAATTGAATCCGGATTTGACTTATGACGAAGAACCAGTTGAGATCTTGGCTTCTGACAGCAAGGTATTGCGGGGTAGATCAATTGAGTTAGTGAAAGTGCGGTGGCAACGTCGAGGGGTGGACGAGGCCACTTGGGAGAGGAAGGAGGATATGGAAATGCAGTTTCCTTATCTCTTTCAGTCAGGTAATTTCGAGGACGAAATTCCTTAAGTGGGGGACAATTGTAACACCCGTGTTTTGGGGTTGGGAGTTCGGTGAGTATGTTGGGTTCGAGTCGTCCGAATCGATTTAATTTAATTTGACCTTAGCTTAATTTAAAATGAGCCTAAAATCCTCATAATGGCAATTTTGTAAATAAGTTAAAATAAAGAAGACAAGTTTTTTGAAACAAAAAAAAAAGAAAAAAAAAAGAGTCTCTTCTTCTTCATTCTCCACTTTCACGTGAGAAACCCAAACCCCTCCCGAAAACACTATTCCATTGAGGTGCTTCACCATTTCAAGAGATTTTCGCAAGGTAATTTCGTTTTTGAATTCTCCTTTTCATTCCAAGCATCTCCATGGTTTTAGATTTCAAAATGGGCCATCTTTTAATTTTTCAAGTTTTTCAAATTTGAAGAAAGTATGAAACTTTAATGGGTTTTCAACTTGATTTTGGTTTGTTTAGTTAAGTTTTGAGTTAAGCTCACCTTAATACACCTCATATTTTGAAATGGAAGGATTTTGACAAAAATCCCGAAATGGGTCTTGGGGGCAGTTTTAAAAGTGTCAAAGCTTGAAATTTTGGTGTGGTTTTGTGTTGGGTTGAAGAGATGATGGTATAGGGTTGTTAGGAGAGTGTTTTGGAAGTCTTTAGAGGTAATTTGGGTGTTGGAAATGGTGGATTTTAGCTGGGTATTTGGGGAGTACGAAAATGTGAGTTTTGTGGATTGTTTAAGTTTGAAATTATGAGGTTTTGACTTGTGTTTGTGGGTTGAGTTTGTGGCTGAGTTTGACAGTGAGTTGGTTGAGTAATACCTTATCTTTTGATTGGTTAAAAGCAAGAGGACACATCGGAGAAGGTTGGAATCGAATTCGAAAATTGTGGAGGCTTGAGTAGCTTTGCTTGGTTTGCTTAAGGAAGGGTGGTGAGTGAAACTTTCAAATTTATTTAAATTGATTCAAGTGTGTGAAGTTGAGGTTTTGGGATGTGCTTGGTAGGCCATTCCAAGGTAGAAGTTAAATTGGTAGTTTAACTTCTTGTGTGGTTATAAGCTTTAAATGTTTATGCATGTTCTAATCTTGTGAAGCATGAATTGTGTATGTATGAGTATATATTGATGTGTGTGATGATGGATGTGTGCTATAAATGATGGTTGTTATGATGTGGTGATAGTATAATTGGCACTAGTTAACTTACCGGGTATAAATGATCGATCATTAAGATTAGTGTGCACACGATTGAGTCAAATTCGCGCGTGGCCTTGGTGGCGTTAAGCCATTAAGGAGGAATACGGTGATGTAATATTCCACCGGAAATGTTTATATTATACGTGATGATGAGTAGAATCCCATCCGTAGGGCATGCGATGATGAGTGAAATCTCATCCATGCGAGGTATGGTGATGAGTGTAATCCCACCGAGGTAATGTTGTTGTTGAGTGTAATCCGCATATCCGGGTAATCTAATAGTGGCCAATATACTTGTTCATGTGATTATGTTGTTCAGATAAATACTTTATCTTGTTGAGCTTAATATGGAGTAAGATGCCATATTACTGTCTCTTGTGTTGCAAGCTAGATTGCTATATTGATACTTATGCATGTTTGTGTGTTGTTAAGGATGATATGCTTGAACCCTGCATTGTCGTTGTTTTTGATTTTAGAGCATCCTCACTAAGCTTCTAGCTTACGCTCTCGTTTTCGACAATACAGATCATTAGCGTGGAGTTAGCAAGGAGCAAGGTGAAAGGGGCATTCCAAGCTTTTGTAATTGCTCAAGTATGATTCAGTAAATAAAGTAGTAGTTTAGCAATAGGGTTGCTATGTGTTTGTATGAGCGTTGTATGACTCATAAATGTAGAATGTTGTTTATGTTATGCTTTGAATTTGTAAACCATGTTATGTTTGGTCGAATGCTTGTGATGAAAGGTTATGCCTTTGGATGTTATATGTTGTTTTGGATGACCATATTTACCTTAAGTGTGAAGTCATGTGCTTTTTGGCTTTTAAGTTTCTAAGTATACCTTGTTACGCAATATCTATCTTTATGTGAATGCCATGTTGGAAATGCCTCGTTGACCACCTAAAATGCTCTACATGCTTGTTCTTGGTTGCTAGATGATGTATGGTTGGTTGTATGTGATTAGAAGAGTCGAAAATTGCATTTAGAGTTGAGTCTCGTATTGTTTTGCTGCAATTTGGAGTCTTGCAGTGCAGGGCGTATCGATACGCCTAAGGGGCGTATTGATACGGTCCTACACTTTGAGACTTAGAATTGGCTAGAGGTATCGATACTCGGGGGCGTATCGGTACGCCAAATCTCTACTGGAATTCTGAGATTTTCACGAGTTTTTAGCGTATCGGTACGGGGTCTAAGCGTATCGGTACGGTTTCGTCTCGTTGACCGCAAGATGTTGACCGAGAAGGGTGTATCGATACGCCCAAGGGTTGTATCGATACGGTCTTCTTGAGTTGACTGAAGGCAGCCACGTAAAATTCATGCATGTAGGGCCATGTGACCTCGCCATAAGGAGGTGGCGAGGTCAGCCTTGCCTTTTTTGAAGCAGCTCCTCCAACCACCATGTGAGCCGACCAGCTAGCCACAAGGCAGCCACCAGGCACCTCGCCAGGAGGAGGTGGCGAGCTTGGCCTTCAAAGTGACCACGTCATAAGGAGGTAGCGTGGTACTGTAGCTTTTGGCATACTTCCCAAAATTTCTATCAAACTACCCTAAAAACCAAAATATAAATTCAAGTTGGATTATTAACCAAAATCACCCCATAAATTGAATACGACAAAATTTGAATAAGCATGAGGTAAATATATAAATTTATTTAAGAAAACGTTAAAATGGTTAAATAAAGTTTCACAATTCTATAATATTTTAAATAATTAATATACAAATAATTTTTATTTTAGTCGCTTTAATCTTGACTCTTTTCATTTTAGTCCTAAAATACTAAAAAAAAAGCTTAAGTTGCGCCAACCCGTGCAAGTAGGGCTGTAAATGAGATGAGAAAGACCACGAGCTACTTGAGTCCGACTTGATTTGAGTTCTTAATGAGCCGAGCTATTCAATATGCGACTCGAAAAGCTCGTGAGCTACTCAAAAATATAATATACTAATTTTTTTAATTATTATTATTATTATTATTATTATTATTATTATTATTATTATTATACATAAGTTGTGTAAAAAAATATTATACAACCCTTCTTTAAAATCAAAATTCTAAATTTCTAAACCTACACCCTACACCCTAACCATAAACTCTAACCTTAAAACCTCAATTCTAAACCCTATAACTTGAGCATGTAAACTTTAAATCCTAAATATAATAGTTTACACAATTTGTGTATCAAAGTTTTTTACACATTATTATTATTGTTGTTGTTGTTGTTGTTGTAAATGAGACGGGATAAATCACGAGCTACTCGAATCTGACTCGGTCAATATTTGATTGGACTCGGCTCGAGTTCTTAAAGAGCCGAATCAAACTCAACACTATTGGGCTCGACTCGAACTCAACTTGAATTCTTAACGAGCCGAGTTGAGGTCAGTATTACTCGAGCTTGACTCGACTCATTTACACCCCGTACATGCAAATCATCGGAAGCAGAAGGCGACTCCCCCTTGATACCACCGTAGAAAATGACAATTTCCCTAAATATTTTTTTATGTATCATTTTAATTTTTTAATGACATTTTTTCCTAAATAAGCTGCTATAAACTTTTTCTGATCGAGTGATTTGAGGATATTCGTAGCTTACTTTGGTTATGAAACTGCTGGTTAAGGCTATGGCTCGTGGAAGTTCTCAACCCCTTCATCTCCAAACCACTATGTCTTGTATAAGAATTTTGATAAGTTTGCGTAGAAGAGTTTATAGTTTATACGGTTCATTTTGTAGATCACCATGCATTCAGACCGATCTTCAGTAGCTGCTATCAGTATTTCTAGCTTTTGCTATCATTCAAATTACTTCTTCTTCACTTCATTGTTGCCCTGTATACGTTTTGTATTACTATAAATGATCTTTGTTGTATTTATAAAATTTAATTAGATTCCCAGGTAAATTCATCGATTCACATATATAGATTATTTAAAAAAATAGACATATTATGTATTTTACGCTCATCCTGGATTCTAAAAAAAATCAAATATTTTGTACCGAACATATATCCATTATTTATTTAAAAAATCAAATATTTTGTATCAAACATTTATCCATATCCCAGTTCCACCCGATTCCAAAGATACCTTATTCGGTAAGTATTGAATATAAACATGTCCTTATATGTTATTTTATTTGTTTAAATAATCTAACAGCTATCAGTTAATTTTACCAAACACTTTTATACAATCAGCTAATACAATCCGCTAGTCAAATCAGCTAATGCAATAAGCTATCAACTATCAGCTAATGAAATCCGCTATCAGCTATTCGCTAATTGACAAACAGGGCCTACGTCTTGAATACCTGTAAATATTTTTTCTCTCTTATTTTTTGTTATTCTATTCTTCCATTCTTTTTATGTCTTGAATATGTTTTTTTTATGTCGTTTTTTGTCTCGTTTTTTATCCGTGTCTGCAACATAGAGGATAAGTACTGGTTTGGCTCAAAAAGCATAAGATTTACATATGCTGATGAACTTCTCCATCATTTTTCCTGTCATTGATGGTAGTATTAGGAAAATTAAACATTTAATTTTACCCATTTGTGCTGGCTGAAATCTTAGGAAAAGTAAAATATAGATAGAACAGTATTTAATGTCATTTTCTTATATCAAATCTGCTAAGTGGATATTTAACATAAGTTCTTTATTCTATATGCCTTTGAAAGGAATATGATACCCCTTTTTAACAACACCACTTTGATTCTAGGCCAACTTGAAGACATTCCTTTTCCTTACTCTCTGATTTAGCAAAATGCATTGCAAATCATATATCAATCAATTGTATTTTTTTAACCAAAGGGACAAAACAAATTATTTTGAACAAAAAACTGAAATTTGAAACTCAATTGATTTGTCTCGACTTTTCAAACTGAATCAGAATATTTCTAGATCAAAATATCTTCTGATGAGTCAACCGACTTTCCGTTACCTTTTAACGTATCTTCAAACAACTCATGCATACAATTACATCAGTTATATAATAAAAAAATCTTCTTCGAAAATTTATTTGAAAACTCCAGAGTGTGAATATCCAATTGCGTTGCATCGAATTAGAGTATTCTTCACACCCATTCAAATGCACTTTCTTAAAGGTGAAATATCCTTAGCAATTTAGATTGTGAAAAAGAACACATTGGTTCGTCATAACACAACTAAATATCCGCATTCTAAATCATAAACAAGATAAAAATTCTTGAAAAAAGTTAAAAAATATAAAAAAAAAAGGCTTTTGAAGAAAGAATTTTTGTTATTTGAATGTGGTATCATGAATTGAATAATACATTAAAATAGTGCTTACTTATAGGCTTGTAAAAGATGAGGATATTATATTTGAACTAAACTATGCAGATAAATAACTAAAAATTTTAATTTATCTAAATATTTTGATAAATAAAATAAACTATAAATTTAATCTTAAGTTTCTGATATCTACTTAAAATATCTTAAAATGCAATAAGAAGGTAAATACCAACATATCGATTCATAAAAAGAATTTTCCGCCCTAAAATGCTATCCTATTAAAAAATCAATACAAATCAGCTGAAGTTTCCACCTTAAAAGACTTCAATTTTTTTTACTCAAATTAATTTGTTTTATCTTCGCTCGATAAAAATTCTCTACTCTTTTTCGATGCTCCTACTTATACTCTAACATTAAAAAATATTATAAAATTAAATTTCAAGCCCTAACTCTAAATTCTAAATCTTAAACCCTACATCTTATACCCTAAAAAATACACCTACTCTAAATTTCCTAAACTCTAACCATAAACCCTAACCTAAAACTCTAAACCTTAAACCTAATTTTAATCGTGGAGGCATAAGCAGAGGCACCGAAAAAGGCAGAGAATTCCATCCATCCTCGATAAAAATTCTCTCTGTCATTTTTCGGTGCTCCTACTCATACCCCAACACTAAAAAATACTATAAAATTAAATTCCAAACTCTAACCCTAAATTCCAATTCCAAAACCATACACCCTATACCCTAAAAAATACACCTACTCTAAATTTCCTAAACGCTAATCATAAATCATAATCTAAAACTCTAAACTCTAAACCTAATTTAATCGTAGAAGCATAAATAGAGAAAAAAAAGGAAAAATTTCCATCCCTATCCTCCTATATCATCAAGTGACATCTTCCAAGGTAAGAGATGGCCAACATGCATCGGAACCCACGGAATTTTGTTTTATTTGTGGTTCCTTATCAGTACCATTTAGGTTTCTAATTAAATAAGCAAGTCAGCAATAATCACAGAAAATGACAGGTAACATAAAACAGGATCGAGTTTAAGCAATTCAGAATCACATGTTTTCATATATTTTGTAACCAAATTCATAATCATGTTGTTTAATGATCAATTTCAAGAGGGTAATAACCCTCATTATCTTCATCAGTCGGATAATCCGGGAATAGTTTTGGTGACTCAACCCTTAACCAATGACAATTATAATATCTGGAAGCGTTCGATGTTAATGGCTTTGTCAGCCAAGAATAAGTTGGGATTTGTAGATGGATCGATTTCACCTCCTGCGTCTACTTCAGATCGGTTTAATGCCTGGACTAGAGCTAACAATCTTGTTAACTCTTGGATCTTGAACTCTGTCTCCAAAGATATTGCGGCCAGCTTACTTTATCATTCAACAGCAGCTGCAATTTGGAAGGATCTTGAAGAGAGGTTCCAGCAGACAAATGGACCTCGCATCTTCCATCTTAAGAAGAGGTTAAATGAACTGGCTCAGAGTTCAATGTCAGTAAGCACATATTATACGAATCTCAAAATCTTGTGGGATGAGTTAATGTCTGTCAAAAGTGTTTGTTCTTGTTCTCTTTGTACTTGTGGAGGTGTCAGAAAAATGTTAGATGATCAACAACGTGAGCAAACAATGCAGTTTTTAATGGGTCTCAATGAGTCATATGCTCATGTTTGTGCTCAAATCTTGTTAATGGATCCCTTTCCATCTATTTCCAAGGTTTTTTCTTGGATTTTGCAAGAAGAAAATCAAAGATCTATTTCTTTGAATGGTTCTTCTGAAGTTACTTCAAATCCTGTGTTTGTTGTCTAGAAGCATGTTCCTCAGCATTCCAAACGATCGCGTCCTCAGTGTACTCATTGTCACATGTTAGGGCATACAAAAGAAAAGTGTTTCAAATTGCATGGTTATCCTCTAGGGTATTCTTTTCGATCTCAGAAGAATTTTCTAATGCTCAGGCACATGCTGTTGCAGATTTGGTTTGTGCAAAGGAAACTTACTTAGCTTCAAATGATTCTGGTAATGTTGAGAGTACTAATAATGCATTGACTAGTCAGCAATGTCAGCAGCTTATTGCAATGCTTACTTCTCAATTGAATACAACTTCACAAACTCCCTCTGTTGTGGATGTTCCTTCTTCTTCTATCAACCTTTCAATGCAAGGTATGATTTTGTCTTACATTAACAGTTTAACTACTTTTCATAACAGCTTTAATTGGATCATAGATTCAGGAGCATCTAGGCATATTTGTTGTTCCAAAGCTGCTTTCGAATCTTTGAATCCTATTTTTAACAGTTCTGTTATGCTTCCTAATGCTACTATTGTCAAAGTTACACATGCTGGCACAGTAAGGTTATCTCCTGAGTTTGTTTTAACAAATGTTTTATACGTTCCCGATTTTAAACTTAATCTTATTGCTGTTAGTGAGTTGGTAAAATCATCTAATCTTACTGTGTTATTTGATAAGTCTCATTGTCTCATTCAGGACCTTCACAACACGATTGGGAAAGCTGATCTTCTGCAAGGGCTTTATCTTCTTCATTTGCCTTTCGATAAGCATGTTAATGTTCTTTGTTCTTCTAGTGATGTTGTATCTGCTTCTTGGCATGTTAGACTAGGGCATCCTAGTGCTCGTGTTTTGCATCTTTTAAAAGATGTACTACCCAATTGTAATATAAGTAAGAGTGATGATCCTTGTTATATTTGTCCCATGGCAAAACAGCATAGATTGTCTTTTTCCAGTTCTTCTAAATCTAATTGACACGCGTCGTATAGTGTCAAAAATAAAACCTTAAACTCGAAATAAATAAGATTTAAATTAATATAGCGAGAGTAAGGGTCGATCCGCAGGGAATAGGTGTAACCCCCTAGATCGGCCTATGCGGAATGACCAAGTCTAGTAAGTCACATTAAAATTTAAAACTCAAGTAGAAAACATGTTTGCAAATTAAGCGTTAATTTCGGCAGCATAACGGCAGAACTTAGTGAAAACCATCAAGTTAAATAAACCTGTTTAATACGTCAAACAGCAATATTTCCCAAATTCATTCACCACATAAACATCATAAATATTATAGGCATCCATGATTACTTAAATAAACTCATCATATGATAGTTACCAAAATAAGTATCAGTTAGTATATTAAAATACTCTTAGTTTAATACCATACATAACAAAATATAGGCACATGTCACCCTGAAAATACAAACGGGGGATAGAAACATTACAATCAAAAAGAATACCAAATGTGTCGATCCTCCAAGTGTCAGCTACGGGGTGGCCTATCCAAAATATCTGAAAAGGGGAAAGAATTTGGGGCGTGAGCTAGAAGCTAAGTGTGTTCCAATAGTGCAAGTAAAACAGTGCATCAATAATTAATAAATCATGTTATGCAAAACATATCATAAAAATGCATCAAAGTTTTCATGCAACCTATCTACCCTCCAACCGAACACCATGATACAGTTCCCCAGAACAGTATCTTATACTGGCATTAACCCAAGCCCATTGGGCGGGGTACCATCCTAAGGTTATACCTTAGAATACGGGCGGCCCTAGTCGAAACTTAGGAACCGAAAACGGGCGGACCTGGCCGAAGCCTAGGATCCGAAAACGGGCGGACCTGGCTGAGGCCTAGGATCCGAATACGGGCGGACCTGGCCGAAGCCTAGGATCCGAAAACGGGCGGACTTACCAGCTTGATCAGGGCTGAGCCGATAATCTCCACATCATACCCCCAAATACCTCTACTGATTAGTCCGGGTAGTAACATAGTATGCAACAATAATAGTCATAGCAATGCCCAACAACATATTTCAATACTGATATCCGAAAATCATAGGCATGCTTGTCATATCGTATGCTAGAGCATAATTCAAACATACGGTGCAATCATATTTCTTTCATAAGCAGAAAACATGCTAGTTTGTCACAAAATTAACTTTAGTAATCAAATACACATAGTATGTTTCATTAAATCATGTAAAATGTGTAAAACAGTAAATATGCAACAGTCATATAGCACACAAGGAACACACCTCAAAAGATGAGATCGGTCAGTCAAAAGATCTATCGAGCACCGGGATCACGCTCCGCTACAGTACTGGAACCTAAATAGACAAGGATTATGGTTACAATCAAATTTACACCTTGATTCGTATTAAAATACTAAGTTTAGGGTCGTACGAGTGACGATCGGATCACGAGGCGGTACGGATCGAGACGAGCTGGGCTGGGCATAGGCACGATCGGGAGATCCACGAGTACCTATTAAATCAGAAGATTAATATCAATCCTTTATCATCAGTTTATCTTAAATGACATAACTTATACATATGCATGCTCAGGTTCGACGTCCAATTTGGAGGCTTTCGGGTTAGAATTTCACAAAACGGGCTTCAAAATCGGACTCAGGACGTCGAAAAACATAAAATAGGACTTTTTGGAAAAAGTTGACTTTTTGGTCAAAGTCAACGGTCAACGGTCAACGGTCAAAGTCAACACTAACGTCAGCGGTCAAAGTCAACGCTGACGTCATGCTGACGTCACTGGTCCAAGGCTGACTCAGCGAGTTGACTCACTGGGTTGACTCGGACGAGTTGACTCACTGAGTTGACTCGGACGAGTTGACTCACTAGGCTGACTCACTGAGTTGACTCGGTCAACGGGTCAGGTCGGGTCAACGGGTCAACGGGTCGGGTTAACGGGTTGACCGAGTTGACCGGTCCAGCCGGTTCAGACCGGTTCTTACCTTTAAATTTCGAAGATCGCCGGACGGTCACCGGGACCTCGCCGGAAAAGCACGTTTCACGCAGTTTTCTGCCGGAAAAAGCCACAAATCATCAGGCCACCATTTTATTTCACTTTAACAAGTCGAAATACTATCAGAAACCAACCAAACTTACCGGATTTGACCTTAAAAGCTCGAACTCGCCGGAAAATTCGCGTAGCTCCGATGACGGAGCAAACCACGATGAACGGGCGAACGGTAACTTGGGTTTTGATCCGCCTGCGACGGGGAGTCCAACGGCAAAGGTGGCGCGGCGAACGGACGTCGAACGGCGCCGGAAAACTCGAAAGAACAAGCGGACCGATTTAGCCCTAGGTCGCGAGCCTTCAACGGTCGATTACCGATGATCGGCGCGACGAACGCGCGAGTGGCCTTAGGGGTTTTGGTCGGCGTGCAACGATGGTTTCAATGGCACCGGCGGTGAGCGCCACGGCGCGGCGGTGAGGGTTGATCGCCCGCGAACGGGTTTTGGTTTAAGGAAGAAAAAAAACGTGAACGGTGGGGGGTGTTTCTGCCATTATTGGGAAAAAGGGGATCCCAAATAAAACATACTAGATAGGTTAGGTGGGATATTTTTAATTATTTTATTATATATTATTTTTGGATCAAAATAAGAGTTATTTGGGGTGACTTATGACCAAGAGTTACCTCTACTGATTAGTCCGGGTAGTAACATAGTATGCAACAATAATAGTCATAGCAATGCCCAACAACATATTTCAATACTATTATCCGAAAATCATAGGCATGCTTGTCATATCGTATGCTAGAGCATAATTCAAACATACGGTGCAATCATATTTCTTTCATAAGCAGAAAACATGCTAGTTTGTCACAAAATTAACTTTAGTAATCAAATACACATAGTATGTTTCATTAAATCATGTAAAATGTGTAAAACAGTAAATATGCAACAGTCATATAGCACACAAGGAACACACCTCAAAAGATGAGATCGGTCAGTCAAAAGATCTATCGAGCATCAGGATCACGCTCCGCTACAGTACTGGAACCTAAATAGACAAGGATTATGGTTACAATCAAATTTACACCTTGATTCGTATTAAAATACTAAGTTTAGGGTCGTACGAGTGACGATCGGATCACGAGGCGGTACGGATCGAGACGAGTTGGGCTGGGCGTAGGCACGATCGGGAGATCCACGAGTACCTATTAAATCAGAAGATTAATATCAATCCTTTATCATCAGTTTATCTTAAATGACATAACTTATACATATGCATGCTCAGGTTCGACGTCCAATTTGGAGGCTTTCGGGTTAGAATTTCACAAAACGGGCTTCAAAATCGGACTCAGGACGTCGAAAAACATAAAATAGGACTTTTTGGTCAAAGTCAACGGTCAACGGTCAACGGTCAAAGTCAACACTGACGTCAGCGGTCAAAGTCAACGTTGACGTCATGCTGACGTCACTGGTCCAAGGCTGACTCAGCGAGTTGACTCACTGGGTTGACTCGGACGAGTTGACTCACTGAGTTGACTCGGACGAGTTGACTCACTGGGCTGACTCACTGAGTTGACTCGGTCAACGGGTCAGGTCGGGTCAACGGGTCAGGTCGGGTCAACGGGTCAACGGGTCGGGTTAACGGGTTGACCGAGTTGACCGGTCCAGCCGGTTCAGACCGGTTCTTACCTTTAAATTTCGAAGATCGCCGGACGGTCACCGGGACCTCGCCGGAAAAGCACGTTTCACGCAGTTTTCTGCCGGAAAAAGCCACAAATCATCAGGCCACCATTTTATTTCACTTTAACAAGTCGAAATACTATCGGAAACCAACCAAACTTACCGGATTTGACCTTAAAAGCTCGAACTCGCCGGAAAATTCGCGTAGCTCCGATGACGGAGCAAACCACGATGAACGGGCGAACGGTAACTTGGGTTTTGATCCGCCTGCGACGGGGAGTCCAACGGCAAAGGTGGCGCGGCGAACGGACGTCGAACGGCGCCGGAAAACTTGAAAGAACAAGCGGACCGATTTAGCCCTAGGTCGCGAGCCTTCAACGGTCGATTACCGGTGATCAGCGCGACGAACGCGCGAGTGGCCTTAGGGGTTTTGGTCGGCGTGCAACGATGGTTTCAATGGCATCGGCGGTGAGCGCCACGGCGCGGCGGTGAGGGTTGATCGCCCGCGAACGGGTTTTGGTTTAAGGAAGAAAAAAAACGTGAACGGTGGGGGGTGTTTCTGCCATTATTGGGAAAAAGGGGATCCCAAATAAAACATACTAGATAGGTTAGGTGGGATATTTTTAATTATTTTATTATATATTATTTTTGGATCAAAATAAGAGTTATTTGGGGTGACTTATGACCAAGAGCTTGCCTAGCTCAATTGGCTGGGCACCCAGCTAAACATCCTTGAGGTTGTGGGTTCGATTCCCACAACCCTCACTTTTTTTTTTTTTTTTAGAGTGTTACAATAGGAACTCTAACACCTTTCTTCTGATTTAGACCAATAACCTGTAGAAAATAAAGGGGGATTTTAGAAAAGTGATTTGAATGAGAAAAATAGTAAAAACGTAAAAATAAATTGAGAATGAATTATGGATAGAAATAGCCTCAAGCCACGCTTTGCCACGACATCTTCGATCACTGAAGTTGATTTTTCTTCGACTTTCCTGCAGGTTACAGTCTACAAGGCCCAACCCTTGTAACTTACTTCTCGTTGGTAGATTCGACTCCTAGGGCAATCCTTGAAGTCAAACTTTAGTGAATTAGCCACGGCAATCGATGCTAACTCAAATCTAAGTTAGTGTTGGAGAAGCCCGTGCTCGGACATTCGTCTCGATGAGAATTGTTTCCGATTTTGATTCCCCTTAGTGGATCGCCACTAAGTTTGTTCTTAGGGAGTTGAATTGGCTACAAGCTTTTCCTCGTCCCCAACGATGGATCTAAACCACTTCAAGCCGATGCGCGCTCTCGGAATGAAACAATCGCGATGCCTAAAGATTAGGCTGATTGCCTAATCAATTTTACAGAGAATCTAAAAAGGAGTTGTTGAAGGATTGAAGTATTTTCTTAATCTCACGAGGTTTGTCGGGTTTGGCGTTGCTTTTGGCTAAAGGGAATTTAGTTAAGCATGGTTTGTGAAAAAACCATACTTAATAAAATAAATAAAAATGGAGAAAAGGAAATGGAGAAAAATGGAGAACTTTATTACTCAAGGAAGAAGAGAACAATGGAAAATGTTTGATGAATAATTCACCCCCAAAGTGGGGTATTTATAGTAGTTGAAAAACCCTAAAAACCTAAGATGATAAATCCTAAAAAATTTAAATAAAATTACATAAGATAAATATCAAAGTTTTGAATTTAAAGATAAAATTCGGATGATAGGCTATCTTGATAAGTGGACTGATAAGTTATCAAGCTTGCTGACGTCATCTTCTAGAAGGTGCTAATGTGGCGCCCAGTCAGCATTCATGCCCTGGTTCATGCCCATGAATCTGCCCACAAATTCATTATTTTCTGCAGCACTTCAACTCATTTCCAGCATTACGTAACCTGCATGAGAACAACATAAAACAGCCCAATTAAGTCCTTCAAACATATATATTCGATCAAAATAAGGACTAAAAACATAACCAAAATAAATACTTATCACTAATCAACCTTTCGAGTTAATTCATTGTGACGTGTGGGGACCTTTCAAACATCCAACTTATGATCATAAGAGATATTTTTTAACTATTGTGGATGATTACACTCGTTGTACATGGACATATTTGATGCAGCATAAGTCTGAGGTTTCTACTATTGTTCCTGATTTTATTAAGATGGTTAAGAGACAGTTTGGTTTTGATTTAAAAGTGTTCAGGTCTGATAATGCTCCTGAACTTAAGTTTGATGAGTTGTTTAAATCTCTTGGCATTCTTCACCAGTTTTCTTGTGTGGAAACGCCTCAACAGAATGCTGTGGTTGAGAGAAAGCATCAGCATTTGTTAGCTGTTGCTCGTGCCTTTTACTTCCAGTCTAAGCTACCAATCCAATTTTGGGGAGATTGTTTGCTTGCTGCCACACATGTCATTAATAGATTGCCTTCTATGTTCTTAGATAACAAATCTCCTTATGAGCTTTTATTCTGTAAAGTTCCTGATTATAGTCACTTGCGCAACATTGGATGTCTATGTTTTGTTTCAACTCTTACATCCAAGCGTGACAAGTTTTCTCCTCGAGCTTTGCCTGGAGTTCTTCTTGGTTATGTTCCAGGAGTAAAAGGATACAAAGTCTTCATTATATCCACTAAAAAGATTGTTATTTCCAGAGATGTGATTTTTCATGAGTCAAAATATCCTTTTCACAAAGTGACACCTTCTTCAGATAGTTTAATTGATCCTTTTTCCAAATATTTCTTTGCCTCATGTTTCTAATGATGATTCACCTTCATCCTTTGTTCAGATTACTCCTCAAGGTTCTGATACAAATGGTGTTGAACATGAAATCAGTTCTCCTCCTACATCGCTTCATCCTTCTGCAACAAGTCACAACACCCCTGAAATTGATGCTTCTCGTGACATTCCTAAGTATCTCAGCCTATTCATCAGCATAATTTCTCTCCCACTTTACTCTCTGATCAGTCTATGTCTGTTGCACCAACTCATCAGGAAATTGTTCATCATGCACCAACTCAATCTATTCAACCTACACAAGAAATTATTCCTCCTGCACCTGCACCTATTCCAGTTCCTCCTATACCAATTTCAATTCCTCCTGCACCCCAGGTTATTCATGAACCCTCACGTGCAGCTTCAGCTTCCCATGCAGAATTAGTTCGTAGGTCTTCGCGTATTTCTCAGTAACCTACTTATCTACAACATTATCAATGCAATAGTACATCTGATTGTTGTTATCCTCTTCAGTATCATGTATCATCTCATCACCTTTCAGATGATTATGCTTCTTTTATCAATAATGTCTCTTCTGTATATGAACCTACATACTATCATCAGGCAGTTAAATATCCTGAATGGAGGCAAGCCATACAGGATGAATTACAAGCTATGGAAGACTTGAAGTCATGGACGGTTGTTCCTCTTCCTGCAGGTAAACAGCCTATCGATTATAAGTGGGTTTATAGAGTGAAGTATAAGGCTGATGGCACAGTGGATAGGTTCAAAGCTCGGTTGGTTGCTAAAGGTTTCACTCAAATCGAAGGAGTCGATTACATAGATACCTTTTCACCTGTTGCAAAAATGACTTCATTTAAAGTTTTACTTGCTTTAGCTGCTTCCAATGATTGGCATTTGTTGCAATTGGATGTCAACAATGCTTTTCTAAATGGGCAGCTCGATGAAGAAGTTTATATGAAGCTTCCTTTGGGCTACAATCTGAAGGATTCAATACCTTGTGCGAGCCTAGATGAGTCTTCTAACTTGGTTTGCAAATTAAACAAGTCGATCTATGGTCTTAAACAAGCCTCTAGGCAGTGGTTCCATGCTTTCTCTCAGGTTATTCTCAAGTGTGGTTTTGTTCAATCTCCTTCAGAACACTCTCTTTTCACCAAAGGCACAGGTGATGATTTCATAGCTTTGTTAATGTATGTGGACGATGTGGTATTGGCTGGTAAAAATTTACTTCTTTTAGAAGCTGTGCAAGATTTCCTTCAGTTAGATTTTAAACTCAAGCTCTTAGGTCCATTGAAATATTTCCTTGGATTCGAAATTACAAGGAATGATACTGGTATTTCCCTTTCTCAAAGGCACTACACTCTGCAACCCTTAGAGGATATTGGTTGTCTTGGGAAGAAGCCTGCTGAAACTCCTATAATTGCTTCTCATAAGCTAAGTGTTCATGAATGGGACTTGTTGACTGATCCACAGATTTATAGAAGACTTGTTGGACGTTTGTTGTACCTCACACATACACGTCCGGATATTACCTTTGCTGTCCATCTCCTAAGTCAGTTTGTTTCTTCTCCACGCCAACCACATTTACAAGCTGTTTATCATCTTCTTTCCTATATTAAAAAGTCACCTGGACAAGGATTGTTTTTCTCTAAAAACAACAATCTCCAGTTGCGTGCTTTCGTCGATGCTGATTATGGTTCCTGTCCGGACACTCGAAGATCCACTACTGGCTATTGTACCTATTTAGGAGATAGTCTCATCTCTTGGAAATCCAAGAAACAGAAGACTGTGAGCAGGTCCTCTTGCGAAGCAGAATATCGTGCAATGACTTCTGCAACTTGCGAACTTGTTTGGCTCACTACTCTTCTTTCTTCCTTTGGAGTTCAAATTTCTCAAACTTCTTTGTTCTGCGACAATCAGTCTGCTGTTCATCTTGCATCGAATCAAGTATTTCATGAGCGTAGCAAGCATATTGAAGTGGATTGTCACATCATACGGGAAAAGGTTGCTGCTGGTTTCTTGAAGCTCTTTCACATTCGATCCATAAACCAGCTAGCTGATATGTTTACCAAAGCTCTCCCAAGCTCCTCATTTCACCATTTCGTTTTCAAGCTGGGCTTGTTGGATATACATCAACCACCAGCTTGAGGGGGGGCTGTTACAGCTAATAACTCCCCTAGTTAGTTATTTCAGTTATTAGGGTTTATTAGTTTAAACTCATCTTTGTATCTTCTATATAAGCATAATTAAGAACTCTGTATCCTTAATTAATTCAGTTGAATAAAATTCGTTTTACTTCTTTACACTTCAATACATGTACTGAAACAGATACAAAAATATGCTCCCCACACCAGCCAACTTCATTATCAATACATCATTCCATTGTGGAGATGTGCCATCTTTGAGTTCATATAAATAGGTCCACCGCCGGATAATATATATTTTTAATTGCACTATGATTTTTAGATGCTGATTGTTTTCGTCTAGTGTTTTTGAGACACTTCTCCCTCGGTTTATGCAGTTGATATTGATAGGATTGCCTTGCTTTCACCAAAATCAAAGTGGAATTTGCTGAATATGCTCTCATTCTCAAAATGGTTACACAAGAGACAAGCCTAACTTGTGTATATATGATTGAACTCCAAGCCCTCAGCTTCTGCTCTTCCATATCAGTTTTTCTCTTCTTACAGGTACATTCATGAAGATGGACACTGTTGGGAGAGCCACTGGAGCTAAATATGAATGCTTGCTCTTTGGTATGTTAATCTCTTAATCTTTAGGAACAAAATCATGTCATGTAGCAGTTTTTTTTCTCAATCATTCTCTGGTCTCGGCTTTTTTGAACAATTTCCGACTTCGGGTTTTGTTTATGATTTACAGATTTGGATGATACTCTTTACCCCTTGAGTATAGGTTTCAACTTGGCTTGCCGCAAGAATATAGAAGGTAAGGTCATAAAACATCAACATGATTGTTTTTTCCTTCTGTTTTTATCATGGTTTAAGCAATTTGGCTTGTTTTAATTAATGGCAGAATTCATGCTGAAATACCTTGATATTGAAGAAAATGAAGTAGCAAGAATGTGCTTGGAATTATACAGGGAATATGGAACAACTATGGCTGGTTTAAAGGTGACATTCAAGTTTATTCTGTCCTAAATTCCCTTCTTCTGTCAGTTTGTTTCTAGCCATTTAGCTCTTTTTTCATGCTTCTGAAAATTTCAGGCTCTGGGTTATGAATTCGACAACGACGAGTTTCATGCCTATGCTCACGGAAGATTGCCGTACGAAACACTGAGGCCGGATCCAGTGTTAAGAAACCTACTGCTGTCGATGCCACAGCGGAAAATAGTAAGTGAACAGATGAATTCTGTTTTACTTAACCAAAAAAAAAACATAAACATATCTTGTCTGTTCTAAGATGTTGGTTGATGTATTAGATCTTCACGAATGGTGACAAGGCGCATGCGCAACAAGTTCTTAAAAGGCTGGCCTTGGAAGGTTGTTTTGAAGGCATCATATGCTTTGAAACACTTAACCCTCCTCTTCAACTAGCTGATTTAATGTCTGCTGATAAGTCACAAATCCTCTGTAAACCCTCACTGGAAGCATTCGAAGCTGCGATCCGGCTTGCAAATGTCGACCCGAAGAAAACGGTAGAGACACAATCCTTGAAAGTCTAACACTTAGCATAATGTAAACGATTCACGGACTCCCTGTCTTTGTTTCGTTTTTCTTTTCTTTTTCGAGATTTTCTTTGACGATAGTGCTCGAAACATGGAGAGTGGAAAAGCAGCAGGGCTTCATACAGTTATAGTAAGCAGTATATGATTTAGTTTTCGATCGCAGCACCTAGAGACTTGCCTACAAAACTATGGTTAACATGTGAGAATAATGGTGGCAGGTGGGGAGCTCGACGCAGGTGGCCGATGCAGATCATGCCTTGCGTAGCATCCACAACATCAAAGAAGCAATACCGGAGATATGGGAGGGCGAAGAGGAGCAGATGGACCAAGTTATCCAACCAGCTGCAGCTGAAACGGTGGTGCTTGCTTAGATTTCTGTTCAAGTTGAAAATGGGGGAGGCTGCCCTTGTTATATTATTATGTTGCATGGGAAGCATTCATCTTAAGCCTGATTAAATAAATGGTAACTAAAGCTCCATAATATCTGCATGTAATTAGGATATAAGGAAATGGTTATGTTATTGTATCTTTAAAGATTTATGTACTAAACCCAAACTTATGGGGTTGAAAGCCAATTGAAAGGAAATGGATTAAAATTAGTAAAATCATAGGAGACTTTGGGAGTCATATGCACAATTAACATCTACTGTATTCACATTGAGTAGCTGGATTTGGCAAATCAAATCATCATATACAGAGGTTTTTTTTCTTCTTTAAATTATTTTAATAATAAGATAAAAAATTAACGGTGGAATTTAGAAGGGACATGTGGGGTCATAGTGATTGTGTACTTGTGCAATAGAAACAATTGTTCTTAAAAACTTAAGAGTTCCAAAGTGAGTTAAATACACATGCTCGGAAAAAAAAAGCAAGCCAGAGCACCAAAATAAATTTTAAGTATCGGGCTGATAAAGACAATAAAGAAAAGAATTATAATGGTAAAAAAAGACACATTATTTTCATCATAGACACCGCTGAGGTTGATGGGCTTTATTGAGATGGTTGAAGAAAATGAGGCGAAACTCAAAGACCACGAGTAAGGTTTTATTTTTAATTGTGGTGGGTAAATTAATGTTTTGCAAAAGCTAGAAAAATTAACTTTTGGCAAACCAAGGTTTGGGAAACTAAAATAGTGGGCAAACTAAAGTTTTGACACTCAAAAATTGAGTGTTTTTTGTTGCTTTTGCTTAAAAAAGTGTGTTTGAGTTGGTAAAAACAACCAAAAACAAGGCCTAAGATAATCCTCGGTCCTTCGGATAAAAAAATTGAAACAATCACTACCCCTATGCGCAACAATCGAACCAAAAAATTGGATAAAAAACAGTCGATCCTAAAAAAAATACAAAGAAATAAACATTTTAAAGTGGAGAAGCCGAGTTAATTCAAATGCTTACAAGTAAAACTAATAGGGTTAAGATGATGTTTTAATTTTTAATATAACAATGACTAATTTGTAAATAAATAATTTTTTAAGAGTACTTAAAATTACTCATAATTGACAAGCATTTGAACTAAAATAAATTTTTTTTAAAGAAATATTTTTGTAAACCAATCCTTTTTAAACACAATATTTGTCTAAGTATTTTGGTACTCAAAATAAATCAGATTGATTAGTGAGTACCAGTACGACCCTATGCGTACTAGTACGGCTTTTCTACACTGAATTTCAAATTAGTATACAAGTACCATTACAGGCCTTAACGCACCGGTACAAAATTTAAAGATTTTCGAAAAGATTACTTGTCAGTACTGGTACGATAAACCTCGTACAGATACACACTTATAGTGAAAATGTTTAAATTAACCCGAGTGTACGATCATTTATGTATCACCCAAGCTTCATATAAATTTCCAGTGAGTAAATTTAGTATCGATACAATACGTAACATATCGGTATCCTGTTTGTTTCCTCACTTCGTATTGATACGCAAACTCGCGTACAGATATCCTGTTTGTTTTCTCACCGCGTACTGATACATTCGACTGGCACGCCGATTATCGTTTACAACAATGTTGTGTTAGGAAAATGATTGTCTAGGTCCGGTGATTAAAAGGGTGTGCTCATGGGCGGTGGAAGCGGTAGTGATTTGGGGTTTGGGTTTGAAAATTTTTAAGAATTTGTGGATTTTTTTGTAAAAATTGGAGAATTTTGAAATTTTCTAAAAAAAATTAATTTTTTTTCTGAAAATTAAAAAAAATTCTTCAAATAATTGAAAATTTTTAAAGTATTGTCGTGTGTCAAGATTTGGTTGGTTAACAAATTTTTAAACGATGATTCATTACTAGACATTTTAAAATTATAACATCGTAAATTTTAAACATCTATTTTAAAAAAAAATTTAAACACCTAAAGTTTAAAAGAAAAATAGTTTGAACAGTTTTTTTTTCTTTCAATTTTCTCTTTTCTCCTCTTTTTATTTCACTATTCTACCAAATCAAGCAAAGCCCAAGGGAAGCTTGAGAGTCGGTAGGAACTAGGAAGCCCAATCAGCATAGAATTATTAGGCCTTGAGTACCATTTTCTACCGCTCGAAAAGCTGCTGTTCTTAAAAAGAAGTGGCTAATGGAAAACCCCTGAAAATTTCATCGCACTTGAAAAATGTGGGGCTGTGGTATTTCAACTAAGCTAAACAAAATATGCGCGCCTATCCAATTCCACTCTCACTAACTCTTGTTTCCTCCGTCGCACTCGCGCCTTTCCCCGCCACCGCCCGCTTCCTCCTCAACCCACCCACCTCCGACAAAACCACCGCCCCACTTTCCCTCTCAACTCCCTATCCCAGGTTTCTTTTCTCCAGATTCAGGCCCTGCCCTTTTTGTTCCAACTCCGATTCCACCAATTCCGACACAAATGATGATGATGATGTTTATTTTGACGTTGACGATGATGGGTTTGTTCTCTCAGACGAGAAGACGCAGTCATTGTCTGAAGATGGTGTCTTTATCGAGGTAATAAAGCTCGGAGGGAGTTCTCGTCGAATTCGGTCCAAAATTGGGATTGACGCCAGCCTCGATACTGTTTGGAACATTTTGACCGACTATGAGAAGTTGTCTGATGTTATTCCGGCTCTTACTGTCAGCAAAGTTGTCGAAAAGAAAGACAAATTTGCTCGACTTTATCAGGTAAATCATTTACCTCCCGTTTCTTTAATTTCCATTTCTGTTTTTGTTTTTGTGTCTGCCGTTTGATCTAACATAAGTTGCATGTAAATTTTGACAATGTCTTTAGTTAAATTTTAACATATTGTAATGATTGATTTTTGTCATAGTTATATGGTTTGGATATATTTCGATTATAAGTCCGTTCGTTTATGTATTATAATGTTTGATTTTGGTCGAAGTATTGATTGTAATTATAATGTTGTTTGTTTATCATAGCAATTGGTTCTGATTGCAATTATATGAATTTATTGATTGTTATTGTGACTTTAAAAAAGGGTAAGAATTTAGTGCATGTGAGTATACTCAAATGCCCGGGTGAAACATAAAAAAATGGGTATTTTGAGTTCCTTGGATCATACTAAGTTAGGCAAAGAGATGAGGTGGAATGTAATAAGGGTGTTCATGGTTAACCAAAATACTACAACGGTTGCCTAAGTTATGTTTTTAGTGCAATTAGATGATAATGTCTAAAGATAATGCATTTTATTTACACTAAGAATAGAACCTACAGGTTAACTGTAGTATTTTGCTTAACCATGGACACCCAATGTTAGTACTGGGATTGAGAATCTCTATTATTAGTCTTCACTTATAGATATGGCTTATTGATGATATATGTCCCTCAACCTCAAATTTCTAACAGTGTTCTCTTTGTATTAATTACTCGATGTTTTGTCCATAAATTGATTCATTGCCTTCTGTCATTGATGAAATTGATATAATCGTTCTGTTTCTTTTCTTTGGGCAGATTGGACAGCAAAACTTGCCATTGGGTTTGAAATTTAATGCTAAAGGAGTTATAGATTGTTATGAGAAAGATCTTGAGATTTTGCCTTCTGGGAGAAAGCGTGAGATTCAATTTAAGATGGTTGAAGGTGATTTTGTTGTTTTTGAAGGAACATGGTTGATCGAACAGGTAGATAATTAATTGCTCTTACGCTGTTGAGTGCCTTTAAATCTCATCCTTCAGTTTGTTGTCAGTGGAAGTGTAAACTCACATCGAGCTGTTAAAGTTTACAGAAAAGTCTTTAGCTTTTAGAATAGTATAAAACCAAATAAGGATTGCAAGGAAAAGCTAAGAAAAAGTAAACCCGTTTTAGCCCAAATGGTTATTTATGCACCCTTTGGAAAACCTGGATCAACTGATAGGAAGCTCTTGTTTCCTGCTAAATTGAGACAGAATTTTGATCCGTAGTCTGCCCTCAGACTTGTTTATGCCATTGGTTAGTGCTATAAGTTTATTTACTCCACTGCAAATGACAAAACCATATAATATGATGAATTCGTATTGGCTTTAGGTACACTTAGCACTTTTACTTTTGCGATTTTTGTTGTCCTGTTTTATGTTGGTGTTGCTAGTTTATTCTGAGTTCTGTGTGGTTCTTGCCCACAGTTACTTTTTCAAGCATTTTTCTCTTTAGGGTTGCATCTTCAGCAAAAAAATGACTGTTTGAACTTTGAATAATTTAGAAATTCATTTTAACGAGTAAATGCATATTTATGGATGCAAGGTTCATTATCCAAAAGCTAATGACTTTCTTACTTAACTGATGGGTTATGCAGTTTGAAGGAAAATGCCAAGGTGAAGAAGCATTTCTCGGTGAAGAATTCCAGACGACCCTTTCGTATTCAGTCGATCTTAAGCCGAAGATGTGGTTGCCTGTTCAGCTGGTTGAGAGCAGGCTTTCAATCGAGATAAAGACGAACCTTTTGTCTATTCGTGAAGAAGCAAAGAGAGTGATGAGTGCTTTGTAACTCCGCATAGCGTTATATGTACTTGGACATGTAAACTTAACAAGTATATAATCTATTGAACATGCTGGAATTAAAGAGGCTTTAAGAGTTTCAATTCCTTCCTTGAAAGTGAATAAAGTTGCCAATGTTGGCCTTAAATAATCTTTTGTAAATCATTTGCTGGGCTTCATTGCAAAACTCTAAGCCGCAGCCGAAGAGCCTACATTTTCTATAATACAGCTCAGAAGAAAGAGTACAAAAACAAATGCAGTACTAAAACAAAGATCTAAAACTGAACGTTGCTTTTGAAGGACTGACCGAATTGCCAATTAGAAGGCACCACATTCAGAGCTGTTCTACTCCTTCCATTGCCGACTTGGACCCTAAAGGACAAGCTCTGCCCACTCAGATAGCTCAAGCTCTGCCATTTGGCACCCCAGTTCCTCGACATGACTTCCCATTTGTTGGTCTTGGACCCTTTCACCCATACCTTGGAGATTTCTCCAGCACCCCCAACGTTTGATATCAGCACTAGCTCAAAATAGTTCCTTCCATTGATGGTGAACGTAAGGCCTCCACTTCTCCTGCATCTAACCCTGGTACACACAAGTTATTCATTAGGATTCGAAACAATGTTATTGCAGTTAACAGCGGTTACGACAGTAGCGTCGCATTACATACTTCCTGTAGAGGACTGGTACAATTCCTGCCTTGTATTTGGCAATGGTCTCGAATGCAGGTTGAGACATGTCGAAGTGTGGTCGGGGAGGGTTACACCAACCACCATTGTCACTTGGGAGTGCATAGTTAGGAGGACAGAAGTTGGTGGCGGTGATGGTGATATGTTTACCCCTGAGACACCATTGGGGTGCACTTTGTGCATCACAAGCTATCCGATAGCAGCCTCCACATGACTTGCCACCATTAAACAAAACCGTGCTCACCGCAGCTGTGTTCGTTCCGTAACCATCCGTAAAGAGATTACCATACCCACATGCTCCTCCTGGTAAAACCAACATGGTAATCAATAAACATGAGTTCGAGAATTGAGATCAGCACAATGGAAGGGAAGAAAATAGTTGCTAAAACTTACCCATTGTACCGGAAGCATCGATCCCACCATAGAATGTAGCATGGGCGGGGAACCAGACCGGAGCAGCTTCTGCTGTGTTACATTTAGTGGAAAAATATAACCCCAAAAGGAGTATACCAGTAGTTAATAGATAGGCAGTATCCATTGTTTGAAGAACGTAGAGCTAAGAATGAGTTTGATGCAGAAAATGGAGAAATCTTATATATTTATTGTTGCTCTATGATAGAAATAACATGCAAATCAAGATGTCATGCGGAAAATCTTCATTTTATATTCAAACCCATGTGACAGTTATGAGCCTTGATATTGAAATAATTTTATCAACATATGTGTGGAAAAAGAAGAGAAAATTGGGAAGATTATGATCCATATTGACAGATCAGTGCATCAATAATTATTCAGATAATGAATAAAATACACCGACAAAATCTCACTCAGATTAGATCAAAGCAGGCTCTAATTACTATTGGCAATGCCAAGTGATTTCCTTTCAAGATGTCAATTAAATTCATTGTATTAGACAATCCGTGGTACTATATAACGTATAGTACAGTTGTGCTTCAAATGGTCAAGCAGGCAAATATAAAATTACAAGAGAAATTTTAAATAGTTTCTAGGAAGAAACCTTATGCTTCAAATCTTGGACTCCATTTCTTAATTACTGCAACTACGACTTACAACTAAAAGCTGATAAAAAAAATTAGGGTAATTTCAGTAAATAATCATTGAACTTTACTCTCAAATTTATTTTGATCATTAAAGTTTCAAAACGTTCAATTTATTCACTGGAGTCTAGACATTAAACATTTTTGTCACACTTTCGTTAATTTTTTTACGGAGTCCATTTACCAGTGAACGAAGAAACTTCTCCAAAATCCAAACGGTGGAAAGCTTCATCTACACGAGGGAAGCAACATACTCAGAAACAGACTCCATTTGATGATAGAGGAGGGAGATCGATGAGAGAGAATTCAAAAGGTTTTTGCCCGATTCATGGACTTCGATGTTCTTTCTGACGAAATGGAGGTTAGATTCGGAGTCAAAGAGAACGAGGTGAAACGACTGGTGAAACTTGGTACCGGACGACGATGACGTTGAACGGTGGAGTGACAAAACATTCAATGTCTAAATTTCACTGGCAAAAACTGAACGTTTTGAAACTTTAATGGCCAAATTAAATTTGAGAGTATAATCAATGATAATTTACGCAATTTACCAAAAAAAAAATTATGCAATTGCAAACCTATAGTATCTGCACTCAGATGATTGTTTTTTTAGATGCATATATAGGTTCAAACATGAATGTGTATGTATATTAGATTCAATAATATCATATCAAAATATGTATCAACTACAAATATTTAAGAAGAAAAAACTGAGAAGTCCAAAAAAATAAACTGCTACTAAAGATTCAGTCAACTAACCCATAATTAATTCATGTTTAGAAAGGTTTTGGTAGCAGCAGTTACAATTTACATTATAATGCAGCCATGATGAATCTGCAACTGTTGTAGCCTAATTTTCATACAAGAAAAACAGGCAATAAATATTTATTTGGTTGATACGTAGAACCATATATCGTGGCATGTTTTAAGGGATGTGCAGCTATATAGCACATGACATCTCCTATTAAACTTCCCATCCAAAGTCCAAGCCAATTTTCACACGTGGCTTCACGTTCTTGAATTCAATTGGTTGGTAAGGGAAATTCAGCTTAATTTGTATTATAATAAAATAAAATGTGAAGTGAAGAAGGGGCGTGTCTAACATACGGCATGGTACCATATAATTACGGTGCGACATCAACTGAAAATTTTACGAGATTTGAAACATTGAATTAAAAATGTTACACTTCGGTTGGTGGTAAGTATCAAAACTTTAACTTCGAGTATCGAAATTTTCATCACTTCTGATAACATTTTAAGTTTTTGTAAGTATCAAAAATGTTATCAAACAGTGTAACATTTTTAGTTCTATGTTTCAAATCTTATAACATTTTCAGTTGTGTCACACCGTACCATGTTATTTCACAAAATTATCTAGAAAAGGCGTACCTAACATACGTCATGGTACGGTGCGACACTAACTGAAAATGTTATAAAATTTGAAACTTAAAATTAAAAATGTTATACTATTTAATAACAGTTTTAGTCCTTATATCATTCTTAGTTAGTGTCGTATCGTACCATGCCCTACTGTACAACTACCCAGTGAAGAAGGCTACCCTACCTTTCAAAGAGTTTTTTACATTGTGAATTCTATCTACGAAACAAGTATATGAGAATGATATGATACCTTTGCATGCATCGATTTAAATTTTCATCATTTCCAAACAGAAAGTACCAAAAAATCTTAATTTGAATACATGGTGAATTGATTATCATTAGTAAACATTTTTTAATAATATTAATTATCATTAGTAAAAATAATATATATATATATATATATATATATTTTAATTTGAATACATGGTGAATTGATTCATGATATCAACTCAACTAGAAATTATATATATAACATAGATTGAAAAATAATATATTTTAAAATTTAATAAAATATATTAATGACATTTATAGTTATAATAATATTTTAAAGTTAATAAATAAACATCAACTCAACCAAAAGTTTTATACCTCTTGTGTCTGTCCTACTAAAACTCACATGTTTGACATTTTTTAACTTTAATTATAAGTTCATTTAAATATTCTAATTAATTAAAATTTATAAAGCATATATTTAAAAATGACTTGACCAAAGGTTTTCAAATTCTTTTTATATTTTTATCAATAATAAGTTTTAAATTGTAAGAATTAAAAGTTAAAAATTTTGACAAAAAAATGTCAACCTCTGACAACCTTAGTGGGATAGAGGGAGTATTTTATAGGGATGTCAACAAGATAGGTAATTTTTTATCGCTCCGATCCCGACCCTGAAATCAAATGTCTACACCCGACTTGAACCCGCTCATATTTTTTAGTGTGTCACCAGCTCCGAACCCAGCCCGACTTTTATATGGATTGGAGGAAGCTATTGTGTTAAGAAAATAATAGGACGACACTTTTTTTGTTTTGCTTGCAAATTTGGAGAAAAATGTATGTTATTACACTGCTTTTATATGAAAGTAATGAAGTCTAGTTTTCTTTAGTAGCAGAAAAATGTTGTAAATGCAATTGCAATCTGTAGATTACTTGCTTAGCTATTTTGGGTGTCTATTGTATTTGATCGAATTAACACCTGTTTTTGGTTTGCTTTGTGGTTAATTCACTTTGAAAGTTTTGGTTTGCTTTGTGGTTAATTCACTTTGAAAGTTTTGGTTTGCTTTGTGGTTAATTCACTTTGAAAGTTTTGGTTTTTGAGTATGCTATGACTTCCAATTTCCTCAGACATTTTTGAAAAAGCTTGTTTTTTTAAGCTTTCTGACATGTATATGTATGGGTCTAATGTCTTCAAAACGGTTTGACATTTTTTTTCTATTGAAAAACAAAGATATATTTACGTCATCTTATGATCAGATGTGTTTGTTAGATGCTCCAGTTTCATATCGCATTTAAGTACAGCTTTTCCAGATTGCCACATGCCAAATTGAACGTGTTAGATAAGATTAATAATAGATGTAAAGTATAATTCGAGATACATACAACAACGGCCTATTAGCTCAGTTGGTTAGAGCGTCGTGCTAATAACGCAAAGGTCGCAGGTTCGAAACCTGCATGGGCCATCATATTTTCATTTTTACTACGATGCCGTTTCATTACATTTGGTGCCGCTTTTATCCTTTAACGCAAACGGTGTCGTTTGCCTCACTTAGCATTTAGCAAACAAAATAACAGCTGCAAATCCGGGTGAGTCATGCCCTACAAATGTATCATGATAAACAGCCCATACTGATCAAAACTGAAACCAATGGGTGCTTGCAGTGAAGGTGTTATTTTCACTGTTAGCATTTGTTGCCTTTTGCAGAATTTCCCCGTTGCAACATATCCCTCTAATTCCCCTTTCAACAATACATTAGGTCACGACGATTGATGCCTTTTGCAGCCTCAGTTTCTGGATTATCCAAAATGGTATGTGTAACATGGATTGGAGAACAGCCTGCATCTGCATGCATCCTTTAATTGACCACCCTTTCCCACTGCATTCATCAGGGTGTTGTACAATGTACATAACTATGTCAAGATAACCCCCCTGCTTCATTAGTTTCTCCATAACTGAACTGAAGATGTCCGCTCTTCCCATCTTCCTTCGCCCTTGAATTTAGGGGTGAGTGTTCGATCGAGTCGAGTCAAAAAATTTCAAATTAGTCGAGTTTACAAGTCTTATTTTACGACTCAAACTTTATTTGAAATTTGAGTCAAACCGAGTCAAGTTTTGGAGTTTTTGTACAATTTTATTTTTGTAATATGCATGTCCGCCTTACGGTTCATGTTCGGGGTGCGAGGCTACACTCCCAACAATGTCAGCTCCAAGGTTTGAAACTGCGTCTTCTCATTGAGAGTGCAATGATAATACATATTGATTCTAATTTAAACGATTTTATATTATATATATATATTCGTATTTATTCATATTTGGTATATGTATCAAACAGAATTGATAGACTTGACTTGAGCCTAAAAATCAATCCACTACATACTAAAATTTTTGAGTTATTCAATTTTTATTTGAAATTTTTTCAGAATTATGTTGAATTTATAAAATTTAAAGTAAAATTTGTTCGTCAAATAAAAAAATCAATTTCTTTTAGTTGAGTTTTGTTCCCAACTTAATTTATCAAATTATAGGTTGCTATGTCTGCGGGGCACACTTTCTCATCCATTTCATTAAGGACACCCCATGCTTCATTGATATACCCCTTAACGAAATTTGAAAAATAACATTAACTTCAAAAATGCTTTTTCTACCTACGATCTTGTCACGAGAAAAAAAAAACAACGCTAATTTTAAAAGTAAATAAATTCTTGAATGAGTTTCATACTTATTCGTCTCAATAAATTTGATGAGAAACTCATTTAGGTTTTTTTATTTTTAAATTTTGTTATCATTTCAAATATCATTAATGAAATTTCTGAATGAATATTCAAAAACATCAATTCAGTTTTTTAAAATTTTCTAGGATAAAATTCAACAAGAGAAATGAAAGCAAGATGTTAAAATATTTAATTTTGATTTAACAAGGTGAGAAAAGTTTTTGAACTTAAATAATATTACAAAAATAATTCTAAGTTCATTTAACTTAAAAAATATGTTTAAAATCCTTTTGACTTGAGGGAATGCTTTTAAAATTATCGAAGTGTCAAAAACATGCCTTGAGTGTCGATACCCTAACTTTGATATCGATACCCAACAGCTCGTACTAGTACGACATGTCAAGTACCGATACGCAATGTTTTTTCAAATTTCGGTATAAAATTTTAGTAAAAGTACGCTCCTTTGAGTATCGGTACGCAAAGCCTTCAATGGCTAGTTTTGTTTGAAATTATTGCATGTATAGATAGCCATTGGACGAACTACTTTTTATGAAGGGAAAACACTTCCCGACAGCTTCAAACAAACCCCAACAGTCATAAACGACCATGAATTCATTATAGAGTTTAAAAAAAAAAACATCTTCAAGCAGTTATAGAACAACAAGAAAGATATTGTGAACATTCGTGTATAGAAAAAATTGTTTTGGTGCTTAAAAGTTTTATTTTTCATTATAGAACACTTGAAAGCTTAATTGTTATATTTGTTCAAGTGTAAGATTTGAGTGAGAGCTTAAATTTGCAAATAATTTACCTTGAGAGGTTTTTCTCTTATTTGCTAAATTATACTTTCTCTTTGCAAGAGAGTGTCTCAAAACTTTAGGGTATAATCTTTAAGGATTTGTAAAAAGAAAATTCTTAAAAAAAAATTAAATTTAGTGGGTTTGTAGAAAAATTTTAGTGAAGAAGCTAAGGTATTAAATGTGAAGTTAATTCAAAAATTGAACTATTATAAATTGTTGTATCAAATTCTAATTTTCTATTACTTCCACCAATTTTAATCAAAGGCCAATTAACTCCTCTTAGCATATTCAATTTACCGTTTTGAGCCCAACACAAGGCATACAAACAACTAATTTCTTAATTTGTCTCACTAAATTGTTTTTAAAAGTTCTTGTTATTATAAATTAATTACAATTAAAAAACAATTCAACTCAAAAATTGTATCTTCTCATTTGAGGCGGCTTCCACGTTAACGATATAAGTCTTTTTAAGAAATCATCTCATATATTGGCTCTGTTTGATAAACAGTTTTTTGAGTTAAAATTAAAGGTTTGAAGTATTTTTAGATGTTTGACCAGTTAAATCCGCCAATTTAGATGTTTGGTAAATAACGGATTGTACTAGCGAATTGAGGTGAAATCTCTCATTTTGAAAAAGTTTCTTTTAAGAGTTTTTTGAGTTAGGGGTTTGAATAAAATACTTGTAAAGATTATTTTGTCCTTGATAATTATATTTTTTCTAAATAACATAAATTTAAATAACTAATAAAATTTTTAAAAAAATTCTTAAATAAGAAATTATTTTTTATCGGCAAGTAAGTATGATTTTATTGAAAATAAGAAATTAATATATACATTTAAAATTTATAATTATTTAAATTATACTAAAAAGAGAATTTCACAAATAAAAAATAATATATACATCTTTTGTATATGCTTAGTAATGATATTAAAAAAATTAATTTTCATAATCCAATTAATATTTATAGATACAAAATATTAATAACTAATAAATTATTCAAACATGTATTGAATATAATCATATCCTTATATATCGTTTTGTTTGTTCAAAGAATGAAACATCTATCAGCTATCAGTTAATTTTACTAAACACTCCTATACAATCAGCTAATGCAATTCATTTGTTAAATCAGCTAATGCTATCAACTATCTGCTATCAGCTAATGTAATCCGATATTAGCTATCAGCTGTCCGCTAATTGCCAAACATAACCATTATCTCTCAAATCTTAGATTTATGAATATTTTAAAAATAATTTTTTATCCATATTTTAAAAATAATATATAATACATTAGTACTTCATATAGATAATACTCTTTATTCTTAGAAAATTAATTAATTTGAAATGATATTTGATTTATTAAGACTAATTTTAAAATAAATTAATAAATTCATTTTTAATTCATATAGATTCTTATTAAGTTTGATCTAATAATAATGAAATTTATGTTGTGAATAAAATAAAGAAGAACAAGAATAAGAACAAGAAGAACAAAGAGATGAGAGAAAGAGGGAGATTTGTATTATTCTCAAAATATAGACTTGTATACAATGCCTTCAATGAATCATCTATTTATAGGCATAAGAAGTACATAATACATTAAACTCTAATTCATAGAGATAATATTCCTAATAATAAATAAATCAAACTCCTTTGATAAAGTTCTAATCATGATAGACATCTACATAGATAAATATTCATAACACTCCCCCTTGGATGTCTATGAAGATAATGTGTCTCGTTAAAACCTTACTAAGATAAAAACCCAGTGGGAAAAAATTCTTTAGTGAAGGAAAAAGAGTACACACATCTTTGATACGCATAACATGTTGCCTCATTAAAAACCTTACCAGGAAAACCCATTGGGACAAAACCTCGGTTAAGGGAAAAAGAGTGCAACGCGTATTTACTCCCCCTCATGCAAACATCACAGAAGATATTTGAATCTTCATAATTTAATCTTGAATATCATTTTTCTAAAGATCGTGAGGGATGAAACTTTGGAGTAATATGTTCCATGATGTATCCACTTTCAAACTGAGATAAACATCTTGCATTATCTTCACACAAGATAACTTTTATCATATCTTGTAAAAGTAAATCCACATATCTTTTGGATATGTTGGGTCAATGGTCTTAGCTAAACACATTTTTTGGCTTGCCTCGTGCATAACAATTATTTCTACGACATTTGAGGAGGCATCAACGAATGTTTGAAGATCTAAATGTAATGATCTTTGTATAATTATAGATATTTCTTGACCAACTAATATATAGTGCTTCAAGACCAAGAAAAGATATAATTATCTTTATTCACATCCAACAATCTTACAACTATTGGGATACTCAATAGATATGCTCTATTCATATTGAATCTTCTTTAAGATTCTTTCAGCTTATGTCTATTCATAGACAAAAGAAATATATAAAAATGCTCGATCTTCAGGTCGAGATAAACTTGATGTCAAGATTCAAGTACTTGTATTGAAAGTACTTCATGAGTTTCCAATTTGAAGCTCTTTAGGAGTTCTAAAATTATCATAATGGATCTTGATCCAAACTCCTTTATAAAATACATAAGAAAATCTGATTATTCTTATAGTATTTTCTCAATTAGTTTTCACTAAGGCGATTATACCAAATGCGCCAAAAATATTCATGAGACATGTCTAAATAAATTTCCTCAGAAATTTCCAAATGCTTATAGCATTTTAGATCCTTCAAGGATAAATATGGATCCACAAATAATTAGACGCATGTAAAATTTTCAAAACTGCCAAAGTAATTGCATCCACCATGAAGTAATTAAAACTTTTCATAAATCACAGTCCAAGTCGTATTTACGACTACTTATTTGTGCCTCACTTGCATTACACCTTTAGGTGTTTGGACTGGTGGTCCAAATACTTCTATTTTAGAAGTTCAAAGCGTCTTTCAACATTGGCCAATTCAATATCTATACTTTTGGATAGATTTTATAAAAGATCCTCGATTTCTTTCTTTACTTCTATAGAAGTATTTTATGTAAAATCGTTGTCGACAACTTTCCAATATTCTGGTTCCATTCTCGTAATGACATAACTCATCGAGATCTCTTCAAGATTTCAATCTTTATTCCAGGTACCTGAAACTCTTCAAGAGTTTTATTATTTGTTATGTCTTGGGTCTCTTCAGGAGCACCCGCCTCCAATATATGACCATCTCATATTACTTTCTATTTACGAGAGTTTTGATCATTGGAACCATTTCAACTATCATGCTTCAGGCATGATTTACATTATCTCGCCCTAACATGTACTTTAAACTTAGAGCATTTCAGCTGGTATATGAGACTTAATTACTCTCATTGGGTCAGTAAATATGTCTGGCAGTTGACATGTAATAACATGAATTATCTTATGAACTTCTAGTTTATATACGAGGATCTAGAAAATAATAATTCATTTTCCTCTATCCAGCTGATTATTATCTCCCCTGATGTTGAGAAAAATCATGTCATAAATGATTCTCCAATTAATGTTTAAGAATTTAAACATAAAAGGAGACTCGTACTCAATATATATTCTCAACCCTTTTATTTACCCATTTTGTGCGTTATGGTGGAGCAATTCATATCGCACATTCAAAAATCACAAAATGGGAAATGTATGGTTTCTGACCAAAAACCAATCATAACGGGGAGTTTATTATAACTCGTTGGCTTGATGCGTATAAGTGTTGCTATATGGAAACACCATATAAATAATAACTCTTTTGTTCTCATAGTTTAGCTATTAAATAGGAGGCATCCAATTGAAATTTTGCTAAACTATATTTTTCATAATCAATAGGCTTTGTAACAACTGATATAGCCTAAAATATAAATCCACTAGCTTTTCAAGACGAATAGTCTAACTGCATAATCTGAATATTTTTAGAATCAATCTCACAAACTTCTGGTTGTAAGTCGATAAAACAATGTAGATGCATCTACTAAAATCATATAAAACTTTCCACATTTGTGGATATATGGGCTCATATTTCGTTCAGATATGCAAGACATACAGTCTCAACTTCAATATAAGAACTTTAAGTTCTAATTCTTTTGGTAAGTGGGATCATATATATCCTTTGAGAACAAACAACACAAGAACTTCAGGTTCTTTTAGTAAGTGGAATTTAATCAATTCCTTTAAGCAACACAAGAACTTCATGTTCTTTAATAAGTGGAATTTAATTCATTCCTTTGAGAATAAACACCACAAAAACTACAGGTTCTTTTAATATATGTGCATGTAAATCTCAATAATTTCTGCACCATTGATCAGGATGGTCTAACCGATCATGCCAACTATATATATATATATATATATATATGTGTGTGTGCATATATCTCTGAATTTGTAAACTCCTTGTTTACCATAACATGTAATTCAATCTCACTCGTACATGTCTAGTACGACCATTAAAATTGTTCCTTTAAATAGGAATATATTTAGCTCTTTCGGAGCTTTCAATTGAAATTATCTTTTGGTAGTAATATATAGCTCTTCTAGAGCTTTCAACTGACTTTTTGGTTACCAAAACTTATATCAATATTGGCTTATTTCAAATGCCAATTGATAACATATGTTATCTATAATTCCCAAAGAGATAGTTTGCGAACTCATATTGCTCTCTTTATGACTTTGACGAGTATAACGCACTGTGAATATGGAATAAAGTTCCATTTGACAATAACATATTTGCTCAACCAGAGCCTTTTGTGATATTAGTACTTCCGGATATAGTACTCACATTATTCCCTTGCATTTTAATCGAGAAATGCATAATTGTGCACCTTTCAAAATGTGCTTTGTTTCATTTACTTCAGGTAATGAAAATATGTACTTTGTATCATTCACTTCGAGGAATGAAAAATATAAAATATAGCACATCATATCAAGTCGATTATCTATCAGAGATAAACTTTCAAGTGCTCTTCCGAAGTATTGATATTTTAGTACTTTGAGAAATACTACTCATATTTTCCCTTGCATTTAAATGGGAAAATTATTTCTTATGCTTAAGTACAATATGAGTACTTGCATTATCTGCTAAGCATAAATAATATATTCTTCAAATAATAAATTAACATAAAACGTAAATAAATAATATATGAAATAATAAATTAACATAAATAATAAATTAACATAAAACGTAAATAAATAATAAATTAACATAAAACGTAAATAAACAATATATGAAATAAATAGCCACAATTCATTGTATAATCATATTCTTCAAATAATAAATTAACATAAAACGTAAATAAATAATATATGAAATAAATAAACATAAAGCAAACTAACATAAATAAATAATAAATAAAACGAATTAACATAAAAATAAAATAAAATAAATCAATTATTCCTATTAGAGGTTATAAGGGAAATAAAATAAATGGTAAATTATTCCCTTCAAAGGTTATGAGAAAATTAACAATATCCAATTGAGTTGGATCAATAACGCCATAAACAAATTTTGTTTATATTTTATTTCATTTATCATTCATGATTATGGATAAAGTCCATAATACTTTGGCGTTTGACAAGTACGAAATCAATGGTTTATAACATCACATTGGTAAAAGGATTTTACTTCCTTAGAATGATCTTTATCACTCTTTTCATCCTTATAACTTTGCTACCAGCGGGTAGAAGTATTCTTCATACGACTATATTTTTCATGTGTATATTCATGGTATCGACCACGATCACTACTTTTAATGTGATTTTTTATTCATTCCATAATATAATCTCACATTCACTTCAAGGAATGGAGTAGAGCCAGTGGGCCTTTAAAACCTTTTTAACATATCCTTATCATAGAGAACAAAGATTTAATTCTCGTACGCGGCATTGTTAAACCTGTCCACAAGGTCCTTTAAAAACCTCATTTGAGACCAGTAGCCTCGCAGAACGGGATGTCCAGCCAATTATACTTGGATTATATCGAAATTATGTCTCTAATTGAATAATGATTTATCATGTTTGCATTCACTTCAGGGAATGAAACAGATCAATAATTGCATGGAATAAACATCATGCTTGCATTCACTTCAGGGAATGCCCCATCATTGATAATTGCATGGAATAAACATCATGCTTGCATTCACTTCAGGGAATGCCCCATCATTGATAATCGCATGGAATAAACATCATGCTTTGCATTCACTTCAAGGAATGCCTCCCATAAAACTTTTTGGATCAAGAAGAATTTTCGTAACTTGAAATTGGGAGAAGTCTATGGTCGAGTTTTTCGACAAAGAAGAAAAATTGCTTTCGAGCAACTATAGACTTTATAACAATCTTTTTATAGATTGAAATTCACCATGATTTATCGCACATTAAAATCATAATTTAAAGAATAAAAAAAAATAAAATAAGAATTTACCGATATTAGTTTTCCTCTCGAGGAAAATGGAGACGTAGCAAATGACCAAAACATCTTCTCATAATGTCGTGTCTCTTTCCAAGTCATTTAAATACCTTAATCGATTCCATCGTTCCCTCTTCGTCTCTGTCGATTCGTCTTTTGGTTTGTGAGAAGCCACAAATTTATCTCTTTCCAATGTTCGAATAAAATCAAACATACTTCCAAAATTTTCAAAAAAAATTTAAAACAAAGTTAAAATATAAAGAGAAAGACAATCGGTAACTAAAAAAATAAGGAGAGAAAAAAAAACTTATCTTTGGTTTATTCTATAATCGAATTCTTCCCGGTAACTTCTTTTGAATTATAACGATGAAGACCTCAGTTGATTAGAGTCTCGTGCTGATAACGTGTTGTAAATAAAATAAAGAAGAACAAGAATAAGAACAAGAAGAACAAAGAGATGAGAGAAAGAGGGAGATTTGTATTATTCTCAAAATATAGACTTGTATACAATGCCTTCAATGAATCATCTATTTATAGGCATAAGAAGTACATAATACATTAAACTCTAATTCATAGAGATAATATTCCTAATAATAAATAAATCAAACTCCTTTGATAAAGTTCTAATCATGATAGACATCCACATAGATAAATATTCATAACAATTTAGAATGTTTTGAAATTTTTTATAAAAAAAGTTTTGGACTGAAATAAGTTGGATGTATTTGGGGGAAAAATTGTTTGATGGGTTTATAAACTAAACATAAAAATATTTTAGGCCCACTTTTAAGCCCAAACCTAATAATTTAGTTTAGATTTTTAAGTTTCAGGTTATTATCTATTTTGCTGCCGCCTGTCTTCTTTCTTCTTGCTTCTGCTGCAACTTGAATTCAACTTTAGATTAAAGAGTAAAAAGGAAAATTTAATGGAGGAATAATATAAGATCTTCCCCTGCTTTCAACACAAATCTTTTTGTGCGAATCACTGTTGTTCGTGCAGCCACCGGAGAGACAGCGAAGCCGTAAGAATGGGCGGAAAAAGAAAGAACAATGAAAACGAAGGGGCGGAGGGAGACGAGGACAGCAAAAACAGTAGTAAAAAGATGAAGAAGGAGAAGCGTGAGATACTTCCTTCCTCCATTAAAAATAAGGAGAAGAGATCAGCCGTACACGCCAAACTCAAGCACCAAAAGAAGCTCGACAAACGCAAGAAGCTAAAAGCTCGCGACGCCGCCGAAAAACGCGCTCTCGAGCTCGGAGAAGAGGTCTCCCTTCCCTTGTTTCCTTCCCGCCCTATGTTTTAATGGAGTAAATTGTTGCTGAAACTTTTTATTTATTATTGCAGCCTCCAGCGAAGCAAATTCCTCGCACTATTGAAAATACGAGAGAGGCCGACGAGACTGTTTGCATGCCTGATGATGAAGAGGTAAATTTATTGCTTTTATTTTCTCGGAAAATTCATTTGTATAATATTTAAAATTTTGAAATCTGACAAGAAAGCTGTAATCCTCCCCCAGCTGTTTGCTGGAAATGACGCCGATGAGTTTAGTGCGATTCTGAAGCAAGATCGTACTCCAAAGATATTAATCACTACTTGCCGTTTCAATTCCACTGTATGTTCTTTTATCTTACTTGTTTCTCATTTCTGATTAAACTATGCATTGATATAATGCTTATTTTAGATGATTTTTGTTTGTCTTGATGAATCTACGTTTATGGATGGATAATATGTTATCACTTATCAGAGGGGACCTGCTTTTATAAACGAATTGCTTTCGGTGATCCCAAATGCTCATTACTATAAAAGAGGAACATATGACTTGAAAAAGGTATTTCTCATGATAATTTTCTTGAATTATTCTGTTATATGTTAACATTAGAAAATCAGGTTAGTAAGTAGCATTTAGTTTATGTTGTTTTTTGAAAGATATGTACTCATGTTACTGCAGATCGTCGAATATGCAAATAACAAAGAATTCACATCTGTTGTAGTAGTTCACACCAACCGAAGAGAACCAGGTTTTCGATTAGAATATTCGGATTGTGCCATTGGACTTTGTTTGATATGCTGGCTCTAGCTTTGTATTCTTCATGAGAACTATAGCTGACTAGTTGGTTTGGCTATTGTGTAGACGCTCTTCTAATTATTGGATTGCCTGATGGGCCTACTGCACATTTCAAGCTTTCCAGTTTGGTTTTGAGGAAGGATATTAAGGTAGAACATTGGTTTTTCTACTTTGTGTGAGATATCCTTCATTTGAATTGCGGTTTCTGTTTTATCGATTGGACCTGAATTTTCATCTCTAAAATGTTGGATTTCTTGTAATGGAGTTTTTTAGTATAATAATCGTTTTATTTGCCTTGATTTCGCTCTTGTAGAATCATGGAAATCCTACCAGTCACGAGCCTGAGCTAGTGTTAAATAACTTCACAACGCGCCTGGGCCACCGCGTTGGCAGGTTGCATGCCGGTCTCTTTTATAGTGTATTACTATTTTAAATGTTTAAATTCTGCTTGAAATTGCACATTCCCTTCTTTATTGTTTTATCAAAAACTAAAACATTTTCTTGTGTAAAATATGTGTCTCTCCTTTCCAATCTTATATTCTGCCTCATTTAGCTTTTCTGTCTAACTTTCTGTTTTTGTTGTTCTAGGCTAATTCAGTCACTTTTTCCACAATCTCCTAATTTTCGTGGTCGACGAGTTGTAACCTTCCACAATCAAAGAGATTTTATATTCTTCCGACATCATAGGTTGGCCTCATAGCCTCAGAATCCATTGCATGCTGTGTAAATGGTGATTGTATAAATTTCTGACACTGCCTATTTATGCAATCAGGTATATATTCGAATCGAAGGAGACCAAACAGAGCGACTCAAAAGGTAAAGATGCGAAGGATACTAAGGGTGAGGGCATCATGAAAGAAAAAGTAATCGCTCGTCTTCAGGTTTGTTTCCTTCTCTGTTTCTGTTGTTAATTGTATTTAGAGGTTCTGAAAATGATTTTGCTGGCTCTGGTTTATGGAAATCCTTTTACCCTTTTTCCAAGGATTATATGGCCGTTACATGCTTTTGTCCCATCAATAATATGGCATTCGCGGTAAACTGTTTACTTGGCTGGAATTATTTGTTATGGTTGGCAATTTTGTCGAAACTTGCAGGAGTGTGGTCCCCGGTTTACATTAAAGTTGGTAAGTCTCCAGCATGGAACATTTGATACCAAAGGTGGAGAATTCGAGTGGGTTCACAAGGTAATTACTTGTCACCTGATTTCTAATGATACATTGGTTGTTTTCTGTGTTTTTCCTCCTACCAAACCATCTCTATCTGTATTATTGGTTGCCGGCATTAATTATCTCCCATCTTTGATTGGCAGCCTGAAATGGACACTAGCCGAAGGAGATTTTTCTTGTAATCTCGATTCTTCCTTATGTTGTGTCGGGCCTCAACGGCAACAATTTTTCATTGAAGAGGGAGGGTATCTAGAGCAAGGAAATCAAATCAGTATTGAAACATAGATTATTTTTCTAACATCCTGTCTGCCCTCTGCAGTCTTGAGCTTTAGTGAAGTTATATTATCAGTTTTTCTAACATGTTCAAAATGTCCTTTTTAGACTTCACTCTTTTATGTATGAATGAATTGTACTTCGGATTTTAGGAAATGGACTAAATGTCATCTGCTCAATTTAATAAGCAAGTTAATGTGAAATATAGAGGCGGGACTGCTATGTGGATACTTCATTGTGGGAGTTGTTTCCCGACTATAAGGTAGAGCATCTGCAGCATGCGACAGCTGACCAATGTCTGATTTTACTTGCTATGCGTTACGGCTTGAACCAGTGACAATCTACAGAGTCTGTTAGGAGATTTCGTTTTGAGTCAACGTGTGTCTTTAAACTAATCTTTGGATTCCAAAGCAATCTTTATCAAAATCCAGAAACGTTGACACTTCTTTTGGGTTATTTGGTTCCATCCTAAAGAGACCAACTCTTTGTAACAAAAACCGAAAGCTCGAAATAGTTAATGATTGAGTTGAAGTTTCAGTGAAAAACATTCTAATGTGGGATTCAACTAGTGAGAAAAAAATCAAAGACAAAGAAAAACATTGTTAGCAATGGACGACCAGAGTGGTAGGCTAATCAGTGTTGTTTGGTCTGAAGAATCCATGGATTTGGATATGGATACTTCATTTTGTTGCAGTCATCAATCCATGGATATGGGAGTTGACGATGGTGGCAATGTTGAAGAGAGATCTTGAAGGCGAAGGGGTTGAAGAAGTCGTTGTGGTTTTTTTCTCAAGTAACTGGAGTTGTCACTGGTCTGAGTTTTGCAAACGAATGAGAAAAATAGAAAATGGGCTGAATTGGTGTAATATTTAAAAGCTAATGGTTGAATTATGTAGAAAGTTCTAGGAGTTTGTAAGAATATTCTAGGCTTGTATAGATTTTTTTTTTAAAAGTTTAATATTGACCATAAAATTAGATTGATCTCCACCCTCCATTAAGGATATAAAAAACTATAAATAAATAACCTAGATCATTTGAAGTTTTTTTTTCAAATTAATAAATTTCTCTTTTTCAAATATTCAATATTTTGAGTTTTCTTTTTTCTTACTTAAAACATGTCTCAAGTAAGACGGTTAACAATGTTTTAATTTAATATGATTAAATTCTTTTAATTTATCTCAATCAAATTTATTTGTCTTAATTTAATTTTTATTTTACTCAATTTTCTTTGAAAATGTTACCTCAAACCGCTCCGGATTATTTTCTCTCCATTCAATTTAACTAAATCGAATACTCACCCCTCACACATGGAACTTGAGTCAAATACAAACCTGAACCCATCAAAATTTAAATTTGAAATATCGAACATAAATAATTCGAATAAAAAAAAATTCAACCTCAAAAACAACTTTAAACCTAAAATTATCTTTTAACCAAACCTCGTAGCTATGGCCACTCGCAGAGCCGTGTATTGGGGTGTAGTATATAAAAAATAGGGTTTGGCTAATCTATGCATGTATGCATAGGTTAAGGATCATTTAATGTATTAAAAACTCTTTTAACTAAACCTCATATCTATGGCCACTAGGTTTTATTTAAAAATAATCACAATCATTTAATGTATTAAAAACTCTAAAAAAATTTAGTGAAAAACACTCAATTAATATAGTAAACCCTAAACCCTAAAACAATAACTCTAAACCCTAAAACAATAAAGCATAAAGCATAAACCTAAATCTTAAAACCCTGAACTATAAACTCTAAAACCATAAATCATAAGCTCTAAATCATTAACTTAAAACCTAAACACTAACCATAAACTCTAAATCCTAAACTATAATACAATAAATGAGAATTTTTTTAATAGAATCTTTTAAGGTTTTGTAATACATTAAATGATTGTAGTTTTTTCAAATAGAATTTTTGTATTTAATGAAGGCTTTTAAATGACCCTTAACCTATGCATGTATGTATAGGTTAAAAAAACCCTAAGGGTGCGTTTGGTTCACGGAATGTAAGATTACCTTTGGGAATAAGATTCCCGGAATTTAACATTACTTGACACATTACTGGGAATGTGACATTACCTTGTTTGGTTTATTGTGTAGGAATGTAAAATTATTGTGTTTGGCTGGAGGTATATAAGGTTATCTGGAAGTAAAATTTACTAAATTGTCCATATGTTATATTTTCTTTTTAACAGGTTAAACTTTCAATATTAACTTAAAAATACATGCACAAAAATTAATAGAATTATTTTTGTTACACTATCTAAAATTTGTAAAAATTATATATTTATCATATTTAATAATTATTATATTAACTATTCTTTAAAAGAACCCAACAAGTGGTCTAAGTGGAAAAATGGATGAAGTTCGTCCTAGAAGACCCGAGTTCAATCACTTTGTATATACTACCTTGTAATCACCTTTAGACTATTAAAAAACTATTTTATATTTACTTACCCAAGTTATCCTCTATTAAAATATTTTGTAAATTTTTAAATGCTAGAAATTTAATATGTTCAAAATTTTAATTTTTTTATTACTTGTGACATGTCAAGCAAATTAAAGTAAATAATAAAATAAATCTAAAATCTGTATAATACTGATAAGAATTTATATAATAAGTTTAACCTACTAAAATATTTTACAAGGTCATAAACATAAAAATAAAATTAAAAAACATCAACTCTAAACTTATTAATTTTTAAGCAATATGCTATCGCAACATATAACTTATAAACATCATAAATATAATATTAATAAAAATACATTAAATATTTGTAACACCATTTAAATATTAAATTAATATTAAATAAAAATATTTAATTAATTTACACCACACATATTTAATCAACTAATTAAATTTTACAAAGGATCTATATGAACAAAATCTATTAACTTAGGGGTAATATGGTCCAAAGGGGAGGGAATTGACAAATACCTAAGAAATCCAAGGGAATCACATTCCCACCCTTTAATGAAAAACTGCTACTGTTGGGAATGTAAAATTACCCCTTGGAAGGAATGTTCTCCAACCAAACGTGGGTATGTGATTCCGGAAAAGATCATTCCCCCAGGTAATGATCTTTTCCACGAACCAAACGCCCCCTAAGAGTAAATTTGGTTCACGGAAAAGATTATTACCTGGGGTAATAATCTTTTATGAAATCTTATTTCATGTTTGGTTTGTCCTTATTCCCACCAATCTGGAAAAGATTATTACTAACAATAGTATTTTTTTGCCAACATTCCGAGAATGTGATTCCCACCCTTCCCTCAGTTATTTGTCAATTCCTGTCACTTTGGACAAAATTACCCTTAAAGTAATAATTTTTTAAAATTTGGATCCTTTGTAGCATATGTAAATGGTGTAAATTTATTAAATAATTTTATTTCATATTGGTTTGATATTTAAATGGTTTTACACATTTAAAAGTAGTTTACTATTTAGATAAAAGAAAAAAATCATGGCTATGAAAATGTTCGATAAAATATCTAAATAGTCTGTAATTTTTTTATAAAAATTTATAAAGAAAATAAAATAGACACATAGCATATTACAAAAGAGAAACTTTGTGTTTATTGATTTTATGTTCTAATTTCGTAGAAATCCTCGTAACTTAGTGTTTCATGATACGATCATCATCTCTTATTTATCATTTTTCTTGACTTTATGTAAATTTATTATTCATTTTATTATTTCAATCGTGCTTTAATATTTGGAGAGTATATTTATTTAAAATTATTTTATATAATTAGTTTAAAATTTAAATGTTGTTACCCATTAAATATTTATTTATTTGAATTTAATTATAAGAATTTTAATATTAATAAAAATATATATTTCATATTGTTTATACTAATTATATTAGTAGTATGTTAAGGATAAGTGTATGAATCTTCAAGCAAATATTTTTTAAAAATTTAACATTTTAAAAAAAATATATCACAAGGACAATATAGTAAATTTTATTTTCAAGTAATCTTATATTCCCTCAACCAAACAATGACCATGTTTGGCAATTAGTGGATTACATTAGCTGATAGCTAATTGTATTAGCTGATTTGACTAGCGAATTGTATTAACTGATTGAAAAAAGTGTTTGATAAAATTAATTGATAGCTGATAGCTGTTAGATTATTTAAACAAGCAAAATGACATAATTATATTCAATACTTGTTTGAATAGTTTATTAGTTATCAATATTTTGTATCTAATCAATATTAATTAGATCTATAAAATTATTTTTAATTTGACTTTTCTATACATATTCAAATGATTTATATATTAATTTATTATTTATATAATTATTTTAATATAATTTAATTAATTAATAAATTTAAATACACATATAAATATGTGATAATAAAAAGAAAAAAAATAAATATGATTAGCTTATAAATAGGGTGAAAAAATATTTAATTTAGGTTATTTTGAGATTTTTGGTAACTGGTAAGGGTAAAAAGAGTGTTTACAACTCTAATATCAAACATCTAATCTCAAAAAGCTCCTATTATGAGCTTTTTTAAAATTAGCGGTTTCACTCAATCCGCTCTTTCAATCCGCTATTTACTAAACAACAATATTAACAGATTTGACTGGTCAAACCTCTAATTATGCCTCAAACCTCTAATTTCTGCCCAAACCTCTCTTTACCTAACAAGGCCAATGTAATCTTATATTCCTACCAAATAAATCAAACAAAGTAATCTAATATTCCCAAATATCTCAGATAATGTTACATTCCAGGAATCATATTCCCAAAGGTAATCATATATTCCATGAACCAAACGAACCCTAAAAAATATAAAAGTAGGAAATTGACATTATTTAGAAAAAATGACACCAGTTTAAAAATTAATTAAGATACTTTAAAGGAAATTGAAACCAATTATTTAACTCCGCCTACTTTTAATAAAATATGAGCTAACATTGAGCATTTTAGAATCGTAAATTAATTTTTTTTGTCTCCGACATGTACATTATTTCATGTACTGATGGGGAAAATTTTATTTTTCACAAGGTGATCTAATTTAGGGTTCTAACTTCTAAGGTTTAATTTAGCGTTTATAATTTTATATTGTAAGGTTTAAAATTTGAGATTTATTGTTAGAATTTGAGATTTAGGGGTTAGAAATTCAGATTTAAAATTTTAATTTTTAGTGTGAAATTAGCTATACTTCCACTGTGAGTACATAAAATAATAACCCTATATAAAAATAAATTATTTTCGAGAAACCTTTGTATAAATTCATTGATTATTATCTGTCTTCACATACGGGCTTAAGTACACTTCCAATTAACTATATTTTGAATTCTATATCATTATTTTTCCTATAACATTATTTACTAAAATGGAAATTAATGAATAAAAACATCTTTGCTTTTTTGCCAAACAAATATTAATAAAATCAAAATGAAAAGAAAATTAAAACAAAGTTAGTATAGTTGTGAAAGTTCTTGTAGTATTCGTGTATTTTATCCCATTACAACAACATTTAAGATATTTAATGTTTGAAAATTTATTGATATTTTTAGGGTAAATTATGCAAACAGTCCTCTGGCGATAGAGTGTTTTTTAGATCTATCAACTAAGAAAATTTACAAAATGGTCACCCGACCTAAAAAATAGCAAGTTGGTTTTTTCCCTTAAAAATTAAAGTGGGGTGATGTGGTAATTAATAAAATTGATGAAATAATAAATTTAGCCCTCAATTTTTACATTTTATTTTGGTCCTAATTCTAATAAAAGTTACAAAATAACCCTAGGAAGTCACCATTGTTTGAATTTCCTTCAACAGTTAAAAGCCCTAGTGTCATCTTTCTTCACATCTTAACAAGAACAACTCTTCTTCTTGAAACAACTCTTAGTATTCAAAAGTAATCTTTATCAAAATCCAGAAGCAATGACACTTCTTTTGGGTTATTTGGTTCCATCATAAAGAGACTAAATTTCGTAGCAAAAACCGAAAGCTCCAAATAACTAATGATGGATTTGGATACTTCGTGTAGTTGCAATCATCAATCCATGGAAGTTGACGAAGGCGGATGGGTTGAAGAAGTCATTGGATGTTTTTCCGGAGAAGTGATTGGAGTTGTCGTTGGTGTGAGTTTTGAAGACGAATGGGAGAAATAGAAAATGGACTGAATTGGTATAATATTTAAAAGTCGAGGGTTGATTTTTAGAATTAAGATCAAATTATTAGGTAAAGGTTGAGAGCTAAATTTTTTATTATGTCAATTTAATATGATATGTCATTTCTGTCAATTTTTTTTAATAAAAAACAGTTAATTTATTTTTAAACTCAAATAACTAGTATTTTATAACTTCATAATTAAGGTCTCAAAAAGAAAAACTTAAAAATCAAAAGACTATTTACATACATTATTTTTTTCTGAATAGATTAAGGTGATTACAATATAATATTTGTTTATATTTGTATATTTTATATATGTTATATATTTTTTTTGTTCAAAATGATAATTTCATTTCACCACAGAACAAATTACACAGACAAAATAAAAGACGGGGAGGAGTCAGGGTCCCACATAGTTTGACTCCGACAATTTTTAGTAAACTTGGCAAGCCGTTCGGCTGCCTGGTTACAATGTCGAGGAACAAAGGAGAAAGTGAAAGAAATAAAGAATTCAGATATCAATTTGATATCCTCTTCCACAACATCCGAGGCCCAATCGGACAGGGATCCCTTGTTTAGCCTGCAGATCACAACTTTATGATCCGCTTCGATGATGATGTTATCGAAACCATTCCGAATAGACATTGACATACCCAATCTGATGGCCAATGGTTCCGCCACCGTAGCAGAAGGAGCAAAGTAAGAGTCCGAAATTCTTTGAATAAACGAACCAGAGCTATTCCGTGCAATAGCCGCAACTGACACTGTCTCAGAGTGTAAATCGAAAGTAGCGTCACAGTTAATTTTGATTGATCCCGAAAGTGATGGTGTCGAATTCTTTGAACTATTTTAATCATGTGCTAAAAAGTAAGCCGTGCATATGCAACTACCTTTCCCTTAAAAAAAATCTGCCTTTTTTCATTATTTTCCTAAATCTATGTGGCTGCTCTGCTCCCATTAAAACACGGCAGTAAAGCAAACACTTTTGCCCCCCAAATTCTTCACTTGATTCAGTTATTAAAATATTAAAACTGTGTAGGAAAAAAATCAACCATTAAATCATTCATTTGAATATAAAGAACAAAAGCAGGTTCTCATATCATTCTTAAAATAGGATGTTTGACGGGTTCAGTTGTTGTCTCCTTTGAATATCTGGTCAAATTCAACCCGAATTCCATTGGAAAAAATAATTAACTATAAACAAACCAAGAATAAAACAGATTAATGCACCCTAAATCAAAGTGGAATGTTCTTTGAATTACAGTTAAGACACAAAGGTGACAGTTAAAATCAGCCCCAAAAAGTGATACAGCCTAAGCGATTTCCAGGTTAGGCAAATCCAGCTGTTTACTTCCCCCCCCCCCCCCCCCCCCCAAAACACGATAAATAAAGGTGAAACCTTGGGACCCCATTGTTTTTCATTGTAACAAAGCCAAAAAACGGAGCCCCTTGAATTCCTTCAATCACTTTCTCCTTCAACTTTTGCATTTATAAATCACAAATTATCTCCACCAGATTAATAATACATTACTCTGTCCACAAGGCCTGAAAATCTAAACTTCAATTCAACCACCCTTTCTGGAAGGAAGAAAAAAAAACCTCTCTTTTTTCCCTTTTGTCATTTCCTCTGTTCTACTTGCTCACGACAACAATTTGAAATGGTATGTGGGAATTTGGAATGTTTGTGTTGTTTGGGACTTTGGGTTTTGTTTCTCTTTCGATTTTGCTGATGTTTTGTTTTTGTGTTTGAAAAAAGGTGATGTTGGCCAGTTTTCTTAAAGACCCTGAATTTGCTAATGTTGATTCAAGTGAAAACGAGTCTGTTCCCTGTAAAGGAACGATTTTGAGGACTAAAAGTGGTAAATTTGCTTCATCGATTTCGGAGCCTTGCGTTTCTTGTACCACCTTCAACATTCTGGCTCCTATCTATAAGCGATTGGACCAGCAGGTGATTTCTTCTTCTCTTTTCCCCTGATTTCTTTTCGTTTGTAAATTTTGCTAATTTTCATGTTTTTTTCTGGGTGATTATGGAACAGAATCAAAGTGTACGTGAAAGTGATTTTCGAGCATTTTGGTTGTCTAGAAATGAGAGGATTGTTGATTGGTTGCTTTATGAAAGCTCTTCCATTATATGTCTCCAGGTGGGTTTCATGCGCCCTTTCCTATTATTAAGACTCTTAATTTCAAACATGATTACATAAGCCTTGTCTTTAATCTGGTTTTTGGTTCAATGACAGGAATTTTGGGTTGGAAATGAAGAATTGGTTCAAATGTACGAACAAAGGCTTGGTGCTGCCGGTTATGACACCTTTAAGCTTGCAAGAACCAACAACCGAGGAGATGGTACATGCTCTTTTAACTCTTTTCTTCTCATGTTGTAGGCAAATTTTATGATTTTTTTTGTATGCTTTCTTGACAACAAGTAAACTAAGCTTAAATAGACTGACAATCATTCGAGAATCCGATTGTTCGGCACTAAATTTTATGCAATTCTTTGTATTCACTAGTTATTAGTCTCAGGCATGATAACTTATTGTGCTTTACTCCCACAGGTTTGCTGATTGCTGTACACAAGGAGTACTTCAGGATTTTGAATTACAAAGAGTTGCTCTTCAATGACTTTGGAGATCGTGTTGCTCAATTGTTACATGTTCAATCGGTTATCCCTTTCTCGCAGAATAAGGACGACGATACCGAACAAGAGATTCTTATTGTGAACACACACCTATTATTTCCTCATGACTCCAGTTTATCCGTCGTAAGATTGCACCAGGTAGATGTTGTCTTCCTCTTGAATATGTCCTTATATGACTCCGGTTTCTGTTTCGGTTGGACAATACTTAACTCTTTTTATGGCATTTTTTGCTTAGGTTTATAAAATATTACAATATCTCGAAACATATCAGAGAGAAAACAAACTCAGCCAGGCTCCTGTCATACTCTGCGGGTATGCATAATGTTTAGTTTTACTGGCTGATGATTTCCTCGGAGAAGCGCATTCTAATCTGTTTTGTATAATGTTATTGGTTCATGCAGTGACTGGAATGGAAGCAAACGCGGGCATGTTTACAAGTTCCTCAGGTCCCAGGGATTCGTTTCATCGTATGATATTGCTCATAAATATACAGACAGTGATCACAAGGTTTGTACATTCGATTTCGTATTTTAGCATCTCTATATCAATATACCGCCTTATGATTAACTTGCGCGGTTTACTGATTACATGTTGGCTCTATTCTCATCTGTGGCAGTGGGTTAGCCATCGAAATCATAGAGGAAACATCTGCGGTGTCGATTTCATATGGCTTCGTAACCCGAACAAGTCCATAAAACCATTGAAGATAAGTTGGGCTGAAGCAGCTTTCGGAATAATAAAGGTTAGTTCAGCAGTGTCGTATGTCTTTCTAGCTCATATCACAAATTATCATATTATTGACATTTAAAATTTAATTTCCATTTTTATGGTTTCAGTATCAACTTCAAAAGGCTTCATTGGACGAAAAAGATGCTTTCGACTTTCTAAGGGGCGACAACAATGACAACTACATAACTTATTCAGCTTTCTGTGATGCACTTAATCAGGTACTTTTCGTTCACTTCCTTGGTATAATTATTCGAATCGGAGTGATAAAAATAGAATTCTCACCTTTCCCTAACCATCTACAGCTAAATTTAACCGGTCTTCATGGACTAAGTTTCCAGGAGACGAAAGAGCTTTGGGTCCAAGCCGACGTCGATGTAAACGGTGTTCTAGACTACGAAGAATTTAAGGTTTGTTACATCCCTAGTTTATGCATTCTACTAGCTATAAGTTTCCTTTGTGATACGGCCTATAAATTGTTTGATGTGCCGTTTCGCGAACTTCTACTAGTGATCGAATTGTAACTAGTTTTGATCAATGTAGTAAAAGGGTTAATAATTGGTTGGCATTGTTGCTGCAGAGAATTTGGAACTCTACATGTTCAGTACATATGGATGAAGATAACAACTCGGAGGACTCGAATGATGGCGCCACGAAAGAAGCTATCGGACTTGCGGTGAAGAATGCGATCCTGTTCCCCCGAGAAGTGGAAAGGGGGATATGGCCTGAAAACTACCATCTGTCCGATCATGCCCGACTCACTGCACTGTTCTCACCGGTTAGGCTAAGGAGTTCAAGGCAAAACCTATAGCACAAAAAAGAAGACAACATTTGTAACACAATATAAACAAAAGGAAAACAGAATGTAGTTTTGGAAATAGATTTTTTTGTATAGTTGATTCTTTAATTCTGTTTTAGTCATTTATGGAAAACAAACATCAAATATAAGAAAATGGAAATGCCAGTTAGGTTAGGGCAACCAGATTTTTCAAGGAATTCTTTTAATTTACAATTTTCCAGTGTTCAAATTCATAGCTGGTGCAGGGCAGCAGGGTTGGGTGTGTAGTTAGAGCTGAGCCGAGCCAAACTAATAAAAATTGGGGGCCGAATTATGTGGGACCGGATCATGGCCCCAAAATTGGAAAAAAATATATTAGGGTAAACTACCTCAGTGACTACAGAATTATTAGGGCGTACCTATTTTGACCACTGAACTATCGAATTTGTCAATCAGACCACCAAACTTATTAAATCAACTTATTTTGACCACCGGTGTTAAAAAACTAACGGAAGAGTGATGTGACCGTTAAAGAAAATTTATAAAATTACACATTTAGTCTCTATTATTTATTTATTAAATCAATTTGATCCTAATTTTATTTTAATTAAATAAAATTAATCAAACTAATCAGATGATGACATGTGTCATCACTCAATTGAATTAATTTACTCAATTTTTAATTTAATTAGTTAATTAATTAATTAAATATATTTCCCCTCCAATCAGGTAGTGACACCGCTAAGTTAAAGAAAATTTTTAAAAAGAATCAAGAGTGGTTCAAACTTGGGACCAAGAGATGAATTCTAACGTCTTTACTACTAAGCCAAGCTAGCTATTAGTGACATAATTTACACACTTTGATATACATATCTTATACTGCAGTAAATGTTAAAGGAAAATTAAAGAAAAATGAAAATGGCATTGGAGTGGTTTAAACCTGAGACCAAGAGTATAAATTCCCACACCTTTGCCACAAAGTCAAGTTGCTCTTAGTGATATAAATTGCAAATTTTTATATGCATATCTTATACTACAGTAAATTTAGGGAAAAAAGAAGTAAAAATGATTGAAAGGAGACTCGAACTTAGATCACGTGGGATGTGTATAATCACACAAATATTAGATTTAATTTAAATCTGAAAATTATTAAATATTTGATTAAAAGAAAAGAAATTCGATTTAAAATATTCGAATATTTTTTCTTTTTTATATTTAAATTAAATCAAATATCTATTAAAATATTAAATATTCAATTTTTAAAAAATATTTGATTTAAAGAAAAAAGAAATTTTATTTAAAAAAGTATTCGATTTTTAAATTGAATTTAAAATACTTTAAATACTCGAATATTTTCAATATTCGAATACTTTTTAAATCAAATTTCTTTTCTTCTAAATCAAATATTTTTAAATTAAATATTTAATATTTTAATAAATACTCGCTTTAATTTAAATATGAAAAAGGAAAAAATATTCGAATATATAAAATCGAATTTCTTTTCTTTCAAATTGAATATTTAATAATTTTCAGATTTGAATTAAATCAAATATTTGTGTGATTATACACATCCCAAGTAATCTAAGTTCGAGTTCGCTTTCAACCATTTTTATTTTTTCCCCCTAAATGTACTGCAGAATAAGATATGTATATAAAAGTGTGCAATTGAAATCATTAAGAGTGGTTTGGCTCAATGGTAAGGATTTGGGAATTTATCCTTTTGGTCTTAGGTTCAAACCACCTACTGCCATTTTTCTTTAATTTTCTTTTAACATTTACTGCATTATAAGATATGTATATCAAAGTGTGCAAGTTATATCACTAACATCCAACTTAGATCAGTGGTAAAGATGATGTAATTCATCCTCTTGAATAGTTAGACCTAGGTTCAAACCACCCTAATGCCACTCTTGTTCTCGTCTAATTGATTTGATTAATTTTATTTAATTAAAATAAAATTATGATTAAATAAGTAAATAAAAAAGACTAAATGTGTAATTTTATAAATTTCTGTTAACGGCCACGTCACCCCTCCGTTAGTTTTTTAACGGTGGTGGTCAAAATATGTTAATTTAATAAGTTTAGTAGTCTGATTGACGAGTTCGACAATTCAGTGGTCAAAATAGGTACGACCTAATAGTTCGGTGGTTACTGGGGTAGTTTACCCAAAATGTTATTGTCCAACTTGAATTTTTGAAAATTTAAATATGTTCCTTCAGAATATTTTGAACTCGTAACATTATTAAAATTTCACACTAATATAATTTTTATATATTTATAAATTAAATTAAATTAATATTCTCATAGTATAAATTTTATATATACAATTCAAATAATCATAAACGTGTTAATTTAAATTAATGTTTTAAAATATTAATTTATTCCACAAGTAAAATTTTCAAAACAAATAAAATATTGATACAATGTAATCGAGATATACATAAACTTAGTCTTTCCTTGAGTTTTTATTTTAAAATTATTTTTATTTATTATTTCTCAAATTAGTACTCTTTTCATTTTCTTCTATTTTTAGACTATTTTCAAATAAAAATGAAATAAATTAAAATATATTGAAAGAAATCAAAACTATATCTTTTAGGTCTACTTTATTTTACAAGTTGAGTGTTGATATCTGCTACTATATTTTTATTTCATTTTCTTTCTAAAAAAACCTTGACGAAGGATTTGTCGAAAAACATGTTATAGACCGACATTTAGTTCATAAAGTCGTATACACACAATGACAGAAGATGTAGAAGCTACCGAATTTTTTCTAAAAAAAATAATTTGACCTTTAAAATTTTTAAATAATTATGTTAAATAGACATGTGAAGTTTTACAATCAAGAAAAGAATACCCATTTAAACCTAAAATAATACTACATGTCATACGAAACGATATTAACCTCGGACTAAAATCACGTGGAAGAAAAGATGGTGTCGTGGAACTCTAAGGAAGCAACTAAAAAGGGAATGATTTTACTTTTTGAACAATTTTTACTTATGGAAAGGGAGGAGTATTTTCGCTTAATCATGGGCGGAGCGACATTAAAGATTGAGATGTATGGTGACACCTCAGAATTTTTAGATTTTTTTATATAATTTATATATATATATATATATATATATAATGGATAAATATTCTATACACATGCGGTGTAAACTGAAAGTTTTCACAAGCGCTTTAGTTTTAGGGTATAGGATTTAGGGGTTAGGTGTAGGGGGTTAGAATTTAGAGATTGTTGTTTTAATTTAAGGTTTAGGGTTATAATTTAGGGTTTATAGGTTAAAACCTAGATCCTCACCATAATACCTAAAAACTAAAGTCTAACCTATAAACCCTAGATTATAACCCTAAACCTTAAATTGAAACAACTATCCCTATATTCTAAACACCTACACCTAAACCCCTAAACCTTATACTCTAAAGTAATTCCCTATACCCCAAAACTAAGACGCTTGTGGAAACTTTGAGTTTCCACCGCCAGTGTATAGGATATTAGTCCTATATATAAATGACACATCTTTTATAAATAAAACATAATTATATGGTAGAATCTAATTTTTACTTTTTAATCTTTTGAAAATGCATACACACCATGCAGAGAAGCTGCTCGAACTCGAATTTTCTGCTCATTTTTTATTGGGATCACTTAATGGGTTCAAAAATGATTTTTTAATATAATCTTAAGGTGATTATAAGGTAGTGTTTGTGCATGTTTTTTTCTTAACTCTTTGATAAGACACACATTGCAGACATGACTGCTCAAACCCGAGTCTCCTAGGATGAAAATCATCCTCTTCTCCACTGAGACCAATCATTAGATTTAAAAAATAATTTTTTATATCGCCTAATATTTTAATTTTGAATTAAATAATAATTTTAAGTTAAATGACATTACATTATATACAAATACAATTATACATCAAATAAGTATTTATTTGAGAAATAAATGAGTATTTATTTATTTTTTTAATGGAAGAAATTAGTATTTATTAAAATCAATAGATATAACTATATAATTACACAAGTAACTTAATAAAAAAATAGGTAAAATATGTCAGGTACCACCAAACTATTAGGCGTGACCCGTTTTTACCACCAACTTTTCAATTGGTCTAAATTTGTTACCAAATATTATTTTTTGATTTGTTTATACCACCGCGTCGTTAACTATTTAATGCCTTGATGATGTGGATGCTAGACCAAAATGACATCTTTTTGGTGTCGCTGTTTTGATGCTAAATTGCCCAAAACGGCGTCGTTTTGCTAGAAGAAAATATGAAAAAGTATGCACTCAATGGGATTTGAACCTAAAACCTTTAAAATCAAAAGTAATCCCCTAACCACTAAGCTAACTTAATATGTCTAATGTAACACCCGGTTAAATAAAAAAAAAGAAAGAAAAGAAAGGTGAGGGTGTGGAGGCTCAAACTCGATACCTCAGCCCTCACCATCCAACGTGCTAACCATTTGAGCCAAGTGCCCTCTTCTGTCAAGTGTTACCAAGAGTGATATTTGTTTGTTAATCAATGAGTTAGTTTGAGTTAGCTTTAATTTAACTCTGACTTTTCACCTACCCAATTTTAATGCCCATTTCCCCTTCTTTCGAGGACCATCCTCTCCACGTCCCTACCATCCCGTCCGGCCACCATCAATTTCAGTCACCGCCGCGTCGTGGACTTCACTGTCGGCGTCAAGAGCTCCTCTCAACCGTCCGACCGAACCTGTGGCAGCCACGCGTTGTTTCGGCGTGCCGTCACCGTCGAAATCACGATCGCAGCCCCGTCGTGAGCCCACCTCTGTTTTCTGTCGATTTCGAACACATACGTTGCCGGTTAGGAGCATCGCCGACTCAGCTGTGTCCGTCGAAGGGAGACACGTAAAACCCCTTAGGTTTCTCGTCCAATCGGCGTCGGGAAACTCATCGTCAGAGATCCGTGTCCTTTCCGGCAACTCTAGAACTTCAGGTTAGATCCGGTGAATTTCCGGTTAGTTTTAGATCGTAATCTGGCGATTTTTGTGGCTTCCATTTAATGAGTGTTCTTTTTCCTCTGGGCAGATCGTTTCCGGCGGTCGTCTGGTGACTAGATTATTTGGGTAAGTGAACCGGCTCGAGCCAGCCTGGACCGGATGAATCAGTCGGTCCATCAGCAAAACCCGAACCGGTTTGGCCCAAAACCCAAACCTAATCAACCCGAGCCCATCGTCCGAGTCCGACCCGACCCGTGTCCGAGTCAACTTGCTGAGTCAACTCAATTGACCCCCATGTTGGCTGCTGACGTCATCATGACTGACTCTGTTGACTGTTGACCTACTGACGCCAATGTTGACTTTAACCAAAAAGTCAAAATTTCTGAAAAGCCATATTTTATGTTTTTCGACGTTTTGAGTCCGTTTTGAAGCACGTTTTGCGAAATTCTTACTCTAAGACCCCCAAATCCGACCTTAAACCCAAATCATGCATATGTACTTAATTATTCAATTCAGATAATAGTAAAACGAATAAGTGACTAAAATAGTGTATTAATTGTGTAAATGTACTCGAGACTCGTGTGACCACTCTCCAGCTCAGCCTAGCTCCTCTCGATCCGCTCACCCTCATGCTCCAGTGAATATCAGTACGAATTTAAACTCTTGTATAAGAACAAGTTTAGCACTTATTTCACATTATGACGGTTACTCTTTCATGATCTAAGATCCGACCCTATATCCGAGCGTACCGAGGCAGGTGTCCGTTAGACCCCCTTAGACCAGCTTTTGATGTGTGTTCCATGTGTGCTATATTCTATTGAATGAAATATATAATGATTACATATTGGTAAACAATCTAACGATTTAATCATGAACAATGCTATGTTTGATGAATGTTCAGTTGTTATTGAGATTGCATCACTATGTTAGAAAATGAGATGAAATGGTGAACTGGATATATGATGACATTCTCTGCCTACCTGATGTATGTCTGCTCAATCTGTATACTTGGTATGTGATTGCTTGATCAGTGATGGTATTGCTTGGTTGTCTGATGAATTTGATAGCATGATCTGTTAGCTTGACATATGATGGTACAATCTGTTTGCATGATAAATGATGAAAATGTCTGCTCTACTCAATGGTATGCACATTTATTTGTCAAAAGCATGAATCTTCCGTTTCTGATACTCTAAATAGAATATGTCTGTCACATGTATTATGTTACTCATGTCTGGAATCTGAACACCGATTACTATCTGGGTATACTGTTGGGTTATGTTATGAAGTTTCTGCAGGTGCAGCCCTGATCCAGGTGGTAAATCCTTATGGACCCAAGGTCTCCCCTTGGGTAGGTTCCGATGCTTTGGCACGGGTAAATCCTTATGGACCTAAGGCAGGCTCATTAGGTGGCACCTATGCCCATCGGGCCTAGGGTAAGTCCCTATGGATGCAGTTTGGGGGGACTACATTTGGTGTAAGGTTGGAGGGTAGTCACTGCTAAACCCTTACATGCACTCGAGCATTTGTATTGATCTGTTATGTGTTCTTATGATATAATTGATATGTATTTATGCTTGTTGATCTGCACTTATTGGAACACACTGAGCCCCCTAGCTCATGCCCTTCTCTTCTCCCCTTTTAGATACTTGTGATAGGCTACCCTTTTAGACCCGAAAATTGGAGGATCGACACATTTTGCATTTAGTCTGTTGTAATGTTCTTATCTTCCAAACTGTCTGTATTTGGGTGACTTATGCCTATATTTTGATACGACTTATCTTTTGGTTTTTGCCAGATGTTGGCGTTAGTTTACAACTAAACACTTTATGTCAACATCCGGCAAAAACCAAAAGATAAGTATTGATGTGTCGATCCCATTGAGTGTATGATTTTTCATATTTTACTCTAGCAAAACGACGATGTTTTAGGCAATTTAACATCAAAATATAATTTGGTGGTACCTAGCATAGTTTACCCTAAAAAATCATAATCGCCTTCTCATTTTTTTTTCTATTGTGTAGTTCTATTCTAATATATATACATAGGGATAGGATCCAGTTACACAATGTAAAACTCTTTAAGTTTTACACGTTTTTTGATCATTGGATGAGTGAAACAGATGGATGAGATTAATAGTAGAATATGTGAAGATTATCACTTGGGGAAAAAAGTAAGAAGTTAATCTCAGTCATCCATTTCCCCCATCCAACGATCCAAAAAAACATGTAAAATTTAAAGAGTTTTACACTGTATAAGTTGATTCTAACCCATATTAGGGGCAAACGCATAAATTTATATTACGGGGCGAACCTATAAAATTCTAAAAGGGGAGAACTTATAAAATTTTAGGGGGCGAAAATACATTTCTAATAGAAAATATATAAAAAATTTCTAAAATATTTTTAAATCATATAAGAATTTCAAATTTTAAGGGGAGGACCACCCCTCCAGCCCCTTTAATTCCATCCCCCTCTCTCTACATATATTTTCATTGCAAACGACAACATCAATCCTAATTTGATTGTCCATCGTTATTTTCCTTTTTTTCCTTCGTTCTCTCAAAATTTTATTTTATTTAATTATTCTTTTTCATATAAAAATGGTGGATCCATCGAACTAAATATTGATAGATGTTTATAATATATTCCTGCTCGTGTGGTTTTTGTGACATTGTCTTTCCGTATGTCATTTATTTATTTTGTTATATTAGTGCTTTGGTCCATCAGACTAAATATTGATAGATGTTTATAATCACAAAAGATAATTCGTATTTGAATTGTGGTAATGTTAGTTTGTCAACAAATTATTATTGTTATATGCGTGTTACATGGATAAAGCTAGAGTTAGAGTTGATGAGTGGTGTTCAAGTTCAGGTGCCCAAAGTACTAGGTACCCGGATCGCCGGGTAGTTGTATTATCGTCCTGTGTCTCGGCCCAGGTATTGAGGATACCTGACTACCGGGTACTTGAAAAATTGAGTACTTGGGTACCCAAATATAAAAAGATATATTTTTAATATAAAAATATTTTATTAGTGTAATATAAAAATATATATTTATTAAATATAAAAAAATTAAGATTTTTATTAGTTTAATATATACATATATATATATTTAATATAAAAAAATAATTTTTAATATATCCGGGTACCCGAAAAATACATATTTTGTGACCCGGGCCCGACCCGAGTAAAAAAATTCTGGGTAAATACCCGATTATTTATGTTCGGGTAGTCGGGGTGAGTAGTTTGGGTCAAGTAATTTTGAACACCCCTAGTATTGAGGGAGAAAAATATAAATGTTTGAAAGTGGGGTTAAATTCATAATTAATCTATTTTAACTATATATATTGATTATGAATTTAACATCACTTTCAAACATTTAAGATTAATATCCTATACACAGGCGGTGGAAACTGAAAGTTTCTACAAGCGCCTTAGTTTTAGGGTATAGGGAGTTAGTTTATGATATAGGGTTTAGGGGTTTAGAATTTAGTGATAGTTGTTTCAATTTAGGGTTTAGGGTTATAATTTAGGGTTTATAGGCTAGGGTTTAGTTTTTAAGGTAATAGGGTGAGGATTTAGGTTTTAACCTATAAACCCTAAATTATAACCCTAAACCTTAAATTGAAACAACCATCTCTAAATTTTAACCCCCTACACCTAAATCCCCTAAACCTTATACCCTAAACTAACTTCTTATACCTTAAAACTAAGGCGCTTGTGGAAACTGAAAAAAGTTTTCACCGCCTATGTATAGAATATTTATCCATTTTATGTGTTGCTCTCTCAACCCTAATTCTAGCTTCATCCATGTAAAATGCATATAACATTAATAATTTGTTGACAAACTAACATTACCGCAACTCAAACGCAGGCCCGGCCCTGGGCAGGGGCAACAAGGGCACCCGCCCAGGGCCCATCGATCAAGGAAGTTACATGTTTTAAATTTTATTCGAATTATATTTATTTTTAGTGGTCTTATTTTTGTTAATACATGTTAGTAGGGGCGCAATTTTTTAATATTTATTAATAGAAGTTTAATTTTTTTCTAATATTTATTATTATGGGACTACTCTTAAAATTTAACTTTTTCTAATACTTGTTATTAGGGGCCCAGTTTTTTTTAATATTTGTTATTTTAGGTATACTCTTAAAATCCAATTTATTCAATTTTTGTTATTAAGGGCCCAATTTTTAATACTTGTTATTATGGATATACTTTTAAAATTAATTTTTTTCGTTACTTGCTATTAGGGACAAGGATTTAAATAACGGTATGCAACTGTAACAACGATCGTTACATGACGATAGCGGTAGTGGTGGAGGCGTGGAGCCATGATTTTCTTATAGTGGGGTCATGAGTGAAGCATCAGATATTGATGATTTCTATACCACTAGAATAAACATTATTATCCCCGAACCCCAACAAATTAAGTGGGCTCAAATCTAATATTTCTTATGAAAAAATCTATATTACCTCCTTGAAAACCTCGTACTCCAACAAATCAAGTGGGGTCAATTGCACCTCCAATTTATATGCTACATCCGCCCATAGGTAGCGGCACAATCTGAAACCGCGATACCCACAATTGTTATGTCCACAATAACGTATGTTATTAAGAGATTTCACAACCACGATACTTGCAGAGACCGAAATAGCAACTATAATGCCCGCACCCACAATAAAACCTAACATGATTGTAAATACGATCGCAACCGCAATTTAAAATTTTAATTTGGGGCCTATTTTTTGTATTCGTCCTGGGCCACCAAAAACTCAGGACCGACCCTGCTCAAACGCAAGTTATCTTTAGTAATTGTGAACGTCTATCAATATTTATTTCGATAGTCTAAATCAGTGATATATAATTATATATACATATAGAAACAATAAAGTGAAAGAACTCGTGCGTGAGGGCAAGAGCCACTCCCACTTAATACATGACTCTGTCGCTCGATTTTATATTCGTGTTAATGTTTATCATTTACCGTTGTCAACAATTATTTGTGCGTATTTATCATTTATTTGAATTATTCAATTGAATTTTTAACTATTTTCTTATTTGTTCTTATCTTATATTAAACGATTAGTTTATACTTTATACTTTGTATGTGCACTATGATAGTATGTATATGTCCCGTTCAATCTATTCATGTTTTGTAAGTTCTTATTGTAAATTTTAGATTTCTCTTTATTTATTATTAAAAAATTACCCTTTATTTAATAAAACTAATCATTATTATTGATTAATAAAAATACATAAATAATTTAGAGATCCACTAATTGTTAAAAGTAGACAAATGTATATAAGAAATGATATTTTTATTCAAGGAAAAGGTAAGGTACATCATACATCAAGCCTCCCTTTTATAGCACACACGGTAACAAACTTTCTATTATTTTTACACTAATGACCTCACAGAATCGGTTTCACCCAACAACCTATGGACACTTCAGCTAGCCAGCTGTTTATTGTCTAGCATTTCCCTCGCTTTATCTTTTTCATCTTCTTCAGCTTGTGTAGAGGGTAAAACATGAAGATTCCCGCGAAAACATTCAAATTGTTGCACTGCAGCAGGCTTGGTAAAGATATCAGCAAGTTGATGTTTGGCTGGGACATAATTCACCTGCAGAATGCCTGTGGCAACCTTTTCTCGGATAAAATGTAGATCAAGGTCAACATGCTTAGTCTGAGCATGATGCACTGGATTGGCGGCCATGGAGACAGTGCTGGTGTTGTCGCACCAGATGCGGGGAGTATCAGGAAGAGTAATGCCTATGTCTGTCAGGATTGAAACCACCCATAAAATGTCAGAGGCTGCATCAGCAAGACTTCGATACTCAGCTTCCGCAGATGAATGAGACACCGCTCGTTGTTTCTTAGAACTCCAGGTGATGAGATGTGAACCAAGAGAAAGGCAAAACCCAGTAGTTGACCGATGATCGTCAATGTCACTCCCCAGTCCGCTTAAGAAAAGGCACTGAGTAAGAAAGTATCCTTGCCTTGCGGAGTAAACCATAGTCCATGATCAATAGTGCCCAAGAGATAACGTAAAATACGAATTATTGCATGCCAGTGAACATCAGATGGACGTTGCATGAATTGAGCAACTTTATTGACAGAGTAAGAGATATCAGGTAGAGTGTGACAGATGTATTGGAGGGCTCCTACAACACTGCGATAGCCTTGACAATCACTTAAGGGCTCACCATCATGACGACTGAGTTTGGGGTAGGCTACCATTGGCGTAGAGACAGGTTTGGCATCCAGCTGACATGTTTTTTCAAGGAGATCACGAATGTATTGCTTTTGGGATAAGAACAGGCCATGATCAAAATGAAGAACTTCAATCCCAAGAAACAAATGAACCAAACCGAGATCTTTAATTGAAAATTTCGCATGAAGAACATCAATAACATGTTGAACATAGTCCTGAGAGCTGGCTGTGACAAGAATGTAATCGGCATAAACCACGAGATACACAGTAATGGCATTGTTGGTGCAAACAAAAAGAGAATTATCTGTTGAAGATGTTCGAAACCCAATAAATTCGAGAAAAACTTTGAGTTTAAGCTACCAATTTCGTGGAGCCTGCCTAAGACCATAGATTGCTTTCTTTAATCGACAGACAAGAGGTTGACCAGATGCACCTTCCTGAGTGAACCCTGGTGTTTGATGCATGAACACAGCTTCATGTAAATCCCCTTTTAGAAACACATTATCAACATCTATATGACGAGCATGCCAAGAGTTTGTGACTGCAACTGATAGAAGGATGTTTACTATGAAAAAACGAACTACAGGACTAAACGAGTTAAGAAAGTCATGCCCTGGAACTTGGGTATAGCCATTTGCTACTAAACGTGCCTTGTGTCTGTTGACAGAGCCATCGAGATTGTATTTATGTTTGAAGAGCCATTTGCACCCAATGGCCTTTTTTTCCAACTGGTAGTTCTACAAGATCCCAAGTCCCATTATTGACTAGAGCATTGAATTTAGACACAACTGCAGCGGTCCAGTCAGGATGTTGAAATGCCTCATGAATGGATGTGGGAGTCGAGCTGCAGGCAAGGTGATAGATTTTGTATTTGAACACACCCACTTTGCTGCGAGTGATCATGGGGTGCTGATTGACATTATTATGACTGGGATCAGTAAGGGCAATAGTCTCCGACTGTGTGTGAGCAGATTGATCAGGACAATGAGGTGACGTGTGAGGGTCGGATGTAATATGCCCAATGGAAGAAGGAGATGCACTGTCAGATATATGAGAAGCATCTTGCGTAGGAGTATCAGTAGCATGTGCAGGTGGAGAAGAGGTATCAGTAGGATGTTCAGGTAGAGAAACATCCCCCTCGGTAGTATCAATAGCATGTTCTAAAGCAGGATCAAGGCAGGAAGGAAACTGAGAGAACATAAGTGTAGAAGATGATGTAGATGCTTCAGTCAAGTTCCATGGAAATACAAATTCAGTAAAAATATCACATTAGGAGAAACATATAGTCTCCCTGTACCATAAAGATAGTAGTAGCCCCTGTGCTTAGGTGAATATCCCAAAAACAAACATGGTGTAGAACGAAAATCTAGTTTATGTCTGTTGAAAGGGCGTATGTGCAGGAAGCATTCACACCTGAAAACCCTAAGCATACCATAATCTGGTGGACGAGCATAAAGTTTTTGATAAGGAGATACATTACCCAAACTTCGAGATGGTAGTCAATTAATAAGGAAAGTGGCATTGAGCACATCATATGCCCAGAATTTCAAATGCAAATTCTCCTAAGCCAAAAGTGTGAGAGTTGTCTCGACGATGTGGCGATGCTTGCGTTCAACCACACCGTTCTGTTGGGAAGAATAAGGACAGGTGCCACGGTGAACCATGCCAAGATCAACACAGACGATGTCTAAGAATTGGAACTCACCCCCACCATCCGATTATATAGCACGAATAGATGTATTAAACTGGGTTTGAATCAGTGAATGATATAAGGAGAATGCTTTGGATGCTTCAGACTTAGCTTTAAGAAAATATACCCAAGTATTACGTGTAAACATATCAATAAAAGAAACATAATTTTGATAGCCATTATAACGAACAGAAGCAGGCCCCCATACATCAACTTCAATGAGTTCAAAAGGAGCTGAATACACTATTGTAGAAGTACAAAAAGGAAGGGTGTGACTCTTGCCTAATTGACAGGCTTTACAAACAATATTTTTGGGTAAGCTAACATGTTTATTCAAAGCTAAATTAACCACTTTCGGAGAAGGATGCCCCAAGAACTGATGCTACAACGTAAATGAGGTATCACCACTAACAGAAGCTGCACAAGCTGAAACTAAAGGAGAAAAGCCAACGTCGGGAAAGTTGTATAAACCATCATGTTGTTTACCATGCAACAGTGGGATCCCTATAGACTCATCCTTCACACAACAATACCCAGCATGAAAATCGATATAGACAGAATTATCAGAGGTAAATTTCGAGACTGGGAGCAAATTCCGAGTGATGCGTGGAACATGTAAAGGATGATTAAGATGCAGCTCACGAGAAGATGACGTTATAGTAGAATGCCCAATGCTAGAGATAGAAAGGGAGGAGCCATCACCTATGTGGACAGAGCCCTTACCAGTATACGGAGTAGAACCATGGAACGTGGCAGGTTGACAGCTTACCAATTAAGCTGAGCCGATGACCATAAGAAGTTGCGAGTCAATGCTTTGCTTCGTGTATATTAATAAACACATCATCTCCACTTTCAGACACACTCCCCTCTCTTTCTCTGCTGCTTCGAAAACAAACAAAAACTCTGACATGTTTTGTTCCTTTTCTTGTTTACTCTGATTCTAGTAATAAGGTTGGTATCGATCAAGAACATGAATATCGTCCTGGAAATTGGGTTCCGATTCCTTCCACCAGATGAACAAATCATCAGTTTCTTTCTTAAGAATAAGATGATCGGTGATCATGAAACCACCCGCCATATCAGAGAGGTCGACCTCCTCAAGCACGAGCCCTGGCAATTACCTGGTAAACTAACAATTCCCCATTTTCTCCGTTTTTCTTTTATATTGAAATTTTGGTCGCTGATTTTTTCCTGAAAGGACAGCCATGTCTTTAGTACAGTCGACATATCCTGAGTGGTTGTTCTTCTACAAGCTCAACAAGATTTCCGAGAAAAAAAACGACAGGTTAACCACTTCTGGGTTCTGGAAATCAACGGGTACGGATCGGCCGGTGAGTTACGGAGGTAGGGCGATTGGTACAAAAAAGACTTTGGTTTTTTATAAAGGGCGTACCCCTCATGGGGTCAAAACCGATTGGGTCATGCATGAGTTCCGCGCCAATCCCGACTTCCTTCCTCGCAATGCGGTAATCTTCGTGCTCTTTTAATCTTACTAATTTGGGATTTAAAGTTGTTTTTTTATTATATTGATCTGCAATTTTTTTAGTATGCTGAACAATTGATTGAAAGCTGCTGCTTTTATTTGTCGAAATTGAGTAAACAATTTGATAGCAGAGCATTTCTAATATTGAGGTGTCTTGTTGGCCTTCAATTTACATAGGATAGTAGTTATGTGGTCGGCTACTTACGGGACATGGCTGCCGAGAAAACAGAAAACTCGATTTCAAATGCCGGTCTGCCAAGTGCACGTTTTGTGGCTTCTAGTTCCCCGGCTGTTGGGGTTGCTTCTATGGAGGTGAGAATGAACATGACTTACAAGCTGCGTTTTCACTCGTGTGTGTTGAGGCAGCATGTACAGAGATTAATGGTTGGTTGTCAATGATTTGTGCTCAGGTGGCTCGTCAACCGCAGTCCGACGATATGGATTATGAAATGGCTTTGCAGATGCAGATGGAAGATGAGGGAATCTTTGCTTCTGATCTCTCGCCATCCACTGGCTCACACGATCTCCCATCAACCAGTTCCAGAATCAATAATGGGCCGATCGTGATTGAAGAAGGTCTCTCCTTTGGGGATCTCGATTTCCTACAGTCTGATGAAGAGCAAAATGAGTGGCAACTTCAATTCGACACCATTGAGGAAGAAAGGGAATTCATGAATTCTCTGTTCCATAACCAAGAAGAACCCTCCAATGTAGAGGCTGAGCACATACAAGTACAACACCTTGATTACAGGACAACTAACCATGCTGGAGATACACGTGACACCGACTCTGAATGGGAGAATGCATGGGTAAGGACACAATCTCGAGTAGTTACCGTTAGAGAGTTCTCCAATGGCATAAAAACCGAGTCAGTACTATAGGAGAGTTTTTTCTGATTATGTTCTCCTATAGTGTCTTAGGATCTCCAGGGAATTGAAAGTTTGTGTTGACATGATCATCTTGAAGATGTCATACGATGTTTCTTTTCTACGGTCCAGGGAGTTTAATTATTTTAGTTTTCCTTGCAGTTTTCTAGTTTCATGTTTGTGACATAGAAAACTTGACATATATCCTCTCCATGTCTTATATATAACAGTATGATCAAATAGTTCATTTGTCTGACGGGACTCACCGTGGCCATTCGGAAGGACTCAATCAGAAGCGAATGGAAACTGGTGTTCATCACGATGAGATCCTGATAATGGGTTCCGGGGTTGAATCGGCGACTGTTACAGCCTATGAGATCAATTGTCTTGAATTGGTCCGGGACGAAAGATCTGTTATCTCAAGAGCCTGCAAATCTGTATCTGAGCCAAGATTACACAAGTCGGTGGTGCAAGGGCATCCAAGAAGAGTCCAATTGCAGGGTAAATCTTCAGGGAAAGAAGTGCCCGGAGACAAGGTAAGTTAGTTTAACAGCTTCAAATGTAGATTGAAACAACAACAGTATATGCTTTCTTTACAACACTACTAACTGTTGTTTTGCTCCACATGCTTTCGTTTTGCAGACAAGAGAGAGTGGTGTACGTAGTCCTGTTGTTCAACCTGTCAAAAACAAGAAATCCCTTGTGCAGGCTAACAAAAGCCCTAAAATGGACCGGGACAGGAATACCAAATCGGTTCCAAACTTGAGATCTGATGGATCAGGTGGCAGCAGTAGGAAAAATAGTTTCCATTTCGTGGAGATGTCCCAGCTAAGGTGCAAACCAAATCCAGCATTAGTATATGTTAGAAATGTAATAGTGGGGTTTATTCTGTTCATAGTTGTAGTTAGGGAAGTTCGGTTTATTCGATAGTTATCGAGTTGTGAGTGTATCCAGGATCCAGCATTCCATTACGGTAAGACATGCATGGTCTAGATCGCAATGTGATGGAAATTGGACCAACGACCTTATAATGATGAATCCGTAGCTAAGTTTAAAAATCTGATATTTACATAACCATATTTCAATATAACTTTTTGTATTTTTTTGTATATATATGAGTTATATTTTGATACACTAGATGTGTTCTATAAAATTTAAAATTTAAATCTCAAACGCTAGCACCCTACAACCCTAAACGGTAATTTCTAAACATAAAACTTAGTGGCTAAGTTACTTGAAAGAGAGGTGTTGTTAGTGGCAAAGTTAGTAAGTGTATTGAAGAATGTTGAGGAGAAACTAATATGGGTGTGTGACAAATTTGGAGTATTTTCAGTTAAAGCTCTGACAGACCTTATTTCCAATTTGGAAACTAAAAGTTCAAAAGTTTTCTCTGGGTGTTTGGATTGGGGAGAATTCCGACTAAACATTTCTTTCCAAGTAGGGGAGTTCCTTTGGATGATGCTCAGTGTTGGTGTTACTGGATGCTTCCTTTGAGTTTGTTGTTATATTTGTTGAAGCGAATTGGATTGGAAAAGCTCCCCTCGTGAATTCTCGGATAGTCTTTTTCTGGTTAGAGACTGTGAAAGTGGGGACAAACTTTTGTAGAGCTGGATATTCTAGGCGATGTTCACTTTCGGTACACAGACTCAGGCGGGAACCTTATGGTTGTTTGTCTTGCTAGGGATGGGTATTTGATGTTCACTCTAGGTATTTGTATTTGATGTTAAGGTGGTGTTAGCGATGAGGCATGTTGGTATTTGTATTTAATGTTTCTGTAATCGGTATATGTTGTACTCTTTTCTTCCACGTAGGTTTAGAGAATTTTTTAACGAGGCAGACATACTGGTCAAGGCGATTTGATTCTAATAAATTTCTTGCTGAGTAAAAAAAACGAGTGTGAACAAAATTTTTATGTTCGTTTAATAATTGAACACGAACAGAAGTGTGTTTGGTTCGTTTATGTTCACGAACACGAACATAAGTGTGTTCGGTTCGTTTATGTTCACGAACAAGCTCGTTTATAAGCTTGTTTATAGACTTATTTTATAAGCTCATTTATAGGATGAACATAAGTGTGGATGTATCTGAATATTACTTTTTGTTGTTGCTAAGGATTTTATATAAGTTCATGTTGAAATTAAGTTTTATTTTGTTGTTTTTGTTTTATTTATTTATTTATTGTTAATTTAGTTAACATTTCTGAACATAAAAAAGAACATGTTCGTGAACACTTAAACAAATGAACACGAACACCTTCAAAAATAAATAAACGAACACGAACACAATATTAAAAATTTAAACGAACACGAACCAAACAAGAACACCTTTAAAAATAATTAACGAACACGAACATAATCTTATTCGTTCAAGTTCGATTCATTTACACGCGTACACCCGGTAGAGTGTTTAACATTTATAAGAACTGTTGGGAATGTCATACTGTGATTGGATTTGTGTGAAATTGGTTGTAATTATACATTCATGTCGTGTTTGGTTAACTATTTCAATTAGTAGATTTCGTTGAATGGAGAATTATTGAAGATTTTCTTCAATTCCTGGAGAGGATGAGAAGTAGTGTAACTACGAGAGTAATTGCATTATTTAATTTTTTATTATTTTATATTATTACAACACAATATATTACGTGAACTTCTATTATTTTCTCTCAACTATTTTTATTATTTTGCCATGAATTTTTCAAGAGCGTCGAGATTCTTTACTCTAACATTTACAACTCTCTTTTCAAATTAAAAAGAGTGAACCATTATGATTTTTTCTAAGAACGTTAAGATCCTCCCCTCAAGCATTTACGTTAAGAGAGAGGTATGAACTATAAACTCTCACTCCATTGTTCACTTTCTTTTTCTCTCATCTTGTTAATTTATTATGGGATCCGGTTCTTCATCCAAATTAATAGTGTGGACAGTCTAAAACCGCCACCATCCTATTTTTATCATCAACGAACTATGACATAAAAGATTACAATGTAATTACACTCTACTAACTTAATATATTTAGATAATCATGTAATTCCTAACAATTATGACTCGTGTAATTATTACATTTTTATACAATTACTATATACACCCCATTAATTAAGGTGTACGAGTAGCTAAAAAAGAAAAAGTATGTTGGCACATATCCCATCCATTATTATCAAGATTATGCCATTAAAATGCAAATAAACAACAACGTGATTTATGCAGATTTTCAGCCTGCCATCCTCTTCCAACATATACATGCATATTGGCCATATTTGGTAAAGATAGATTTAAGCTAAAATTAGAGGTTTGACTGGTCAAATCTGTTAATTTATATGTTTGGTAAAAAGCGGATTAAGGTGAAACCTCTAATTTTGAAAAAGCTGCTAATAGGAGCGTTCTGAAATTAGAAGTTTTTATATAATAGTTACAAGATACAAAATATAGATACAAAATATTGATAACTAATAAGCTATTCAAATAAGTATCGAATATAATCATGTCCTTACATGTTGTTTTGCTTGTTTAAATAATCAAACAACTATCAACTATCACTTTTATACAATCAGCTAATACAATTCGCTAGTCAATTCAGCTAATGTAATTAGTTATCCGCTAATGTAATCCGCTATTAACTATCCGCTAATTACCAAACAGGGTCATTGTCACGAGGCTAGACTGTTGCTAGCAAAACCGCACGGCCATAGTCACTTTTTCGGTCGAAACAACAGTTAAGTCACCTTGAATCTAGCCTTAGGCGAAGTTCTCTTGACAAACGTCTAAGTCAGTTTGAACTCTTGCTCAGAAAGATCAAACACTTCCAAAGCACATGAACACAAAATCGTTCTAAGCAGAAGCTAAACAAAAAAAATAGAAAGATATCGGCAACAAGAACAGCGAAGAACACTATATAGACACTACACCAAATCAGTTCTTTAGCGGCGTTTTTTTCACCCTATAGCTAAAAACTTTCCCGACGCTTCAAAAAGCGCCGCAAGAAATGCCGCTTAAAGCTGCGCCGCAATAGTTCGCGGCGTTTTCAGGTGAGAAACGCCGCAAAAAGTCAAGATCTGTAACGGCGTTTTTATTTGCAAACGCCGCAAATAACTGTTCTTTAGTGGCGTTTTATGTTTCAAACGCCGCAAAAGCTTAACCTTCAGTGGCGATTTATGTTTCAAACGCTGTAAAAGCCTAACCTTTAGTGGCGTTTTATTTTTACAAACGCCGCAATAGCCTGACTTTTAGTGGCGTTTTACTTTTCAAACGCCGCTAAGCTTGATTTTAGGGGAAATAAATTAATGATAAAGATTAATTTTTCCCTATTTTTATTTCGTCAAAAAATGTAAATTACAAAATTAAAATATTTGTTAAATAAAATATTTATTTCATCTCAAAAATATTAGTTAAACAAAATATTTATTTCATTACAAAAAGTACATTTTTCACAATTTAATCCCTCTACATATTTTGTTCATATGTCTCTCTTTCTCGATCCACTAGCTCTTGATCAACACAACTCCCGACCACCATCTCGAATCCCTATACCAAAAAAATTAGATATGAGAAGTTAATAGCAGTGATACTCAGAATTCAAAGCAAATACTAATATCATAATTCAAAGAAAACTCAGATACTTAGAATATGGTTGCCAATTGGATTAGCAAAAAATACAAAATCCAAATCACACCTGAAATTCATAAGCAGTGATAATGCTCCATAATAAAAAAATTACGTGCTTTGAAGACCAGCTTGTTTCACATGTTAAAAAAACCTTGGTTGTTGCCTGCCATACCAAAGTTTAAAAAACCTTATCAAAGTTCAATCTTTCTGTCACAAAACTTGACATACAAGACCTGGTAAAAAGTACAAGTAATCAAAAATAATAATACAAAATAAAAGACATCAACTTTGGAAGAGGATCTTACAAGATACACAAATCCTTCTGATGCTTCAACAATAGCTTTCATTCGATCTGTCGGTGTAGTTGGTGTTGTAAGCAGTACCTTAACCACACGAGCAGATAGGTCGTATTAGATTGACTTCTATTCCAGAAAAGAAAAAAGGAAGACCTATGATGCAGTATGAAAAATAACAATTAGGTTTGCAAAATAAATGAGTTGCTACAGGTTATCAGAAAGCTAATTGGTTCCTAATGTTGTCTTCAAATATTCAATTCTGTAGTAAAGCCAGCTAAGAATGTTCTCATAGTGGGGTGTACCAGTTCGGTCTTATTTTTGAGAGCTTCTCTTCTCAAAATTTCAGTCTCCTCGAGAGGGACATCCGGAACAACGAGTCCTGCAAGTATTTGTAGAATTATTGAGGTAAGTACATCAAACAAATGTTGGGAATCTTGAAGGGAATAAGAGCGAAACACACTAATCTCCATAATGAAAAAGCTTCAAGTGATAGATATCAAGCCTATGTTTTGGATTAGATAAGCAAATCCCGAGATAGAAACAAAAGCAGCACAAGCAACAACATAGTTCCACTTCCCTTTTCTTACTAAACGAACCACCTGCAGCCATACCTTCCTTGAGGTTTTCCTCAAGTTCTTTGTCAGTCACATGAACAGACTCGGGACTACCTTCACAAGACCAAGTGAGGATAAGATATTGTGATAACATTACTGATGAATATTTCATGTAGAGTATCATAAACTAGGGATGATTTCGTACTCCACCTACGAGAAGTAACAACCATACGATCTCCTGAAAGAAGAAATTCTCGAGCAAGTGCTTTTCCAAGTCCCCTCGTGCTACATTCGGCCAGTCAAAAACACAAAATCACAACAGAAAACATAACTTCTCTGTATAAATATTTTTTAACCAATTAAACTACCTTCCAGTTATAACAACATTTCTTGGACCGACTCGACAGTGTTCATCTAGAACCATATTAGCACCAATCATGGTTCCAATTATAACCCCTCCAAGCCAGCTATACCAAATCAATGCATTCATCTGACCGTCTCCACCTACGGAATCGAACTTCAATCATTGAATAGGCATCTAAATATATCCCCAATTATACAAATATGCAAATTGGCTAACCAGACAACTAAAAACCAGTCAAGAGTATCACTCCAGTGCTCATCATGGTCACTATATATCTTCCTATTTGCATAGAAATCTGGTTCATGAACAAAACCAAAAAGGTTCAATTCAGAAATTACATAGAACAAACACCGAAAGGGAGCTAAAAAACAGAGAAATCTAATTAATGAAACACAATTTACAATTAATATATATATATATATATATAACTCACCGAAGAGGAAATTCCTTCAACTTGAGCTACAGCTTTTTCATATTCATCCTAAGATTGAGCTACTGCAGATTTCAAAGATTTCCAAAACCCATCTCCTGTTTCCAACTTCACTTCATTTTCCATCAAAATCCCATCTTTTTTTTCACTTTCCATCTCTTTCTCTTCCACTTGTTCCCCTCCATCGTCTCCCCTAAACGACCGATACCTTTGAACGTACACCCCACAAGTGTTTCTCGTTATAACAGGCAACCGTAGAAAAAGACCCCGTTTAATCAAGTTTCGCCGTTGTTCCTTGAAAGAAAACGATCGGTCTTTCTGGAAAGTACGTAAGTGAAGCTTTGCCACTGCAGCCATTTTTGACAGAGATTTTACAGCTAAACTTAGAGGGAGGAAGTGAAGGCGTGCAAGGGCAACGAAATCTCACCAATGATGGGGCCGTCTGACTGGTCAAGAAGAAGGAGTGAGAGACGATTAAGAGTGAGACGGTGGAGAGTGACTGAGGTCGACGATGGAGGAAACTAGGGATTGTGTGTTTGATTGGGGATAAAGTGTTTTGTCGTGACTAAGTGAGTGGGGGGTATGTTCAAAATAAAAAGATGAGTTTTCTACTGCGGCGTTTGTTATAACAAAGGCCACTACATGTATATTTTTTGCAGCGTTTCCCAAGCAAACGTCAGTAAGGCACGCGCTTTTGTGGCGTTTTTTCTTTAAAACGCCACTAAAGGTATATGAATATTGCGGCGTGAACCCATAAACGCCGCGAAATTTATCGTTTGTGGCGTTTTTTATATAAACGCCGCAAGATATACAAAATTAACGGCGTTTATTTAAAAAACGCCGCTAAAAGTGCCGCTAAAGATCAGTTTTGCTGTAGTGAGAGTTTAGAGTAAATGATTTTTGTATTTCTCAAAGTGATGGATGAATGAGATGATGCAATAAGATGAGGTATGCCTCTATTTATAATTGAAGTCCCCTAAAACCAACGGCTCAGTTTAAATTACATCGACGGTCGAGATTAATCTTATCTTTACAAAATCTCTAATTATCTCTAACATTATCTAAATAATATATTTCAAATAAATGGATAATGTTTGATCAAATTACCCTCTAGAATCTTCTATAAATTTGGCTAAGTCTGGTGGTCTTGCGGACTTTCTAACATTCTTAAAGTGTCGGGCCAATTCTGACAGTCTTAGCAAGCCCGTTACACCGCACACAACCTCTTAAGCTAATTTTTGCGCTAATGCCCCAGACTCAAATGTGCAAATCGTGATAATATATACAAATCAACACCAAAAACACAGTTTCCACGTTGATTTCACCTTCACGCCTCCTACAGGCAACACTTTCAAGCATAACGAAAATGGGGAAAGAAATATTTAACCTTGAAGCACATTTAAATGAAAGAAACTTCTCTTCATCTTCTTCGTACCTTGCACATGCATGTGGTTTCTTTATCATCATCAATTATGCCTATAAAACCTAACCTATATGTGCAACTCTCTTTATAGGGTGTGGTGGACTTCCCATTATTGTTTTCTTCTTCTTTCTTTCTTTTTGGGATGGCTAGGAATCTATAGACTGTGAAACTAATGAATCTTTTCTGACAATAAGTCCACCCAGCTTGGCTGTCTGTCATGTTTAGTATACAAATTAAATATTCAATGTATATATATCCTAATGCTACATCTATCACGTTTTTTTCTCATTTATTTGGATTAAAGAATGCTTATATTTTCAACTCAATAAGTAATACCAATAGAAAAATGATGATATTCATTTTAAAATATCTGAATTCAAGCACGTTTACTTGTAAGGTGTATCTCTCATTAAAGGTTAAGAAAAAGTATATCTGATAAAGCCGAAACCCATCAAAACAAATAATGAAGTGATAAAGACATTGAAATTTCTTCTGTTAAACTTTTTATGTGTGTGTTGATCAGTTATCAACCGAGTCCTAATGAAATGCAATTGTTCTATATCCAAGAAATCAACTCTATTAATATAGAGTATATGCTTGTTAGGAAAATACAAACACCCGTGTATCTATAGTGCCACCATCAACATATGTATAGTATTTCATTTCTTTCCTTCGATCTGTCAAACTAATGAAACAATAAATATAAACCAAAACATCGAATACCTTTAGTGCCTAAGCAAACTATATTAGAACAGCCATTAATCTTCTTCAAATGAATTTTTATAGCGTTTACATGTACATTGAATGGCAGTTGCACTATACAAATTTGAGTACTCCCTATTATTATTTAATTGCTTAGAAAGTCTATCGCCATAGTACTTTGCTTCTGTTGATATTAATTCCTACCAAACTCTTTTTCGGTGCCTTTTTCTATGCCCCATTACTAAAATTTAGATTTTAAATCATAACCCTAAATTTTAAATCGTAAGCCCTAAGTCCTAAAAAATATATCATACCCCTAATTCCCTAATCCTTATACTAAACCCTAATTCTAAACACCAAAAAGGAAGAAGATTTCTATTCGATTCCTAACATTCTAAGTGGGCATTGAAATCTTGTAATTATGTAGGGAAATGGAATTTTACCAATAAGAACCTATGTAAAAGGTAAGAGTTCCCATATAAGTAATTTAACCAAT